>JAPPVO010000019.1:69857181-70057181 GCA_030407325.1 Camellia japonica | reverse complement strand
TTATATACATACAATCTTTTCTCTTGGCTTATAAATAGGTAGTTAGGTCCTTCAGTAATTAGTTTTAAAGAAATTTTCATATTGTGATTAGAGCTTTAGCACTTTGTATCCCAATTTGGGACTCTCTCTCTAATGACATCATACCCCTAATTTTGGTTAAATCACACGGTGCTTCTCAAAAGATAGCGGATTGGCAAAAGGCTTTTACTATACAACAGTAAATAGCGCAAGTAAAAGGAATGACGGCACCTTGAAACCTGAGGCATTGTTTCATTAAGGAAGATTTGACACGGAAATGGAATGGGTTAGATATCCATTCAGCAACCGCTTTATAGTATGGCACCTACTCAGATGGATTTTAGCTTCGTCATCTTCTTTAATGCATATTAGTATTACAAGACAAGGCCAATGTCCTACCAATTTACATTTTGGAACACACTTTCTGAAACACGATACACTTCTGTTCTACAAAATGCTGGATTTAGCCATCCAAAGAGATTCCAAAATTTATTCCTATTCTCTTAAAAATCTAATAGGAGGAAAACATCAAATATAATGAACTAAGTCTCCATAGAGTGGAGTTTTGGAAGGGCATAAAGCTTCCAGAATTATGTTTTACATGATCAATTTACTCAACACATTAACAAGTAGCCAAATTCTAACGATGCAATTAGTACAAACCTACTACCCCTAATATCATAGCACATTTTAAAGCATGTGGCATACCAAGTTCTTGTTCTCATTCCCGTTACTAGAACGACCCATGTTCCAAGTAACACACATGCAAATACCAGCTATGGACTTACTAGAGCTACTAAGCATCCTAGAATTGGGGGAAGGTGTCTAGACGCCTAAAAGGAGGACAATTAGAAAGATTCGACCAATGAGACACGAGCAAGGTCTTCTTAATTAGTTTTGTAAGGGTCCATATTTACCCTAGCTTCTTTCTCATTGTTTTTTAGTGTTTATTTCTATTCTGTTTCTAGGGCAATAAGCATGCATGTGTGCATGGATGGGTGTGTGGAGAGGCCATCGGGTGGTAACTAACTTCAATATTGTAGCATTGCACCTTTCTTTTTCATCGGTGAAAGGTATAGCTCATCCTTCTTGTCTATACTTCATCATTGCCTTCATTAATAAATTTTTCTACAAAAGACAATTCATCTTCTACATTTCCATTGTACATACAACTTTTCTTCACAATGTTTGTCAGACTCGCACTTTTAAATTCTCAAAAGAAACAAACTAATAATGAGTAATGATGACTAGAACCAATGACCAAATGCCAAAAAATAAAATAAAATCAACCTTCAATCAAGGAGAGACCAACCACACTATCCAGAGTTTGGAATCAGCAAAACACTATCTAGCTTCTTGAAACCAGACTCCAAAGCAATACAAGTGTAAAGCAGGAGTGACCAAAACATAACCCAAACAATTCATAATTTTATCCATAAATTTTTTTTTCCTCACCATGTTGCCTTGTCAAGAAAAACATTTCCTACCAATAATCAAGTAGCTTTTCAATTGGATTGTGTTAGGATAGTTATTTTTGTTCTATTGTTAATATTTACTGAAGTGGAGGGTACGATGGTCATATTGCAATATTAGCGTTTGTATATATATTTTGCTAATGTACTAATGTAGGGTTGAGCACAACATTATAAGATATATAAAAAATTCCTTCATCTTCTCTTATCTCTTCTTCTTCCTAACCCTAAATTTCTTCATTTTACATTCTAACTAATTGGATGTGGGGTTAACACAAAAAACATGGTTCCAATTTTTGCCCTCAAAGCTAGAGAAGACCAAACAGTTGTGTTGAAGCAAATTGGCATTGTTTTGTGGTTCCAGCCAAATAGAAAAGGTGCTCGCTTACATATTAGTATAGATATCAAGCTATGAAGCATGGGTACTCCAAAAATGTTGTCGTACAAGTACCAGATACTTACCGGGTACGCGTAAGCATACCAAGTATGGCAAAAACACACCGGATACATTTTATACGATTTGTAGATGCCTGGTACGCCATGCGTACTCCATGGGTTCGTTGTTGGGTATGCGGGGTAAAAAACAAGATTTTCAACAATTATAAGGGTACCGGAGCAATTTTTTCTATTTAATTTTAAAAAATTAAATAACCTTAGGGTTCTTTTGTAATAATAAAAACACAACACAAATTGAAATTAGGTTTATTGTTTTGATTCAATTCTCTCTGGCGAAGAGCACAGTTGACGAGTTCAAAGAAAGAACATAGTCGGCAATTGAAATCTTCTTCGAAAGCGACAGTACTAGTCGACGGCAAAACTCGATATTCCAGTGTTGGTCGATGGCAAAACTCGATATTCTAGTAAGTTTCTCTTAGTTCCTCTGCTTCAATTCTTCATTTTCTTCTTCGATTCTTCTTCCTCTTTCTTTGAATTTTTTTTTTTCCAAATTTTCTCTATTTTTTTTCGCAGCAAACAAGCAGATCTGTCCAACATCTGATTTTTCTTGTTTTTGGTAAGTTTTCTTACCTCCTCTTGTAGCCAATCTACTCTTCTTCTTCTTTTTTTTTCCTTCTTTTTTTTTCCTTTTTTTTTTTTTCATAAATAGCCAATCTACTCTTCTTTGACTATCGTTTTTTCTGATCTTCCCAACATCTTTTTTTTTTTTTTTTTTTTTTTTCCTGATATAGTTCTGTAGTAAACACAATCAGAATTATATAAAATAAAAGATAGAAAAATTTAAAATCTAAGAAGACAAAAGAAAGAAACATTTAAATTTAGGGTTCATAATTTATCAAAAAAACAAAAAAATTGGGTTCATAAACTGATTCTAATGTATTTATTTCATTGTAATTACTTTCATAATATTGATGGTTTTAGTTTATTATTTTAATATTTGAAAAATTATATACTCAAATGAAGTGAAAGAATTCACAAATTATTTTGATTTTGTAATTTCTCTTTTTAATTATGATATTAAATTTTGATTTGTATGTTGGATGTTTAGCTATAAATTATAATAAATAAATAAAAATAATAAAAAATAAATAATTGGCGTACCCCAATCGTACCCGTACCCTACTTTTTAAAGAATTTGCCATATCGGCGTATCTGTATCGTACTCGTATCCATATCCGTACCTGCACCCCTTGCTTCCTTGATATCAAGCCTTGTATCATATGAATCAACTATCTAAGAACAAAAATTACTCTATACACTAACAGTGTTTCCTGATTCTCGTTATCCTTAGCAGACTGTACAGAATTTGTACTTTCTTATACTTTCTAGAAGGGGTATAGCACCTTTTTCTTTTTCTTTTTTGGATACATTCTAGAAAGGGTATAGCTTTTGTTTAGTCGAATACTCTTTTTCGCATGTGACGGACCTCATTTGGCATTTGTAATGATATTCTTACCTATAAGATGGAAAATCATAAAAATAAAATAATAATCCCTACAAATTTGTATTTTTTATATCTCCTTGATGCATAGTTTTCTATAAATTTTTATTTATCCAAAAAACAAATTTAATAATCCCTGCAACGGAAAAACACCTATAGAACATTTAGACTAGAAAATACATGCAATATATCATATCTACCAATCTCTATTGAAGAGAACAAACAAACACAATTACCCCACAAATTAGGAAATGTAATACCTTTCCAGCTTGGTCTCTAATTGTACTGAAATCTAAAATTTAATATGATTTAAAAGGATATATGATCCAGATGTCAAAATAGATTTGATTCAAGGTTCAATTATTTTCAAATAAATAAATAAGATATGGTAAAGGTACATTTACATAAAACATGGATATCTATAGTAAATAAAATAGGAGCAGAACATAGTGCACAAGTTGCCAGAAACTTTTCTGATGGAGATTAGCCTCATTTGTATCACTCAAATCATAATGTAATAAACTAGATCCAAAGGGGAGCAAGCATGCAGCAATTAAACATATGGAATGAAGATTTTTTGCACTACTATTGTAAAGGTACAACTTTCACAGGTTTTCCCAATTTATTTTGAAAATTTTAAAAAGATATGGAAAGTGGACAAGCAGGTTCAACATACATCAATATATTAAAGCTAATAAGAAGAGGGGATGAAAGAGAGCCAATTTTTAAGAAACAAATAATATGTATCTAGTAAAGCTCAATGCTTAATCAATTATATAAGCTGGAGACCATCTATTGAGATCTTAAAAGAATAAGGATTGTATATGTGGGGAAGTGGTTTTGGAAATACTCTTCAGATCCTGGAAGACGCCAATATCCTCAGCTAGTCACCTGCAAAGACACAAATACTCCGGTCGGGGGTGCCGGAATTAGCACTCCGACGGACAAGTCAGTTCTTCTACTCAAGAAAGCTTGTTGACTAAGTTTTTAGAAGTGATTCTTACATACCTTTACAAATCTGAAGCTCTTGTATTTATATCCATTTTCAGGCCTCGGGCCAGAGTCTACTTTTTATTTATTATTCTTTCATTTGTCCTGATATGCCTTCTCAAGTCTATTCGGCCTTAAGAACGTATTCGGCGTCCCAGTTGAGCAGAATGGAGCCGTTCAGTTCCCGGCTCCTCGGGTATACCAGATTTCGTTCCTCTATTCATTCGGCTCCCACAATTGCCCCCCAAGCGTTCTTCAATGACAGTTGGGTGAAATGCTTGGTTCCGATTTTCAAATACTCTGAACCGAAGTTTGGGGGTTAGACTTATCACGCGGACGTTTAATTACTCCCCCTTTATCGTCATCTCAACTTCCCGACCCTTCATACACACCTATTTATTATGATTTAAAATCTGATGTCCTTTCGAATCCGTGTTCTAATGACGCTGGTTGCTGGGTTGCTCTTCGAATCGTTCTTGCAATTCTTCCGTCTGTGATACTCTCTTCATTTTTGTAAGTTTTCCTCTCCCTGCTTTGAAGCTTTTCCTAGTTTGTTTATTCCGTCGCATGTTCTTATACAGTAGGTTTGGCGAAACATTTGAAAGACCTCCTTTCGTCAGATCGAATTGTTGGCTTTAGACGCCATTTCTCTATTCCTAACGATGTCCACCTGTCGTTTGTGCGGACGGCACTCTTGACATGGAGTGGGAGGACAAAACCACGATTATCTTTCCCCTTTTGTCAATCGCAGAGGGTAGAGTCCGCTTTCCCCTTCACCCATTTCTGAGGGCTGTTCTTCGCCATTGGGATTTGATCCCTTCCCAACCCAATGTGAATTTCTTTAGAATTATAATGGGGGTCATAGCGCTGAACCGTTGCCTTGGAATTAATCTTGGCATTCCTTCCATTCGGCACTATTATGCTTTGGCCAAGTCCTCTAGTCGACACGGGCGTTACTTCCTCAGAGCTAAGGATACAGATCATCAGTTAATCAGTATGCTTTCCAGCTCTGGGAAGCGAGTTGATGATGTCATGGTCGTTGTCCGCGGCAACTGGGAGTTCGGCGAAGGGGAGGATCGTGTCGATCCCATTCCTAGACGTAGGGGCGAACCAGGTCGCCGAATGCTCTCTTGCTTGCATTGTGTGCTCATATTTGACATACCCTGTTTTCTTGAGTCTTACGGCTTGTCTTGTGCAGGGAACGATTTGAAAAAAGTCCAAGCTTCAACCGACGACGCTGTTCTTCCGGACATTAGGATTGCTTTTAGTTATTTCGGCCGTCGCAGTCTTCATAAGCAGGGAAGACGGCTCACGTTCTGCTTTGCTACGAGCCTACATATACAACCTTTTCGGCTGCGGAAAACATACAGATTCCGAAGGGGGAAGATTTTCTCGTCGCTCGTATTTTTGTCCGACTTCAAAAACTTGAGACAGGTAGGTTTTGAAGGGTCCGATTCGAAGAATACTGAAGTACCCGATACTGCCAAATCAGATCAGTTCGAGGCCGAATCTGAGGAGGTATTGGATTCTGCCGATCCTCCCTCTATTTCGGGGCGGGGGAACCTTTCTGTTGACGATGTTCCTCAACGTACAGACAATCTTCCCATCTCGGGATCCACTAACATGGCTGGTTAAGCCTGACAAAGCTTGCTAAGAAGGCGAATGCGGAGAGGTTAGCTGCACGGCGAAGAGCGGAGGGCCTTTCGACCGAACCGCCCCCAGTGAATCTCAACATTCCCTCCCAGTTACCGAATCAAAATCCTTGGGAATTGTTGAGGAGGCGACAACAAATAAGAATGCCGATCGGCATTGGTTGGGAAAGCCGTTCAGGATGTTGAGGGAAAGGCGGAGAAACGCGCTAGGGATCGTGACGGTTTAGAAGATCACGGCGGCAAACGTTCTCGAATGGGGGATCGAGTGAGGTTGTGCCCTTTGTGATTCGACCGATGGTAAGAAACATGCCGATTCCTTCGGATGCCTCGGCGCTTAAAGACCCAGAGGTCGCGTTCGGCGTGGCAACATCTTTGTCGTTGCCGTGTGATATGGAGGCTTTCCAGTTGGAACCGGATTTGAATGCGACAATGTTAGCCGCGCAGTCGGCCTTTTGGTGCGTATTCTGACTTTTCCTTCACTTCATCCAAACATTGTTCGCGTTACGTTTTTTGAATTTTTCTTTTGCAACCGTTGGTAGGATAGCTGATGTAGGCCGCCGTCATCTCGACGCCATCAAGCAGATTAGTCATTTACGAAAGCAAGTTGAGGGCTAGAGGACAAGGGCCGAGGACGAATTTTTAAGAGCGAACCAGAAAGCTTCTCGGGCAGAGGACGAGGTAGAGAAAGCTCGTCATGCGGATAAGTTGAGAGCGGAGGCCGAGAAGAAGGCCGACGATATGGAAGCTGCACTGGGCTTGTCCCAAAAGGCAGTTGCCAGCCTGGAGGCTGAATTGGCTGAAATGAAGGCGGCGAAGGAGATTGCCGATTCAAAAGGTTTCGAAGCCGGGAAAGAGGCTGGACTCGCCGAGTATGTGGACCAGGTCTCTCGGTTTGAGAATCGGGGCTTCAAACATGGTTGGCACAAGGCCCTTGCTGCAGCTGGAGTTTCGTTGAATATGCCAATACCGTATGAGCAAGTGGACATCGATCCGTTGGAGACTGATTCCGAGGGTTGATCTTTACGATACGCAATTGTTATGATTTCGAGAAAGTACTTTTTCCGTTTGTTTTTGTTATTTTGTATTTGTTTATCAGACATTTTTCATGCGGGTTGATATTATAAAAGTTATGATACAGAAATGGACGTCGATACTTTTTTGTAGTTATAAAATGTTATGAATTCTGCTCAATGTGCTGATGTTTCCGTAATTTTATGGTGATATTTCTTAATAGATCTAAAATCTGCCCTTGCCTTGGCCAGGGCGCGAGCGTGAAGAGCCGAACGGTTCATACTCGTGGGCTGGCCGAGGCATTCTTTGAAAAGGTGGCCGAGTGAAAAGGGGGTCGACTAGATTAATAAATCTGCCCTTGCCTTGGCCAGGGCGCGAGCGTGAAGAGCCAAAGGGTTCATACTCGTGGGCTGGCCGAGACATTCTTTGAAAAGGTGGCCGAGTAAAAAGGGGCCGACTAGATTAATAAATCTGCCCTTGCCTTGGCCAGGGCGCGAGCGTGAAGAGCCGAATGGTTCATACTCGTGCGCTGGCCGAGGCATTCTTTGAAAAGGTGGCCGAGTAAAAAGGGGCCGACTAGATTAATAAATCTGCCCTTGCCTTGGCCAGGGCGCAAGCGTGAAGAGCCGAACGGTTCATACTCGTGGGCTGGCCGAGGCATTCTTTGAAAAGGTGGCCGAGTAAAAAAGGGCCGACTAGATTAATAAATCTGCCCTTGCCTTGGCCAGGGCGCGAGCGTGAAGAGCCGAAGGGTTCATACTCGTGGGCTGGCCGAGGCATTCTTTGAAAAGATGGCCGAGTAAAAAGGGGCCGACTAGATTAATAAATCTGCCCTTGCCTTGGCCAGGGCGCGAGCGTGAAAAGCCGAAGGGTTCATACTCGTGGGCTGGCCGAGGCATTCTTTGAAAAGGTGGCCGAGTAAAACGGGGTCGACTAGATTAATAAATCTGCCCTTGCCTTTGCCAGGGCGCGAGCGTGAAGAGCCGAACGGTTCATACTCGTTGGCACGCGGATCATCGTCCGACGTTTGGCGTTCGGTCATACTGACGCTGCCTTGGGGGAGCTGCGCGTATCTCAGAATAAATGGGGTAAGTTCGTACCAAGGGTCCTAATTTATTTGGGTACAGGGTTGAGCCAATACTGGGGAAGGACCAAGATTGGCTGAATTCAAAGTCGAAATGTATCGCAGCAGCGAGCCCACTAGTAGGGGAAGAAGAGCGTCCAAGGATTGGGAAAAACAACAGCGCCTTAGTCGTCGAAGCAGGTCCCCTCAAAGGGACGGTCAACAGGGAGGTTCCCCATGCCCGCGACCGGGAATCGAGGTGGACGCGACGCCGCGGCCAATTAATTTTGCGGTTTTTGTGAAGAATAAACCGATGACAGAGGCGGATTCCATCGTTAAAGATCCAGATGTGGCAGTCGAGTTTGCTTGACAGATTTTTCCACCGGAAGTCCAACAATCGATGGTTGGTCGTCGTGATTTCGAAGTGTTTCGGGACGGCATACATGGGGCTGTAAAGGGGTTGTATAATGCTTATGAAATTGGCATGCGTCTGTGTGAATGAGACGTGACATTGAGAAAAAGGACGAAAGGAATCGCGGTCTGGAAGCTCGCGCAAAAAAGGCCGAGAGTGAGCTTCGGGAGCTTAAGAAGGTTCGAATGGCTGAGCCGGCGACGGCCGGTCAACTTAAAGTGGGCGGAAATACGTCCCAAAAGGCCCCGGGTTACGAGAAAGGATATGAGGACGGTTTCAAGGCCGGGGTTGATAAAACCAAGACAGACCTTGCTGAGGAAGTTTGTCGATGCGAAAATCGCGGTTTTTAAGCATGGCTGGATCAAGGCCCTTCAAACCGTGGAAGTTCTTGGGTCCCTAGGCATAGATTCGGCTTCACCCGTATACCATCGACATTACCTTCCCTATTCCGAATTTGAAATGGAGAAGAGCGACGATGAGGAGGCCGATTAACTAGAGTGTAATGCAACAACAGGCTTCACTATGAATAAATAGGCTTTCATTTTCAATGTCCGTCTTTGATCGTAAAATATTTTGATTGTAAAATATTTCTAGTTCAAACGTGTCGATTCATTTTATTGGAATATTTAGATTTTGATTAGAATATTATGCACTGCATGGTATAAACGTTCAGAAATGCATTAGTCGGCCCTAAGGCGTCGTACACCAAAGGGGCTCCGTATCCGGAGACTTGTTTCAGCCGATCGTGACATCCACGAAGGGCGCTCCGAATCCGGAGACTTATTCGGCCCTAAGGTGTCATGCACCAAAGAGGGCTCCGAATCCGGAGACTTGTTTTGGCTAATCGTGACATCCACGAAGGGGCTCTGAATTCGGAGACTTATTCGGCCCTAAGGTGTCGTCCACCAAAGGGGGCTCCGAATCCGGAGACTTGTTTTGGCCAATCATGACGTCCACGAAGGGTGCTCCGAATCCGGAGACTTATTCGGCCCTAAGGTGTCGTGCACCAAAGGGGGCTCCGAATCCGGAGACTTGTTTTGGCCAATCGTGACATCCACAAAGGGCGCTCCGAATCCGGAGACTTATTCGGCCCTAAGGTGTCGTGCACCAAAGGGGGCTCCGAATTCGGAGACTTGTTTTGGCCAATCGTGACATCCACGAAGGGCGCTCCGAATCCGGAGACTTGTTTTGGCCAATTGTGACATCCCGAAGGGCGCTCCGAATCCGAAGACTTATTCGGCCCTAAGGTGTCGTGCACCAAAGGGGGCTCCGAATCCGGAGACTTGTTTTGGCCAATCGTGACATCCACGAAGGGCGCTCCGAATCCGGAGGACTTGTTTTGGCCCTAGATGTTGAGCTCAAACATGTAAAAACACGAAACCTTGCATTACAACGACATGTGTACAAGTATCAAGCCCACAGGTCGGGTCATTGATAAAATTTACGTAGATGTGTTGAATTCCACGGCCGTGGCAGGCTTCTTCCTGACATGTCTGAGAGCCGATATGCCCCTGCGCCTGCAACGGAATCTATCTGATAGGGGCCGTCCCAGTTCGGACCAAGCTTTCCATCGGCCGGCCTCCGGTCGGCTGGTAGTACCTTCTTTAGGACCAGTTCTCCTGGATTGTAGCGGCGCAACTGAACTCGCCGATTGTATGACTTAGCGAGCTGCTGTTGATAGCGTGCCATGGATGCTAAGGCGCGGTCTCTTCGTTCTTCAATCAGAACCAGGTCCAGGGTGAGCATCATGTCATTTCGGCCTGTGTCAAAGGCTTGCGATCTCAAAGTTGGTAAGCCGATCTCTGGGGGTAAGATTGCCTGGGTTCCGAAGCATAAGGCAAACGGCGTTTCTCCGTGTAGATCGCCTTGGCGTTGTACGATGGGCCCACAGTACACTCGGCAACTCTTCAACCCATCTGCCTTTGGCATTTTCCAGCCTCTTTTTGATGCCGTCCAAGATGGATTTGTTTGAAACTTCCGCTTGACCGTTACTTTTGGGGTAGGCTGGCGTAGAGAAGTAAGGCTCAATACCATATTTGCTGCACAATTCTCGGTATAACGCCACAATCGAACTGGGTACCATTATCCGAGATCAATGCTCTTGGAATGCCGAATCGTGTAATGATTTCCTCCACACAAAGCGCTTAATGTCAGAATCTCGTATATGGGTTAGAGCCTCCGCTTCGACCCACTTTGTGAAGTAATTCTTTGCTACGATTAGAAATCGCTTGTTCCCTGGGGCCCTCGGCAATGGTCCTACGATATCAAGTCCCCTACTGAGCAGCAACGGCCAGGGGCTTGTGATAGAATTCAAAGCTTCTGCCGGCTGATGGGTTAGTGGGGAGAACTTTTGGCATTGTTCGCATTTCTTGACATAATTTTCTGCGCGTCAGCTCTCATCGTCGGCCAATAATATCCCTGTGTTATCGCCCGATGGGCCAAGGAGCGTCCCCCTGAATGGGCACCACAGCTGCCCTCGTGTATCTCAGTGAGCAGCTCCTCTACTCTGTCCGGGTGCACGCATTCCAAGTATGGACCAGAGAGGGACTTTTTGTAAAGCCCTCCTTGTGGATCTAAGTAGTACCGCAGGCCCTTGTTTCGCAGTTTGTGTGCTTATTTTTGTCCTCTGGGAGTTGCTCAGAAGAAAGGAATGCAGCAATGGGGTCCTTCCAACTTGGAGCAGATTCTATAATGTTGATGTGGGTTTCCTCCGGAGGGCCGATACTTGGTTCCGCGAAACCTACTTCGATGGTACGCTTGAGCTCGGAGTTGATGGCGGAGGCTAAGCAAGCCAGGGCATCCGCGTGTGTATTTTGGTCGCGTGTTATTTGGTTTAGTTCATGATGGTCGAATTTCGTCAGCAAGGAGTTAGCCGTTTTCATATAGGCCGCCATACGCTCGTCTCTTGCCGCGTACTCCCCCTTCAGCTGGTTGATTACCAATTTTGAGTCACAAAACACCAACAGCCGCCGCGCACCGAGCAGATGTACGTTCCGCAGTCCGGCTAAAAGGGCTTCGTATTCGGCTTCGTTATTTGATGCTTCGAAGCCGAGCTTGACGGCCTGCTCAATTACTGCGCCGTCTGGAGACATAATTACGACGCCGGCGCCGCTGCCCCGTTGGTTAGACGATCCATCACAGTATAATTGCCAAATGTCCCCAACATAAATTCTCCAATCTGGCTTTGACCGAACTTCGGCCTTTGGCTGGACGTCATCAGGCTTGAGGTCGGCAAGCCCTCCTGTGAATTCGGCAACAAAGTCGGCAAGCACCTGCCCCTTGATTGCAGTTTTGGGTAAAAACTGAATGTCGTATTGGCCGAGTTCGAGAGCCCACTTCGAAACACGCCCTGATGCTTCTGCATTCCGTAGTACTGATCGAAGGGGATAGTCTGTTAGCACCCTAATGCTGTGTCCTTGGAAGTAATGCATCAGTTTTCTTGCTGCCATGACCAAGGCTAGGACGAGTTTTTCCAGCGGTAGGTAGCGTGTTTCGGCGTCCACCATTGCCTTGCTCACATAATACTTGGCTGTTGTTGCCCTTCCTCCTCTTTTAATAATACGCGACGGCGCTGACGGCCCTGTCGGAGACTGCCAGATATAGAATGAGGGGGTCACCGGTGGCGGGTGTTGTTAGAAAAGGTACTGTCCGGAGGTAGGTCTTGAGCCCGTTAAAAGCTGCTTCGCATTCGACAAACCATTCGAAAGCTCTGCCCTGACGTAGTGTCTGAAAGAATTGTCTGCAGCGGTCTATAGATCGGCTGATGAACCTGTTGAGTGTAGCAGCCATTCCCATCAACTTTTGGACTTCTTTCACTGAACGGGGGGAACTCAGTTCCAAAATTGCTGTGACTTGCCTCGGGTTGGCTTCGATTCCTCGGTGGTTGACGATATAACCCAGGAATTTGCCGGAGCCGATCCCAAATGCGCATTTGGAAGCGTTTAGCTTCATTCTGTATTTGCGTAGGGTGTTGAATGTCTTTTCCAGATCGGCTATATGGTTTTGTTCTTCTTTGGATTTGACCACCATGTCGTCGATGTATACTTCCATAGTGTGTCCGAGCTGTTCTTTGAACATCGTGGTGACCAGTCTTTGGTAAGTTGCCCCTGCATTCTTCAGTCCAAAAGGCATAACCCTGTAGCAGTAGGTTCCTCTTAGAGTGAGGAATGCAGTTTTGTCCTGATCATCCGGATTCATGGCGATCTGATGGTAGCCCCTGTAGGCATCGAGGAAACTCATGCGCCGGTGGCATGCCGTCGCATCGACGAGTTGGTCAATTCTCGGTAAGGGGAAGCAGTCTTTGGGGCAAGCTTTGTTCAGATCCGTGAAATCGACGCACACTCGCCAAGTTCCATTTTTCTTTTTCACCACCATTGTGTTGGAGAGCCACGTGGGGTAGGTGACTTCTCTAATTGCCCCGGCGTCAAGCAATTTGTCAACTTCTTCTACAACGGCGGCGGTGTGTTCTGCGGAGGATCGCCAGCCTTTCTGAATGATCGGCTTGCACCGGGGGTCAACATTTAGTGGTGCTGTGAGACTGACGGGTCTATTCCCGGCATCTCGTATGGAGTCCACGCAAAGACGTCGAGGTTGACGAGTAAGAAAGTGATCAGCTGCTGTCTGTCGACCTAGCTCAGAGAGGCGCCGATCATAAAAAACTTTTCCGGGCTTCCATCAATGTCAACCCGGTCTAAACCTTCCGTGGCCTTTTCGTTTGGTTGACGCCCGACGTCATCCAGGATCTCTCGACTGGGCACTTCAATGGAGTTTACTTGCAGTTCCTTCAGCGTCTTGGCGGCGAGAAGGTAACATGCTTGCGCTGACTGTTGAGAGCCACGGATCTGCTCAACGCCGTGTTTCGTTGGGAAACGTAGCAGCTGGTGGTAGGTGCTTGGGACGGCCTACAGGGTATGCAACCATGATCGCCCCATGATGAGATTGTACGGCGACGGTAGCCTGACGACCAGGAATTCCACATCCACCGTTCTGGAGCCAGCTTGAACGGGTAGACTGATCTTTCCCAATGGGTACTCCGGGTTGGCGTTGAAGCCGAATAGTGGATAAGGAGCTGGAGTCAGATCCGAATCGTTGAACCCGAGTTGGATGAAGGTTTTATAGTACATAACCTCTGAAGTGCTTCCCTGGTCGATAAGGACGCGTTCGACGGTGAACCTGTTTACGCGTAGCACAACAACCAGAGGATCTACGTGAGGGAGTGTTACGCCGCTCAAATCAGAGTCGTCGAAGGTGATGCTTGGCGCTTCTCGGAGCCGGGGTCGCTTTGTTGGTGTGAGCTGATGCTGGGGGCTTGGAAGTGACTGGATTGCATGTACAGTCGGGGCTATTGGCAGGCTGTATATCATATGTACGGTGTCAAGCGGGACGCCTCTTGGGAATCGCTCAGGAACCTTGAGCCCTGCCCGTTTGGACTTTGCTTTTTCTAAGGCCAAATCGCTGTGAAGGCGTTCGTTCTCAGCGATGATGTTGTCCAAACTCTGTTGGGTCTGTCTGGCTTGTTCTATGGTCGCTTGCATCGTCTCCTTCGTTGAAGTCATTGGTGAGTTAGAGTTCGAGGCGCGTCATTGCGCGACGGTTTCCTTTCCGAGCGTATTTGCCGGAGTGAAGTCGTTTCTCTGTGCGGTCTCGTTGGTGGCTATCGGAGGATCTTCAGTCACGTCTTTCATGGATATATTTGAGTATTCCACAGACGGCACCAGTTGTGGGGAAGTGGTTTTGGAAATACTCTTCAGATCCTGGAAGACGCCAATGATCCTCAGCTAGTCACCTGCAAAGACACAAATACTCCGGTCGGGGGTGCCGGAATTAGCACTCTGACGGACAAGTCAGTTCTTCTACTCAAGAAAGCTTGTTGACTAAGTTTTTAGAAGTGATTCTTACATACCTTTACAAATCTGAAGCTCTTGTATTTATATCCATTCTCAGGGCCTCGGGCCAGAGTCTACTTTTTATTTATTATTCTTTCATTTGTCCTGATATGCCTTCTCAAGTCTATTCGGCCTTAAGAACGTATTCGGCGTCCCAGTTGAGCAGAATGGAGCCGTTCAGTTCCCGGCTCCTCAGGTATACCAGATTTCGTTCCTCTATTCATTCGGCTCCCACAGTATATATCAGATTCCAAGGAAATATATCCGCCTAGTCCTCTTGAAAGGGTAAAGGTAAATAAATCTTGACACAATTTTGCCTATGCTATGTCCAAAAATCTGGTGATGGAAACCTAGAGAACCAACAGATCATACATCTAGGAGCAATTTTCACGGAGTGAGTGATTTCCATAATTAGACGCAATTTCCGAAGGTTTGAGAGAGTTACCTGGAATGTTTCCGGCGAGCAGGGAGGACGGGCCACGACGACGGATTCTTTTCCTTGGGGGTCAATCCTTTGAGTTTCAGGAGGCATCACTGGACTCCCGAGGCCATCGATGGCTAGGGATTGTGGAACGTGGATTAGGTTTACGGCGAGAAGTGTTATTAGTCGGCTTTAAAGTAGTTTGGATTGTGGAGAAGTTATGGGAGGCTTCGAGTCTCATTGGAACCGTATCATTTCTGGGTCGTTTGGATGGGAATCGTCAGAGTGTGGCAGTTTGGATCCATGGCGAGGAAGACGATGGGGCTTCATTTCAAGTTGTGGTCACATTGGATGGTAAGCGGTTCCAGACTTTTATCCCTGCTTCAGAGTTTGGGGATGGGTGGAAGGGTGTGGCTTTGGTCATCGAGGGTTTTGCCAAGGGAGAGGGTTGGGTTTCGAAGATTGGCGCTACGAACGGGGCATCAGTGGTGTATAGGGCTGTTTCGGTGCGGGACGGAGGTTTGGCTCCTATTGGAGACGATGGCCAGTTGGTTCAGGGCGTGGCAGAGGAGGGGTGGTTTGGTTTGTTGAATAAGGCTTTGGTGAGAATTGTGGGACAGGTCTTGGGTGCATTAAGAAGTACGCATGGGGACAAGGCCCCAAGGCTAGATGGTTTTTCAGTTGCTTTTCTTCAGCATTGCTGGGGGGTGGTCAAAGGGGAGGTTTTGGATGTGTTTGAGCAGTTTCATCAAACTGAGCAATTTAAGAGAAGTCTGAATGCAACTTTTATTGCTTTGATACCTAAGAAAGGGGGAGGGGGGGGCGAGATATCCGAGACTTTCGGCCTATTAGTCTTTTGGGCAACATTTACAAATTATTGGCCACGATTTTGACTAATAGGCTTCGGGGGTGTTGGAGGGAGTGGTCTCAGAATGCTTTTGTGGATGGGCGACAGATTTTGGATGTTGTTTTGGTGGCTAATGATTGCGTGGATTCGCGGCTTCGGCAAGGGAAAGGGGGAATTATATGTTAGTTGGATATTAAGAAAACTTATGATAATGCCAATTGGAACTTTCTGTTATACATGTTGGAAATGATGGGTTTTGGGGCCCGGTGGAGGCAGTGGATACATTTTTGTATTTCCATTGTTCGGATGTCAGTCCTAGTTAATAGGACATCGGCGGGTTTTTTCCCCAATTGGAGAGGTTTACGGCAGGGAGACCCACTATCCCCGTTGTTGTTTATTTTGGTTATGGAAGCATTGAGTTGTCTGATTTCTAGGGCGGTCCAGGGGGGATTTATTATCAGGTTTTGTGGTGGGGAAGGGATCAGCCTCTTTGATGGTCTCTTATCTATTCTATGTTGATGATGCGTTGATTTTTTATGATGCGGAGGCTAATCAGATTGATCACTTGCGATGTGTTTTGTTATGTTTTTAGGCGGTGTCCGGGCTGCGGGTTCATTTGTCAAAATCAGAATTGATACCTGTGGGTCAGGTGGCTAGTTTACCGGTGTTGGCAGCCGTTATGGGCTGTAAAGTGGCCAGGTTACTAGTTTCTTATTTGGGACTTCCCTTGGGGGCTTCTTTTCAGAAGACTCGAGTGTGGGATAGGGTAGTGAACAAAGTGCAATGGTGGTTGGCAGCGTGGAAGCGCCAATACTTGTCCAAAGGGGGGGCAGATTACTTTGATCAAGAGTGTTCTTTCCAGCATTCCAACATACTTTATGTCTGTGCATGTGGTCCCTGTGGGGGTGGCAAAGAGGTTGGAGAAGTTGCAGCGGGAGTTTTTATGGAGTTGGGGTGGGAAGGGTTTTCATTATCATTTGGTGGCTTGGGAGAGGGTTTGTACTTTGAAGGAGGGGGGATCGGGTGTGCGAAAATTGGTGGTGTTTAATCGGGCTTTATTGGGTAAGTGTTTGTGGCGTTTTATGGGGGAACGGGACAGGTTATGGAGGAGGCTAGTGGTGGCCAAGTATGGAGAGGAGAGGGGGGGTTGGTGTGCGCAAAGAGTGGCTTAACCTCATGGTCGTGGTTTGTGGAAGCGGATTTGGTTGGGGAGGGCGGGGTTTTGGGAGAGAGTTCGATTTAAAGTGGGGGGTTTGTGATCAAGTTCGTTTCTGGCGAAATCGATGGTGTGATGGTTTGACTTTGGCCGCCTTGTTTCCTTTGATTTATGCTATTACTACTGATGGGGAGGAGTTGGTTGCTTCGGTTAAGGCGACACACGGGGACGCAGTTGTTGGGAATGTTCATCTTTGTCGTTATATAGAGGATTGGGAGGTAGACCAATTGGTGGATCTTCTAGGCTTTCTTTATGGCTTGCGGAATGGGGGGGATGGGTTGGATTCTTTAGTTTGGGAAATTCGGAGCTCTAAAGGTGTTTTCTTCGTGTCTTCTCAATGTCTTCATTTTATGGGGTGCTTGTAGGAGGTGTTGGTGGTGTGTTTCCTCGGAAATGTGTTTGGGCCACGAGTTCTCCTTCTAAGGTTACTTTCTTTGTTTGGACCGCTGCTTTGGGACGTATCCTCACTATTGATAATCTCATCTGACAACGGCATGTGTTGGTGAATTGGTGTTGCATGTGTTCCAGGGATGCAGAAATGGTGAATCATTTGCTTCATTGCCGGGTTGTGTCCAGACTTTTGAATTTCCTTGTTGCTTTGTTTGGCATAGTGTGGGTGCAATCGGGGTCTTTACTGGGAGTGTTACAGTGTTGGGGTGGGGCTAGGATGGGGAAGAGGTGCCGAAAGGCTTGGGTGCTTGCTTCCCATTGTTTGCTTTGGTAGATTTGGTTAGAATGGAATAGGCGAGTGTTTCAGGATGAATGTCATTCCGTTTTATAGTTAGAGAATAGGTTGTTGTTGGTGCTGCATAGTTGGGTTACGGGTATAGTCGATCCCACTATCTTGGTCTTTGTTGACTTTGTGGAGGATTTGATTAGTTAGTTTTGTTTAGTCCGTTTGTGGGTGGCTTGTTTGTATTCTTTGCATCGTCTTGATGCTTTCTAATAAAGTTCTATTATTTATCAAAAAAAAAAAAAGCTCAATGCTTATCTTTCCACATCATTCTATCAAATGTTCCAGAAACATAATTTCATGCTCTACCCAACTACCTTATGAGAGAGAGACAGTAATAAATTGGATGACTACAAATTCAAATCCTGAAACAAAAGTCTGCAACATATCAATTAGACTGAAGAGCAATAATTCCCTGTCCAAAAGCACAAAATAATAAACCTCACCCACTCTCTAAATCAGAAGTCTCCTAATAATGGAGCTGTACAATGGTAGAAAAGGCAAAAGAACGAATATAGCACAAAATGTCAGGCTGAAGACTCAAGACACATCATTTAAAATAATAAATCTCAAGTAAAACTTTGAATGAAGACAATTAGTCATGCTCCTAGAAATTGAACTTACAACAAATTTCCACGAATCATGGAAAGCTAATGCAGCATCTAGGAACAAAAGGCAAATATGAAGAGCTGTTGCTGACAAATACATAATTACAAAAACATTACACAGAGGAATTTGAATAACATTGTCTCATCATTGTTTCTTTTTTCTTGGGTGGAGGGTTATAAGGCACCATAGCATAACCCTTGCAGCTTATTCAATCATACCTCATCTATTGGTTCAATCTTTTGATATAAAGAATCAAGAATGGAATAGGCCTTCGCATATTCATGAAGATGAAACCAGATAACTGCCTGTGTAGAGCCTGTTATTTTTTTTTTTTTTTTGATCAGCAAAAAAAACTCTTTATTGATGATAACATAACAAAATCATCATGATATACATCAATAAGGAGGGGAGGCAAGAGCAAAAAGCATCATTGCAAACCTCCCTAATCCCAACTAGGTTGGCAACAAGGAGAATGCACAATCATCTGCTAGCTCAAGCCAACAGGTTGATGAGAAACCAACCAAAGAGGGGAAAAAAAAACAAAAAACAAAACCGCAAACCAACTCAAACACCAATACACCAATACAGTAGCAGAAAAAAGAACACAAATCTTCAACAAAAACAGAACAGAACTCCACTGTTTCACTCACAACTACAGACCAGCACCAGGACTTTTCACCTATCAAGAGGCCAATTCAAACCAACAACCAATTCAAACAACTACCAAACCACCAGACTTGAGCCTACTCCTTCAACCAATTCAGACTTGATCCTATTCTGCCAGCAGCAGCTAGGAGATGTTGGAGAAGCCACCATTCAGACCTCAACACAGATCACAGAGGTTGGAGAAACTACACCTAGAGGTTGGAGAAGCCTCCATATGATACAAACTACACCTAGATTCACTCCATTTTCACAGCAGTAGCCAGAAGGGGATTGTAACAACGCCCGCGTGGGACCTCGGCTACAGCTCGGACTCTCCTTTTTGTGTTGCGGTTCTAAATCTGAACCAAAGAGTCCAACTCTGGCAAATCGTTTTGGAAGAAAAATAGATTTTTTGAAAAGTAGTGCCAAACATGGACTGCTTTGCCAGATTACAGAGTCGCCACCTAAATATTTTAAAATGGGGAATTTAGGAAACCCTGACTCGGTGCCGAAGGCCACGTGTCCGTCATCACCAAATGTCTTGGCTCGGGAGCTTGGGTACGATCGGGGAAGGTCAGCTATGAGCACCCCCTTTCGCCCGGTCCGAAGACCGGCCTCTACTAACCGTGATATCCGATTTTGAAAACATTATGCGTTCTTATTCCGGTTATTAGCCTAGAATTTACTATGTTATGCGCACAGCAAAACATGTATAGACTAGATTGCCTAATTTGGAAATAAGCATTGCATATCCGTTTGTTTTGAAAAGCGCTTTGGAATTTGCTACTCGCAAGTAAGCTAAATACGGATTTCAATGAGTTTTCCAACTCAAGCAACCCAACCTCCACCCACAGGCATTCAAACAGTTTATCTACATAAGCACTTAGCCGCATGGTAAGCATACTGTCAATGGCAACATCACACGCATGTGGTATGTTAAGCATAAAATACTTACATCGTACTCCGTGCCAAAACAAGAAACTATTTAGCGACATGCATGTCCCCAGGTCATGTTAAGTGGCTAATGCAACACAGGCAAGGATGCAATTTAGAGTAGGCTCGGCTAACCCTAAAATGGCATGTGAAATGCACTCTATTTTGATGCACGTATTCAAGTTGGAATTGAAAATACGATGCAGTTTGTATGATGTACCGAGCCCGGTGCATGTAAACAAATGCATGGATGCACGCATGCATTGCATAAGGTATGCTAAAATAAACGTGCCCTAATCTACCATCATAAGCAGGTAAATAAAAGGGAAGAAAGAAGTGGGGGTTGGAAGACATACACACACCCACGCACACTTATTACAGATTTGCCCTCGTTCGGAGGGACCGAAAGAATAATACAAATAATTAACTACGCAAGCTAATTAAATTACAAACCCATTAAATTAATTAAGCAGATTAATTAATCTAATTAAAGCAGTAAACCCCTCGGGGAGAGGGCTCAATGCACGCGCACTCGGATTCCACTTGGAATTGCACTGCCATGCCTAGCCTGCCTCTGTTTTCCCTGCTTTGCCCTTCTGAAAACTGCCAAAGTCTCAGAACTGCTTCCTTAGATACTGGGGATCACCACCGACCGAACAGAATAGCCACCGGCTGCTACATGTGGCCATCGGCACAGAATTTATCCATCGGCTGATAATTGAATGCCGGTCGGCACTAAACACTGCCGGTCGGCACAAAATGCCTGCAGAACCTGCAACTCACAGCAGCAGAGGGCAAAACTTGCATGGCCATACAATTCAAGCAATGTATGCACCAAACACATTCCTTATCATGTTTGTAACTCAAAGGAGGATGTGCCTCGATTCTCGGGCCACCAATCACGCATTTCCATGCATGATGGCCCAAGGAACCAAGTATGCAACTTTAATTTCAAATGCATGCAAAACAAACAAACATAAAAGGGGGCCAAACTTCTATCATGCTCATCTCAAGAGGCCAAGCATGTGCATTGATGTAATGCAATCCTAAACATGTTAGCTAGCATGCAATATGGACAATGTAATGGAAGGATGTTAATATGCAAACACACATACAAGACAAGCATGCAAACCCAAACAATGGGGTGGACTTAAAACGACTTAGGCAACTCTAAATAGGTCTAAAATCAGTGGCCAATAATGCCCAAAGGAAAGTCTACACACACACACACATGCATATGTTAAGGCTTAACACTTAGGCACTAAGCAAGCAACCTTCAAGCACACTTGGAAGGGGATATCATGGACACTTAGCATACATCATAAACTCTGTAAATCATGTAAAACATGGTGCCAAACAAGCAACAAAGCGAACTAATCATGCTATAATGGCCCAAGCATTCAAAGCTCGCCAAAGAGGTAATGGACTACACTTAACACAACCATTCATAGCATGCATTAGGCGACCAAAACAGAGTTTTAGCACATAAAACTAAGTCCAAAAGACCACATAGATGGCATCTAAGTGGCTTAAATTTAAAGGTATGCATAATGGTCAAAACATGGAGCATACAACACATGCTTTCAAGGCTTCAAAGAAGCATGCAAGGCAATCAAACAAGCATGTCTAAGGGACTGAAATAGCATGTAGGGTGGTCCCAAACCATCAAAATAATGCAAGCAACGCATGCTACACATTCACATACTTGAGGCCAACAAGCCAAAATACAAAGGAGCTATACTAAGCAAGTGATGGTCGACCAAAACAACAAAAACAAGCTTAATCATGGCAAAATAAGCACAAACACTTCACAAAGTCAAGGCCAAAACACGCTTGAACAAAGGCTAACAACCTAAAGCATATTAAGGCATCAAAGTGGCATTACATGGCAACCATGCTAAGCATGCAAGGAGTACTAAAACCAACTTAACACAAAGTTATAACATGGCAATATAAGCATAAAATACAGCCATGGCATGCTCAACACACACTTGAACACAAGGCTCCCTAAGAGGCCAAAACTTGTCCTTTTCAAGGGCAACAAGGAGAGGGGGTGGCCATCTCCTTCTTGGACTTCAAAGCATCATCTTCACCACTGAAATCCCCAAGATTTCAGTGGTGAAGAGACCTCAACACCAAAATCCGGGGCTCTCACAAAATAGCACAAAATGAGGTCTTTTCAAGGCCTAAGGGTGGTCAAACCCTCCCAAAGCACAAAACACTCTTAACCAACAATAAAGAGGACCAAAAAATAGAACTTTTATGTGTTGATCACCAAGCACAAAACAGTTCTAAGCTATGTAAAAATGGAGTGCAAAAATGGGGTAAAAAGGGGTAGTTTCTTACCCTTGAAGACCACCTTCACAAAGGTTGATGTTGTTGCTTCCTTGAGCTCAAATCCAACCAAAAACTTCAAGAACCAGCCCTTAGAACCTCAGTAACCAAAGGAAGGTAAAACACTAGGTGTTGATGAGCAATAGTAAGTCCACAACACCTAGTGTACCAATAAGAGGGAAGAAGAGATGGGGGATAGATACAAAACTTCTAACCTAAAACCAGAGCTTCTCTCTGTCTAAAATGTCTAAAAAAATCAAACTTCTTCCAACCTTGAGCCAAGAGGAGGAAGGGTCCTCTTATAGGCAACTAAACTTACAAGTTAAGCTAACCAAGAGGCTCATCCCTCTATACACGTGTATGGAGGGGAAACAAAAGCTATAAAGCTGTCTGAAAATATCTCCAAAAACAGCTGTAAAGTAGTCGGCAGGGCAAAATGGTCATTTTGCCAAAATTGACTGCCGACCGGCACAAAAGAGTGCCGACTGGCACAATAAAGTGCCGATGGAAAAACCAACCAGCCGGTGGCCTCTAGCCACTGCCGGTGGTGTGTGGGGATGCCTCACAAGGCATTCCCTGCCCCTCCAAGGCAAAACACAAGTGTTTGGTGCAAAACCAGACACAAAACAGTCGAGTTCGGGGGTCCTGAGGCAAGGCGCGTAGCCGAGAACTCCGGGAACTCCAAACGAACACGAACATGGATAATCACCGAGTGTTCAAGCGGTGACGTCCAGGTCTTGAGGACGGTCAAAAATGGGGTGTCTACAGGGATGAAAAAGCCACCAATCATACCAATGCAAAATAGTATGACACCACTCCCTTCCTAATTTCTGCAGAGACCAAACCTCTAACATACAACCTCTCACTTTCAACAGATCCACCATCAGACCACCATTGAAGGAAAAACATCCACAGAAACCAGCAGCATGCAGCAGCAGCACACAGCATGAAGCCACCAGCAAAAATTCAAAGGAAGAACATCAGCAGCAGTAGAGTTTTGCTTCATCAGATTACTTTCCACCAAAACAGTACCAGTCAACAAAACAATTAACTTCCCTAAGCCACAATTAACTACACACAGAGGTAAACTTGATTCAGGTTATATATAACATCTTGCACTGAATAGTTAAACTCTTTCAAAGATGAGGAAGCCCACATAGCAACTCTAACCTTTATCAGTTCTTCCAAAGCAGTCCAATCCGGTTGTGCCTTATTAAATAAACACTCATTTCTGCTTTTCCACACTGACCACATTACTGCTAGTGGAATTGTCTTCCAAATTGCTTGCACCTTCTTCTTCATTTTTGTACCTGACCACCAAAGAAGTAGTACCTCCACTGTTCCAGGAATAACCCATTTGTAATTCCACCAATTCACTATATTGGCCCATACTCTCCAAATCATAGGACAGTGAAGTAAAACGTGATTTACAGACTCCAACTCAGATCTACAAAACACACAGAGTGCACAGTCATTTGAACGCAATACTCCAATTCTTTGCAAAAACTCAGAGCATTTAATCCTGCCTCTCCACGCTAGCCAGCTTTGGAATTGAACTGTGGGAGGGGCTAAATTGTTCCAAATACATCTAGTGACTGTAGAATCTATTCCTTGACGTGCTTTCATCCACTTCCAAGTTGATGCCACAGTAAACGCTCCAGAAGGATGAGCTAACCAAGAGCAAGAGTCTAACACCCCTTCATTGAGCCTATATAGCGACTTTGGTTTTGACCCGTCTCTTGTGGTGTTTCAGACTCGGGTTTATATGGTTGGGATGGTGGTTTATGTCTTGCTTCCCTTGCTTTCCCCTTAATGTTGGTTATTGGGTTGTAGTTGGGTGTTTGGAAAAGGTTGATTGCTTGTTTTTCCAAACTCTTGGATGCCCAAAATTTTGGCTCTCCGCTTGAGCGGGCATTCTTGCGCTCGAGCGGGCTTCTGAAAATTTGCTCTACGCTCGAGCGGGCATTCGGGCGCTCGAGCGGGGACTGTGTCTGCAAAAATACTGGGAGAGCGTATTTCACACTCAAGCGCAAGTTTCACGCTCGAGCGGGGGTCTGTGTCTTACACTCGAGCAGGGCTTTCCACGCTCGAGTGAACCGTGTTATAACAGGTCGAGAAAGTGACATTTTAGATCACTTTTCTGCTTCCTCTCTCTCTAGAAGTCTCTAAATCTGCAGATCTTGAGCTTCTCTCTCTAGAAATCATCCTCTCTCTTTGATTTCTCCAAATCCATTGAGATTTTGGCCATAGTTCGTTCGTCAAAGTTGTGTAACTTCTCGAGGGTTTCATTCTGTGCGATGGAGATCGAATTTCATCGTCGTTGATTTTGGGAGTTTCAACTCTTTTCTTCTTCTAAGCTTGAGGTAGGGAATTTCTACACTCTAATATGGTTTTTAGCTTAGTTATTTGCTATTGTGTAGATAATGAGATATGGTTGTGATTTGGACAAATCTAGGATTTGGGTGTGAATGAAAAGAGGAGTATTTGATGAATATGAGGTGAATGAGTATGAGGCTTGAATATAAGATCATGTTGTGCCAAAATAGTTGATTTTGGTGTTTGGGTTGATATTTGGAAAGAGGGAGATTTTGCCCTAATTTTGATTAAATTATTATTTTGCATAAATAATGGGGATTAACATTTAAATGTGAAATTGGAAGATTGTGGTTATAAATGGTGATATTGGATATGTATTATCTCACCTATGAAAGTTTTGAATAAACTATTTATTCCAACATTGAACATCTCTTTGGGAATAATTGTATTGGACTATCGGTGGAGGATAGTTATGATTGTTGTAGAAATTACATGAGGATTAAGCGATTTAATGCTAATCTATTGTTGATGTCATTGAATATGACTATGCATATAACTACATTGTATATGTATGTTTATTGGGAGGAGAAATGGGATGTACTCCAAGTGTGATTATGTTTATAAAATACATTACATATATATGTATTTGTTTGGGAGGAGAAAGGGGATGTACTCCATATGTACTTATGCTTATAAATATATAGCATATGTATATTTGTTTGGGAGGAGAAAGGGGATGGACTTCATTTAAAGCAAGTTGGCCGGAGTGTCTAGGGTGAAAGACCCGAAAACTTAAACATACCTGGGTGCCGATTCCCTCGGACGAAATATCCATAAAATGGTATATTTGAGAAAACATAAATGGGTGTCGATTCCTTCAGACGAAATATCGTAAAATGGAAAAGTTTGAAGTGTTTATATGTGTTTTGCCAAATTGGAAAACCATTGAATTGTAATCTCATATTGGTTATTCAAAGATAATGAATTTAACTCACGAATTGAGTTGCATGTATCAATTGTTGGAAATTGGAATAAGATTGGCCTTAGTGGCATATGGATATGCAGGCCTTGTGGTTGCTTCCATAATCGGTATTGTTTATGTACGTGGTATTTATACCTTTGTTAAACCTCATAGATTGTGTTAGATTATCTCTACTGGGCTGTTGGGCTCACCCTATACGGGAATATCATTTTCAAGTGCAGGTGAGGTGTTTCCTCCAAGGAAATAGCATGGATGGACTCTCGGGAAGCAAGAGCTTCTTATTTATGCTTTATGTGTGTATGTTTGTTATTTGTAAAGCCAAGGGCTTAAGATGTAATGAGCGAGACTCAATTTGTGTAACCAAGCAATGACTTGGAAAGATGTAAGCCTACATAGCATTTAATTGGTTGTTAAACAGTAAACTCTGATATATATGAAAGTATGTCGTTTCTCATATTTATTCCGCATATGAGTTATCTTTATTGTATTATTTTGGGGGCGTTACAACTTGGTATCAGCGCGTACCGGGTTTGAATACTTTGGGTACGTGGGAAGTGGTTAGTACCACAATGGGTTTGTCTCGCTTGATTGAGATGTTAGCATGTATTGTATGCTTATGTGATAACATGTTTATGTGATTATATGGGTATGGAATTTAGTTCCTAAGATGTTGATTGGGTCTATGGGTTTGTGGAAGTCCTATTGGAAGAGCACTTGATCACTGCTATTTCTAATTGGAACTCTAGCAACGCCGTGGGACGGTCATTATCTAGGAAGGAAATTCGTATGTATTTATGTGATTACATGCCTATGTGGAGTGATTTACTTTTGTCCAATGTATTAGAATGCAAGTGAGTTAGCCTTGGCACGTTTGAAAATGTGCTAATCCTGTTGTTACCTTTATTAGGATGTCAGGACGTGGACATGGTGGAAATAGGCGTGGTAGGCCTAGGAGGCATGAGATGCCTTTACCGGATGATATTCCGGCACAGGTTGGTCAAGCCAATGTGGCTGAACCGATTAATCAACAGGCCATAGGCGCCTTAGCCCGTGAAATGGCCGGAGCATTGAGAGAATCTATGGACATTCTCCGAGCTAAGAATCAAGTCCAGGCCCAAGTAGCTGAAGCAGGGCCATCTTTCTTAAAGAAGGAGTTCTTCCGGTCGAATCTGAATGAGTTTTTGGGTGATCCTAAGGAGCCATTGAAGGCAGATGAATGGCTAGAATAGTTAGTGAAGACATTCGAGATGCTTGGCATCGAGGATGCTCAGTTGAAAGTGACCTTGGCGTCTTTCCAATTGAAGGGGAATGCGGGTCAGTGGTGGAAGTATGCGCGTGGGCGCATTGGGGGAACTTGGGAGGCTTTTGTTGAGGCTTTCCAGGATAAGTTTCTACCTCCCACAGTTAGGGAGAGGTTCAGAGATCAATTCTCTAAATTGGCACAATTGAGTACACCTGTGGCTGAATTTGAGGCAACCTTTACTAGCTTGTCTAGGTTCGCACTGGAGTTGGTGGAGACTGAGGAGTGCCGTTGTTTGGAATTTGAGAAGTGGTTGAGGACCGGACTCAAGCTTCGAGTGGCCGGGTCCATGATTAGAGATTTTAGGCACCTTATGGAGGCAGTAGCCCATCTTGAGATTGTTATGCAAGAAGAGGAGGAAATGAGGAGCTCTAGGAGGAGCCAGAATAGTCAGGGGGACAGTAAGAGGCAGAGGGGTTCTAACTCTCAGCAGTCCCAGGGGTTTCAATCTAGGTCCACTTTTACAGTACCGAGTTTGGGTTCTAGGAGGGGTGGCCAGGGAAATTTTACTTGCTTTAAGTGTGGTCAGTTGGGCCATAAGTCTCCAGCTTGTCCTCAAAGAGGGGGAGGGCAGCAAACAACATCATCATCGGCTCGTTTTCAGAGCCAAAGTCAAGGGAAAGGCCAGCCGCTCACTTGTTACCAGTGCGGGCAGGCAGGGCATCTGAAGAGATTTTGCCTACAGTTGAGTGGCACACCTAGTGCGTCTGGTTCGAGACAGACACAGAGTCACTAGCCAGCACAGACAGCACAGGCCTCGAGGGCCAATCAGGGAGTCCCTTCGGCTCAGTCTGTGCATCAGGCTTATGCTCCGAGGGGTGAGCAGGTTGAGTAGAGGCCTACTGGACGTATGTATATAGTTGTGGGGCCAGATCTTGTACATGATCCTTCTGTAGTGAGAGGTACCTTTTTGTTTTGCAATTCAGTTGCTAATGTGTTGATTGATACGGGTGCATCCCATTCTTTTGTTTCGTATGCGTTTGCATCAGTTTTGGGTTTAGAGTTGGCACAGTTAGCATCTCCTATTTGTGTAAAGTCAGCTATTGGTGGTCAGATTGTCTTGAGACAGGGATGTCGGGATTGTGACATCGAGGTTGCTGGTTATCGATTACCTTTTGCATTTGTACTGATTGACATGCCTAGTTTTGATGTCATATTGGGTATGGACTGGTTATCGTCATACCGGGCTGTTATAGATTGCTACCATTAGAAGGTTACTGTATGTACCTTGAGCGGTGATTGCTTTTATTTCTTGGGTGACCATGTGGATAGAGTCTTATCACCAGTGTATGATCCGCGTGGGCGGAGTGAACTTAGTTGTCTTCTTGCTAGCTTTTTGAGTAGTGAGTGTGATGAAATTCGAATTGAATTGTTGAGGGTAGTTTGTGAATACTCGGATGTTTTTCCCGAGGATCTTGTCAGTTTACCGTCTCACCGAGAGATCGAGTTTTCTATTGATTTAGTGCCTGGCACGGCACCGGTTTCTATGGCTCCATATAGATTTGCGCCAACTGAATTGAGTGAGTTGAAGATTCAACTCCAGGAATTGTTAGATAAGGGTTTTATTTGCCCTAGTACTTCACCTTGGGGAGCGCCGGCTCTCTTTGCTAAAAAGAAAGATGGAGCATTACGGCTTTGTATTGATTACAGAAAGTTGAACCGGGTTACTATTAAGAATAAGTACCCAATGCCTCGTATAGATGATCTGTTTGATCTGTTGAAGGGGTCTTGTTGTTTCTCTAAGATAGACCTGAGATCGGGTTATCATCAGTTGAGGGTAAGGGAGAAGGATATCCCGAAGACGGCATTCCGTACGCGGTATGGCCATTATGAGTTTCTTGTGATGCCTTTTGGGCTAACTAATGCTCCAGCTGTGTTTATGGATTTAATGAATCGAATCTTCCGTAAATTCTTAGATCGTTTTGTGGTTGTCTTTGTGGACAACATTTTGATTTATTCACCTTCTGAGGAGGAACACGAGGAACATTTACGAGTAGTACTTGAGTTACTTAGAGCCCATAAGCTGTATGCGAAGTTTGGGAAACGTGACTTTTGGCTAGAGGAGGTTAAATTCCTAGGGCATGTAGTGTCAAGGGAATGGGTGACTGTAGATTCATCCAAGATAGAGGTAGTGCAAGATTGGGCACAATCTAAGCATGCTTTCGAGATTCGTAGCTTCTTGGGGTTGGCTAGGTATTATCGCCGGTTTGTGAAAGATTTCTCTAGACTAGCTTCATCTTTGACTAAGTTAACTAGAAAGGAAATCAAGTTTGTGTGGAGTGAGACTTGTGAAAAGTCGTTCCAAGAGCTCAAGATTAGACTCACCACTGCTCCAGTATTGATTATACCGGAGAGGGGTTTGGGTTATTCAGTATATTGTAATGCTTCGCGAGAAGGTCTAGGTTGTGTATTGATGCAAGAGAGTAAAGTGGTAGCCTATGGCTCACGGCAGTTGAAAACACACGAGAGGAATTATCCTACCCATGACCTAGAGTTAGCAGCAGTGATATTTGCCTTGAAGATTTGGAGGCATTATCTGTATGGTGAGAAATTTGAGGTGTTCTCTGATTATAAGAGTCTGAAGTATCTGTTTATACAAAAGACTTGAATTTGAGACAGAGGAGGTGGATGGAATTCATAGAGGATTATGATTTTGAGTTGCATTATCATCCCGGAAAGGCCAATGTTGTGGCCGATGCTTTGAGTAGAAAGCCAGTTAGCAGTGTAGCTTCTATCGCCATCCGAGAATAGGAAATGTTGGGTACTCTTAATGAGTTTGACTTGCAACTGGGCGAGTCTGTTGATTTTGTAGCCTTGTTTTCAGTAGTTGCACAACCTATACTTGTGAACCAAGTGTTGGAAGCGCAGAAGGATGACCTTGAGGTGAAATCATTCCGAGAGAAGATTTCCAATGGGGAAGTAGAAAGAGGTTTGACTGTGTATCCCGACCTGAGTATGAGATACCGTGACCGTTTGTTTGTACCGGAGTCTTGCCGAAAGGAAGTACTCCGAGAGTTTCATCATTCGCGCCTTGCGGTGCATCCGGGAGGCACAAAGATGTATCATGATCTTAGTCGCCAGTTTTGGTGGAGAGGTATGAAAAAGGACGTGGCTGTGTTTGTATCAAAGTGCCTTACTTGCCAACAAGTGAAGGCCGAGCATCAAAGGCCAGCGGGTTTGTTGCAACCCTTGCCTATAGCTGAGTGGAAGTGGGAACATGTTACAATGGACTTCGTTGTGGGCCTTCCCAGGACTCAACGGGGTAGTGATGCCATTTGGGTGGTCGTTGACTAATTGACTAAGTCGGCGTATTTTATTCCCATGCGCGTAAGTGACTCGGTAGATTATCTTGCCGACTTGTACATTAGGGACATAGTGAGGTTGCACGGGGTCCCTGTGACGATTGTTTTGGATAGAGATCCGCGTTTCACTGCTCGGTTGTGGCAGAGTTTGCAGAGTGCCTTGGGCACTAGATTGACTTTTAGTACTGCGTATCATCCTCAAACTGATGGGCAGTCCGAGCGTACCATTCAGATCCTTGAGGATATGCTTCGAGGCTGTGTCCTTGACTTTAAGGGGTCGTGGGAGAGACACCTACCCTTAGTAGAATTTGCCTATAGTAATAGTTTCCAATCAAGTATTGGTATGGCACCGTTTGAGGCCTTGTATGGTCGATCGTGTAGATCTCTAGAGTGTTGGGCCGAGGTGGGTGATGCACCTTTGTTAGGTCTAGAGTTGGTTCGAGAAACTACAGAGAAAGTTGCACTTATCCGTAAGAGGCTAGCTACGGCTCAGAGTCGCCAGAAAAGTTATGCCGACCGCAGGAGGAGACCTTTGTCTTTTGAGGTGGGAGATCATGTCTTTTTGAAGATATCATCTAGATGGGGTTTGATGAGGTTTGGGAAGAGTGGGAAGTTGTCCCCTCGGTTTATTGGCCCTTTTGAGATCCTTGAGCGGATTGGGGAGGTTGCTTACCGTTTGGCGTTACCGCCACAGATTTTCGGGGTTCATGACGTGTTTCATATTTGTATGCTTCGGAAATATGAGCCGGATCCATCGCACGTGTTGGATTGGACCAACTTAGAGGTAGATGAGGATGTCTCGTATGAGGAGAGACCGGCGGAAGTCTTGGATAGACGGGATCAAGTTTTGCGAGGCAAGACAATTCGCTTAGTAAAAGTATTGTGGAAACATCACGGAGTCGAGGAGGCGACTTGGGAACGTGAATTGGAAGTCCGAGAGAAATATCCGGATTTGTTTGTTGATGCATAAGCATGTATTGAGAATTTATTGTATTGATGAAAAGTCTAAGCATTGTATATGTTTTAACTTACGAAAACATTGTATATGTTATGGTTATTTAGAAAGAACATGGATTCAATATAAACATTGTATATGTTTTGAGAATGTGGAATATTAATGATGTTGTATCATTTTTGAAAGCATTGTATATGCTATGTATGATTTTTGAAAATTTGGAGTTTGGTTGGGAAAATTGAAAATTTCATTTCAATTTGGGACTTGTGAATTGAGTTGGTGTGAATAGATGACTGGGGAATGAGTCATGGTGTTGAACTTGTGGGAATAACATGGTTGTGAATAATTCAATTATGTTTTAGAGCCTGATTTGCAATTTCGGGGACGAAATTCTTTAAGGGGGGGAGGTTATAGCGACCCTGGTTTTGACCCGTCTCTTGTGGTGTTTCGGACTCAGGTTTATATGGTTGGGATGGTGGTTTATGTCTTACTTCCCTTGTTTTCCCCTTAATGTTGGTTACTGGGTTGTAGTTGGGTGTTTGGAAAAGGTTGATTGCTTGTTTTTCCAAACTCTTGGATGCCCAAAATTTTGGCTCTCCGCTCGAGCGGGCTTCTGAAAATTTGCTCTAAGCTCGAGCGGGCATTCAGGCACTCGAGCGAGGACTGTGTCTGCAAAAATACTAGGAGAGCGTATTTCACGCTCGAGTGGGGGTCTGTGTCTTACACTTGAGCGGGGTTTTCCACGCTCGAGCGGACCGTGTTATAACAGGTCGACAAAGTGACATTTTAGATCACTTTTCTGCTTCCTGTCTCTCTCTAGAAGTCTCTAAATCTGTAGATCTTGAGCTTCTCTCTCTAGAAATCATCCTCCCTCTTTGATTTCTCCAAATCCATTGAGATTTTGGCCATAGTTCCTTCGTCAAAGTTGTGTAACTTCTCGAGGGCTTCATTGTGTGCGGTGGAGATTGAATTTCATCGTCGTTGATTTTGGGGGTTTCAACTCTTTTCTTCCTCTAAGCTTGAGGTAGGGAATTTCTACATTCTAATATGGTTTTTAGCTTAGTTATTTGCTATTGTGTATAGATGATGAGATATGGTTGTGATTTGGACAAATCTAGGATTTGGGTGTGAATGAAAAGAGGAGTATTTGATGAATATGAGGTGAATGAGTATGAGGCTTGAATATAAGATCATGTTATGCCAAAATAGTTGATTTTGGTGTTTGGGTTGATATTTGGAAAGAGAGAGATTTTGCCCTAATTTTGATTAAATTATTATTTTGCATAAATAATGGAGATTAACATTTAAAATGTGAAATTGGAAGATTGTGGTTATAAATGGTGATATTGAATATGTATTATCTCGCCTATGAAAGTTTTGAATAACCTATTTATTCCAACATTGAACATCTCTTTGGGAATAATTGTATTGGACTATCAATGGAGGATAGTTACGATTGCTGTAGAAATTACATGAGGATTAGGCGATTTAATGCTAATCTATTGTTGATGTCATTGAATATGACTATGCATATAACTACATTGTATATGTATGTTTATTGGGAGGAGAAATGGGATGTACTCCAAGTGTGATTATGTTTATAAAATACATTATATACATATGTATTTGTTTGGGAGGAAAAAGGGGATGTACTCCATATGTACTTATGCTTATAAATATATAGCATATGTATATTTGTTTGGGAGGAGAAAGGGGATGGACTTCATTTAAAGTAAGTTGGCCGAAGTGTCCAGGGTGAAAGACCCGAAAACTTAAACATACATGGGTGCCGATTCCCTCGGACGAAATATCCATAAAATGGTATATTTGAGAAAACATAAATGAGTGTCGATTCCTTTGGACGAAATATCCGTAAAATGGCAAAGTTTGCAGTGTTTATATGTGTTTTGCCAAATTGGAAAACCACTGAATTGTAATCTCATATTGGTTGTTGAAAGATAATGAATTTAACTCACGAATTGAGTTGCATGTATGAATTGTTGGAAATTGGAATAAGATTGGCCTTAGTGGCATATGGATATGCAGGCCTTGTTGTTGCTTCCATAATCGGTATTGTTTATGTACGTGGTATTTATACCTTTGCTAAACCTTATATATTGCGTTAGATTATCTCTGCTGGGCTGTTGGCTCACCCTATACGGGAATATCATTTTCAAGTGCAGGTGAAGTGTTTCCTCCAAGGAAATAGCATGGATGAACTCTCGGGAAGCAATAACTTCTTATTTATGCTTTATGTGTGTATGTTTGTTATTGGTAAAGCCAAGGGCTTAAGATGTAATGAGCAAGACTCAATTTGTGTAACCAAGCAATGACTTGGAAAGATATAAGCCTACATGGCATTTAATTGGTTGTTAAACAGTAAACTCTAATATATATGAAAGTATGTCATTTCTCATATTTATTCCGCATATGAGTTATCTTTTTTGTATTATTTTGGGGGCGTTACAGCCTAGGCGCATTCTGCAATAGATCGTTAAGTTTCAGCACTTCCTCCTCTTCCCATGATAGAAGAGGCCTTCTGAAAATCAAATTCCAGTCTGAATCTGCTTCTCTTCTATGGAAAAAATCAAACAAATTGCCATCTTTGTCAACTAACAAGGCGAATAATCTAGGAAAAGTCTCACTCAAATTTTGGTTGTTACGCCACCTATCAGTCCAAAATTGTAATCTTCCACCATTTCCAACAACTAACTTGAAGTTTTGCAAGAAGAAATCACGTAGAGCAGTATTTACTACAACCACTGATAGTATATCTTGCCACGTATTCGACATCTACACTGATCTAATAAATAAGGGGCACCATCTGCCTCTTAAACCTCCATACTTACTACATACCACTTGTTTCCACAAAGCTGCCTCCTCTTTGCCATACCTCCACCACCATTTTGAAACGAACATCAATCCAAATTAAGCGTCAGAAAAAAAGAATCAAAAATCAAAACCATTACAACAAGCCACCAATAAATTAACTAGACACAGTATCAATGGAACATACTATATTTAACATTGTCACAGAAGTGTCAAATTCATCGCCATAAACATGTGAACTATTTGCACTAGAAAATTGATGTGCCACACTATTGGTTCCTTTAGATCCCAATGCAGTTTTGTTGCCCAAATTGCCAACAGCGTCTGCATTTTCGCCGGATGCATCAGCAAGCTCATCACTTCATTTCTAAATCAAATTAAAGAATACAAAACAAAATGTGAGAACAAAGGAAAATTTTGACACAATTGATAATCTAACATGATAACATAAATATGATTCCTGTTATTTCTATGATTGTTCACTCAATTTATTTTTGCCAACGTTGTGAAAAAATATTAAACTTGACAGAAAGAAATGTATATAATAAGGGTTTAAAGCTGATTAGTGGGTATGTTCTTCACATTATTAGTGTTTAACTCCCTTCCCGTTTGTCTAGTTTACTGACTTAGGAATGACTTTTGAAAATTGCTTCTTAGGGTGGCCCAAAAGACAATGGTTAGAATGATTTCTTGATTATTAAAAAAAAAAAAAGTTATATAAACTATACTGAATTCCAAAAACAAATCTATTTATTTAAAAAAAATCTATAAAAAAATAGACCTCAATAAATTATGATATCCTGCCAGGCTAACGTGAATTTTTGCATCTACTGGTATTGTCTCTTATTGAATTATGCTTTGTGGGCTTATATTTTAGGACAAATTACCTTTATAGTCTTTGTTGTTTGTCTTTTGTGTCAAATTAGTTCTTATAGTTCTAATTGTATTAGTTTTATCTTTGAATTTTTCACATTATGTTAATTTAGTCCAATTGACATTAATCCTTTAAAAATTGAACTAAAATCGAAGAGTAAAATGATTCATTCATTGCTTATTTTGAAAAATAGGTTAAAAGTCAACTTTTTGACTTTTTTTGAAAAAATGTGTAAAAAAGTGAGGAGATGATGTGACCTAAAAAAGTTAAAAAGCCAAAAGTTAGCTTTTAACCCAATTGCCAAAGTGGTTGAGGGATTGATTTTCAATTTGAAATGTTCCGATCTTTTTTGAATGGTTCATTTTTATCTTTGATTTTATTTTCCAATTTCTTAAAAGATATTATCAATTGCACTAAATTATCACAAAAATCAAATAATTTGCCCTAATTTTAATTACCATATTTCTAACTACCAATGTAACGCCCTCAAAATAAACCCATAATATATAACAGTAGCATGCATTGATAAAAGAAAACCAATCACTATCTCATTCATCAGAGTATCATTATTGAAGGATATCACATGTAATATCAAAATAAATGCCCTATGGGCTTACATCTTTCCAAGCTTAACACTTGGGCACAAAAATATGAGTACTAACTCAACTACAAATTCAGCCCTTGGCTTGAGTTTACATATAATATCAAATAAACTGAAATAACAACTAATCTAAACAGAGTCTTCAACTCTAAATCCTTCCAAGCTAATTCCTTTGACCTGAAAATGATGTTCTCATATAGGGTGAGCCACAGCCCAATAGAAATATACTAAACCAAATATAAGCATTGAATAAAGCAATAGCATTCGATAGATGGTTAACCAAGACAATCAATTACATCATTATACAGTCTCATGACACTAATGTCTATGACACGTTTCACTTTCCATTATTATCAATATGGCTCAGAACCTGGCCAAACTATAACAGTGAGACTACATCTCACATTAACAATATTTCCAATTCAATGGGGATATCAAATCATGTTAAACATTTCTTATATCATAATGGATACACATGTTGGTGCTGTATCAACCTCAACAAAAATTCACTTCCATACTTCCCAATTGATACACATTTTAGTGATGTATCATTAACATGTAAAAACACTTCAATAAATCAATAAGCACACATATTAGTGGTGCTAATGGAGTCCATCCCCTATCTCCTCCCAAACAATATCCAGTTTAGGAGTCCATTCCCTATCTCCTCCCAAACCGTGGAGTACATCCCCTATCTCCTCCCAAACAATATGCATATGCAATGTAATAAACACTTGACATACACAAAATTCAATTAACACACGTATTTGCTGTATTAATTCAACTGTCAAATTCATTGACTCATTCAATATGATTAGTTTCAATTTTCTCTAATCAACATGCAATGTCTACAAAAATCATGACTATCCTCCACCAATAGCCCAAAACAGTTATTTCTAAACAGGAAATAAATGTATCAATAAACATAATCTCAATTTCAAGAATCTAAACCAAATTCCACACTTTTCCCAAAATTAATTATACGAATTAATTTTATTACAATAATTAGGGCTTTTCCCCTTTTTTTCAAAATCAACCCTAAGGTTCAGTTATTTCAATTCAACATACATACATATGTTGTTTAATAGATGAAAAACCCCCTATTCAAACTATAATTCAAACCCTAATTTCCCAAAAATTACCAATTGACACCCACATATCAAAAATACCAAAACTTAGGACAAAACCTATAATATGGAGTAAGAAATCCCTACCTCGAAGTGAAGAACTTGAATGGAGAAGATGACGCAAATCCCAAAGTGCTCCAAACCGCCAATCTCTCAGATTAAAGTAAAGCCCTCGTGTCCCTCTATCTTTTTAATAAAGAGCCTAGGGTAGAAACACCCTAAAACTAGATGAAACCTAAGAGAGAAGGTGAGTGGAGGGAGAGAGAACACGGACCTAAGGTTTTGGACTCAAAAAGAATGTGAAAAAATGTTTTAAAAACCGCTGCTACGTATTTGTATAAAACAGGCTCGCTCGAGCGAAGGATTGGTCGCTCGAGCGACCAGACACAAGAAAGTCTCGCTCAAGCGAAGAAAGTCTCGCTCGAGCCAAAAACTCGAAACTTCAGGTCTGTAACCCAGAAGCTCGCTTGAGTAATAGAATGCTCGCTCGAGCGAAGACCTCGAAATCATACACCTCGCTTGCTCGAGCGAAGGAAAGCTCGATCGAGCCAAGAAACATTGCTCTCAGATCTTATGCCCAGACGCAGTCGCTCGCTCGAGTGAAGAAATCCTGGCTCAAGCGGCGGACCAAAACAAAGAGCTCGCTCGAGCGATTAACTGCTCGCTCGAGCGAAGGGTCAAAATTCTGGACAGCAACCCTTTGCTCCCAAACACTCCCAACCTACAACAAACCTGCCCACTGCATCTCATAACTCAGAAATAAGAAATTAAAGGACGACAACCACAATTATATCACAACAGAATCTACAGAACCTAAGTCCGGATACAACAGCCAACTAGGGAAAGACCGGGGTCGCTATAACGTCCCTCCCTTAAAGAATTTCGTCCCCGAAATTAAGCATAAGTTTTTCAAAAACAGGTTTTTCTCAAATTCCAACAATATGACAATTCAATAATAAACAACTTGACCCAATATCAGTCATTTCACCTCTTATCAAGAGGCATTTCACAATATATATATATATATATATATATCAACCTGCATTATCAATATGCAATTTCCTTTCAATTTCAACAGTTTTCATATACATGATTCCCATTTCCATATCATATTCAATTTCATGATATAACTCCAATTCTATCATATATTTAACATGTGCAATGTTCCATTAAACTTCCATTATTAGGCAAGTTTCAAAATTCTTCCTTTAAACCAAAACAATTTCAATGTTTTACAACTTAAGGCATATATAAAGCTCTTAAGTCCAACAATATTACGAAATCTAAATACAAGATTACATATCAACAAACATGTCCGGATATTTCTCGCGGACTTCCAACTCACGTTCCCAAGTGGCTTCCTCCACCCCGTGATGTTTCCACAAAACCTTTACCAAAGGGATGGTCTTGCCTCGCAAAACTTGATCCCGCCTATCCAAAACCCGAACCGGTCTCTCCTCATACGAGGCATCCTCATCTACCTCTAAGTCTGTCCAATCCAATACATGCAATGGATCCGGCTCATACTTCCGAAGCATACTCACATGAAACACGTCATGAACTCCGGATAACTGCGGTGGCAAGGCTAAACGATAGGCAGCCTCACAAATCCTCTCTAGGATCTCAAAAGGACCAATAAACCGAGGGGACAACTTCTCGCTCTTCCCAAACCTCATCAATCCCCGCCTAGGTGATATCTTCAGAAAGACATGATCACCCACCTCAAACACCAAAGGTCTCCTCTTATGGTTGGCATAAGATTTCTGACGACTCTGGGCTGTAACAAGCCTCCTACAGATAAGCTCAACTTTCTTCGTCGTTTCCCTTACCAACTCCGGACCCAACAAAGGTGCATCACCCACCTCGGCCCAACAAACTGGAGACCTACACGGTCGGCCATACAAGGCCTCAAACGGTGCAATACCGATACTAGACTGGAAACTGTTGTTGTAGGCAAACTCCACCAAAGGCAAGTGCCTCTCCCACGACCCATTAAAGTCAAGAACACAACCCCGAAGCATATCCTCAAGGATCTGAATAGTACGCTCGGACTGCCCGTCAGTCTGAGGATGATAAGCCGTGCTAAAGGTCAACTTAGTGCCTAAGGCACTCTGTAAACTCTGCCACAACCTAGCAGTAAAACGAGGATCTCTATCTGAGACGATCGTCACTGGGACCCCGTGCAACCTCACTATGTCCCGAATGTACAAGTCGGCAAGATGATCTACCGAATCTCTAACGCGCATAGGAATGAAGTGCGCCGACTTAGTCAACCGGTCTACAACCACCCAAATAGCATCACTACCCCGCTGAGTCCGCGGAAGACCTACAACGAAGTCTATAGTGACATGCTCCCACTTCCACTCGGCAATAGGCAAGGGTTGTAACAAACCCGCTGGCCTCTGATGCTCGGCCTTCACTTGCTGACAAGTAAGGCACTTGGACACGAAAGCTGCCATATCTCTCTTCATACCCCGCCACCAAAACTGGCAGCCCAAATCCCAATACATCTTAGTGCCTCCCGGATGCACCGCAAGGCGTGAATGATGAAACTCTTGGAGTACCTCCTCTCGGCAAGACTCTGGCACAAACAGACGGTCTCGGTATCTCACACTCTGGTCGGGATACACTGTCAAACCCTTCTCAACCTTCCCACTGGAGATCTTCTCTCGGAGAGAATCTACCTCAAGGTCACCTCTCTATGCCTCTAACACTCGAGTCACAAGTGTAGGCTGCCAACAATAGAAAACAAGGCCGCAGCTTCAACGGATTCGCCCAGAAGCAAATCAAACTCCCCAAGTGCACCCAACATCTCCCATTCTCGGATGGCTATGCTAGCTACGTCCCCAATAGATTTCCTGCTAAGGGCATCAGCCACCACATTGGCCTTCCCCGGATGATAATGCAACTCGAAATCGTAATCCTTAATAAACTCCATCCACCTCCTCTGCCTCAAGTTCAAGTCTTTCTGTGTAAATAGATATTTCAGACTCTTATGATCCGAGAATACTTCGAATCTCTCACCATAAAGGTAATGCCTCCAAATCTTCAAGGCAAAGATCACAGCTGCTAACTCTAGGTCATGGGTAGGGTAATTCTTCTCGTGTATTTTCAACTGACGTGAGCCATAGGCTACCACTTTCCCCTCTTGCATCAACACACAACCCAAACCGTCTCGTGAAGCATCACAATAAACAGCATAACCTAACCCTCTCTCCGGAATAATCAAAACTGGAGCGGTGGTCAATCTAACCTTCAACTCCTGAAACGACTTTTCACAAGTCTCACTCCATAAAAATTTGACTCCCTTCCGAGTCAATCTAGTCAACGGCGAAGCTAACCTGGAAAAATCCTTCACAAACCATTGGTAGTACCCAGCTAATCCCAGAAAACTGCGGATCTCAAACACACTCTTAGGCTGTGTCCAATCTTGCACTGCCTCAATTTTGGATGTGTCAGCAGACACTTCTTCCCCGGAAACCACATGGCCTAAGAACTTCACCTCCTCTAGCCAGAACTCACATTTCCCAAACTTAGCATAAAGCTTATGGGTTCTAAGTAACTCAAGCACCACTCTCAAGTGCTCCTCGTGCTCCTCCTCTGAAGGTGAATAGATAAGAATATCGTCTACAAAGACTACTACAAAACGATTCAAGAATTCCCGGAATATCCGGTTCATTAAGTCCATAAAGACTGCAGGTGCATTGGTGAGTCCAAATGGCATCACCAGAAACTCATAGTGGCCATACCGCGTACGGAATGCCGTCTTCGGAATATCCTCCTCCCTGACTCTCAACTGGTGGTAACCCAATCTCAAATCTATCTTAGAGAAACAATGGGAACCCTTCAACTGATCGAACAGATCATCTATACGAGGCATAGGGTACTTATTCTTGACCGTAGCCGATTCAATTTCCGGTAATCGAAACACAGTCTCAAAGCACCACCTTTCTTCTTAGCAAAGAGGGCCGGTGCTCCCCACGGTGAAACACTTGGACGTATATAGCCCTTATCTAGCAACTCCTAGAGTTGGATCTTCAACTCAACTAACTCAGCAGGGGCAAAACGATAAGGTGCCATAGAAATCGGCGCCGTGCCGGGCACTAAGTCAATAGAGAACTCAATCTCTCTGTGAGGTGGCAAACTAACAAGGTCCTCGGGAAAGACGTCCGAGTACTCACAAACCACTCTTGGCAACACAGTCTGGGTCTCATCACACTGACCACTCTCAAAGCTAGCAAGTAGACCACTAAGCTCACTCCGCCCTCGCGGATCATACCCCGGTGGCAAAACACTACCAACCCGGTCCCCCAAGAAGTGGAAACACCATCCCGCTCATGGAAACAACACAGATGGCACAACTGCTGGCGGTAGCAATCAATAACTGCCCGGTATGACGATAACCAGTCCATACCCAAAATAACATCAAAGCCCTTCATGGGCATAACTACAAAAGGAAACGGAAGCCTATGATCGGCGACCTCTATATCACAACCCCTAACACCTTGTTTCAAGATCAATTCACCCCCAAGGGGTGACACTACACAAATAGGAGATGCTAACTGTGCTAACTCCAACTCCAACTCCAAAATAGATGCAAATGCAGCAGACACAAAGGAATGAGATGCACCCGTATCAATCAATACACTAGCAACCGAATTGCAAAACAAAAAGGTACCTCTCACAACTGATGGAGTTGGTACAAGATCCTGCGCGGTACAGCATACACGCGCTCAGACGGTCTCTGATCAACTGCTCACCCCTAGGAGCATAAGACTGCTGCACAGACTGGGACGATGAAGCGTTCTGATTGGCCCTCGAGGCCTGAACTGACTGAGCTGGCTGATGACTCTAAGTCTGCCTCAAACCAGATGCACCAGATGTGCCACTCAACTGTGGGCAATACCTTTTCATGTGCCCTGCCTGACCACATTGATAACACGAGAGCGGCTGGCCTCTACCCTGACTCTGGCTCTAAGATCGAGCCGAAGATGACGCTGCTCTCTGTCCACCTCCCTTCTATGGGCAAGCTGGAGACTTGTGGCCCAGCTGACCACACTTGAAACAGGTAATGTCTCCCTAGCTGCCTTTCCCAGACTACACTCTCGCACAGAGGAAAGTTGATCTAGAAAAACTACCCTGAGACTGCTGAGGGTTAAAACCCTTCTGTCTCCTGCCACACTCTGGCCATCCTGACTCCTCTTGGAGCCTTTCTGCCCTTCCTCCTCCTCCTGCATCATGATCTCCGTATGGGCTGTAGCATCAACCAGACGCCCATAATCTCGAATCATAGACCCTACAACTCTCAACTTGAGGCCGCGCCTCAACTTCTTCTCGAACTCAATACAATGGCGTTCCTCAGGCGCCACCAACTCGGGTGCAAACCTGGACAAGCTAGTAAATGCGGCCTCAAACTCGGCCACCGAAGAACTATTCTACTTAAGCTGGCAGAACTGATCTCTCAACCTCTCCTTAATAGCTGGAGACAGGAACTTCTCTTGGAAAGCGTCAACAAAAGCCTTCCAAGTCCCTCCTATACGACTCTTAGTGAACTTCCACCACTGCCCCGCATCTCTCTTAAGTTGGAAAGATGCCAAGGTTACCTTCAGTACCTCATCTTCGATGCCTAGCATCTCAAACGTCTTCGTTGTCTGTTTGAGCCATTCATCTGCCTTAAGTGGCTCTTTGGGATCACCTAAAAATTCGTCCGGGTTAGACCGGAAGAACTCCCTCTTCAGAAAAGAAGGCCCTGCATCTGTAACATGAACTTGAGCCTGATTCTCAGCTCTGGGAATGCCTACTGACTCCTTGAATGCCCCTGCTATCTCTCGGGCCAAAGCGCCCATAGCCTGCTGGCCTACCGGCTTGGCCACATTGGCCTGGCCAACTCCCTCCTGTACTGCCGGAATCTCATCTGGTATAGGCATCTCCTGCCCACCATGCCTACCACGCCTACCACGTCCTCGTCCTCGTCCTAACATCCTAATAAAGGTAACAAAGACGTTAGCACATTAATAAGTGTGCCAAAACTATAACACTTGCGTCCTAATGCATTGGACAACAATAATTCACTCCACGTAAGCACATAATCACATAAGCACCTACGAATTTCATTCCCGGATAATGATAGTCCCGAGGTGTCACCAAAGTTCCGGTTGGAAACAACATTGATCAAATGCCTTTCCAACAAGACTTTCAGAAACTCAAGAGTCCAATCAACATCCTAGGAACAACATTCCATACCCACATAGTCACATAAACATGTTATCATATAAGCATATAATAGTACATCTAAGTCTCTATTAAGCGAGACGAACCCATTGTGATACTAATCATTTTCCACGTACCCAAAGTATTCGAACCTAGTACGCTCTGATACCAAGTTGTAACGCCCTCAAAATAAACCCATAATATATAACAGTAGCATGCATTGATAAAAGAAAACCAATCACTATCTCGTTCATCAGAGTATCATTATTGAAGGATATCACACGTAACATCAAAATAAATGCCCTATGGGCTTACATCTTTCCAAGCTTAACACTTGGGCACAAAAATATGAGTACTAACTCAACTACGAATTCAGCCCTTGGCTTGAGTTTACATGTAATATCAAATAAACTGAAATAACAACTAATCTAAACAGAGTTTTCAACTCTAAATCCTTCCAAGCTAATTCCTTTGACCTGAAAATGATGTTCTCATATAGGTGAGCCACAGCCCAGTAGAAATATACTAAACCAAATATAAGCATTGAATAAAGCAATAGCATTCGATAGATGGTTAACCAAGACAATCAATTCATCATATATACAGTCTCATGACACTAATGTCTATGACACGTTTCACTTTCCATTATTATCAATATGGCTCAGAACCTGGCCAAACTATAACAGTGAGACTACATCTCACATTAACAATATTTCCAATTCAAGGGGATATCAAATCATGTTAAACATTTCTTATATCATAATGGATACACATGTTGGTGCTGTATCAACCTCAACAAAAATTCACTTCCATACTTCCCAATTGATACACATTTTAGTGATGTATCATTAACATGTAAAAACACTTCAATAAATCAATAAGCACACATATTAGTGGTGCTAATGGAGTCCATCCCCTATCTCCTCCCAAACAATATCCAGTTTAGGAGTCCATTCCCTATCTCCTCCCAAACCGTGGAGTACATCCCCTATCTCCTCCCAAACAATATGCATATGCAATGTAATAAACACTTGACATACACAAAATTCAATTAACACACGTATTTGCTGTATTAATTCAACTGTCAAATTCATTGACTCATTCAATATGATTAGTTTCAGTTTTCTCTAATCAACATGCAATGTCTACAAAAATCATGACTATCCTCCACCAATAGCCCAAAACAGTTATTTCTAAACAGGAAATAAATGTATCAATAAACATAATCTCAATTTCAAGAATCTAAACAAATTCCACACTTTTCCCAAAATTAATTATACGAATTAATTTTATTACAATAATTAGGGCTTTTCCCCCTTTTTTTTTCAAATCAACCCTAAGGTTCAGTTATTTCAATTCAACATACATACATATGTTGTTTAATAGATGAAAAACCCCCTATTCAAACTATAATTCAAACCCTAATTTCCCAAAATTACCAATTGACACCCATATATCAAAAATACCAAAACTTAGGACAAAACCTATAATATGGAGTAGGAAATCCCTACCTCGAAGTGAAGAACTTGAATGGAGAAGATGACGCAAATCCCAAAGTGCTCCAAACCGCCAATCTCTCAGATTAAAAGTAAAGCCCTCGTGTCCCTCTATCTTTTTAATAAAGAGCCTAGGGTAGAAACACCCTAAAACTAGATGAAACCTAAGAGAGAAGGTGAGTGGAGGGAGAGAGAACACGGACCTAGGGTTTTGGACTCAAAAAGAATGTGGAAAAATGTTTTAAAAATCGCTGCTACGTATTTATATAAAATAGGCTCGCTCGAGCGAAGGATTGGTCGGTCGCTGCTCGAGCGACCAGACACAAGAAAGTCTCGCTCGAGCGAAGAAAGTCTCGCTCGAGCCAAAAACTCGAAGCTTCAGGTCTGCAACCCAGAAGCTCGCTCGAGCGACAGAATGCTTGCTCGAGCGAAGAACTCGAAATCATACACCTCGCTTGCTCGAGCGAAGGAAAGCTCGATCGAGCCAAGAAACACTGCTCTCAGATCTTATGCCCAGACGCAGTCGCTCGCTCGAGCGAAGAAATCCTGGCTCAAGCGGAGGACCAAAACAAAGAGCTCGCTCGAGCGACTAACTGCTCGCTCGAGCGAAGGGTCAAAATTCTGGGCAGCAACCCTTTGCTCCCAAACACTCCCAACCTGCAACAAACCTGCCCACTGCATCTCATAACTCAGAAATAAGAAATTAAAGGACGACAACCACAATTATATCACAACAGAATCTACGGAACCTAAGTTCGGATACAACAGCCAACTAGGGAAAGACCGGGGTCGCTATAACCAAATCCCAATATTTCAAACATGATTGCTCTCTCCAAATTGAGTAAAATGAGTATAAATTTAAAATTTGTCCATGATGAAGTTATTATAATTAAAATTTTCCATTTTTTTCTTAAAAAATTGCATCCTAATCAAATGCTTATAAAAAAATATATTTAATTTTGGGCGAATTATACTAACTGTCCCTATAGTTTGGAGTTCATATCACTTTGATCATTGACTTTTCAATTGTAACACATTTGATCCTGAATTTTGAATCTTGTTCCAAATAAGAACAATTGAAGATACCATTGCTCAATTTTAAGGGCAAAGTCATCAATTTGATAAAATATAAACTAATTTGACAAAAATAAATGTCAAAAAAATATTTTTGAATTTTTAAAAATAATTTTTACCCACCAAAATTAAAATTATGTAAAATTAATACTCCCTCTGTTTCAAAATAATCGTTCCTTTTGAAAAATCTAACTTTTTTTAATAGTATAATTATTATATTTTTAAAATATTAATTTTTTAAAATTACCCTTTAATAGTACATTTTTTTTAGGAGAATAACTATTGTTATAATTATACTTTTTGTGTTATTAATAAATTTAAAAGAAGGAAAAAAATAGTAAATTCATATTATTTTATTCCTTAATTTTTGAAAAGAGACTAATATTTTGAGACAATAAAAAATGAAGTAGGGAACTAATATTTTGGGATAGAAGGAGTAAATCTTTTAGACATTTATTTATTTATTTATTTACTTTACCAAATTAATTTTCTTACATGTTTGGATGATAATCACGTAATGGGTGGTTGTTAGGTTTTCAATGTGCAATCGATATTTAATATATGAAATATTTTTAGTTTTGAATATTTTAATTTAATGGATTGATTTAATAAAGATATTAAAGTTATCGCCATATTTGAATTTTGAAAAAATAGAAACTAATTGAATTAAAATAAAAACAACACCCATTATATGATTATCATTTAAACACATAATAAAAATTAATTTGATAATAAATAAATGTCTAAAAAATTTATTCAATTTTACATAATTTTATCTTTAGTGGGTAGAAATAATTTTTAAAATTCAAAAATATTTTTTTGATATTTATTTTTATTAAATTAATTTATATTTTATCAAATTGATAATTTTGTAATTAAAATTGAGCAATGGTATTTTCAATTATCCTTATTTAAAACTTATCACAATTAAAAAGTCAAGAATCAAAATAATACAAGAGTTAAACTATAAAGACCATTAGTATAATTCTTACTTTAATTTTATTTTGTTTCTCTCACTTTACTTTCTACGCGCATTCACTTTTTACTATTCTTTTTCCTATTGATCAAACAGACATTGGGGGTATTTGGTAGAGCTTAAATCCAATTTATTTTAGCTTTTAGCTTAAATTAAGTGATTTTTGTGTGTTTGGTGTAGCTCAAGTGATCAACTTTTAGCTTAAATTAAGTAAAAAATATGATTATTCTTTGAGTTGGGGAGGAGGTGCTTTTCAATTCAGCTTAAGCACGCAGCTAGGATTATGAGGGCAAAATGACTAAAATGCCCCTCACGTTTTCAAGTTATTACAAGTGTGCTATGTATATAAACCAAACACAACTCATTTCTGTCTCTCGCACGTCTTTGAGAGGCAATTTCCGGCAAAAGGGAGACGATTTCCGGGGAACCCTAGCTTTCTGAAACCCTAGCTCTCTCTCTTTCTCTCTCTCTGTGTGTATGTGTGTGTGTGTGTGTGTGTGTGTGTATGTGTGTGTGTGTGTGTTCGGATTCAAATCTATGAGAGTGACAATCACCGCCCTATAGAGGCTCGAGGGCGACGAAAACCTAGCTTCTGACTTGGTGAAGACTATGGGGAAGTGCGGGGAGCCAAATCGACAGCCTCGATCAACGGTGGCGAATCCACCACTACCACCACCGCCTCTGTTCTGCTTCCTCCTCTGCCGCCTAGTGTATTCAAAATTGAGAGAGAGAGAGAGAGAGAGAGAGAGAGAGAGAGAGAGAAGAGGTGTCAGAGGCGGTGGTGGATCTACCATTGCCCAGATTTGGTCACTCTGCCTTCGGCGATGGCGATGGATGGGGAGGCGGTGGTGGTGGTTGTGTTGTCGGAGAAGATAAAGAGATGAAGATCTTGGCCTAGAAGATGAAGATGAAGAGGTGATCTCAAACCCTAACACCGCTGTGACTGCCGGAGCTAAGGTTTCAATGTTTTTTTTTTTTTTTTTTTGGGAGGTTTTCAGTGTTTTTTTAATAAAAAAATAATAATTAAGCATTTAGTCATAATTAACACTAATTAATTAATTTTAAAATAATTAATTTCTAATGACACAAATTAATTTATAATGAAATAAATTGTGCAATTAATGTTGAAATAAATTGTGCAAATTAATATCAATTAATATTGAAATAAATTGGGAGATTTATATCAATTAATATTGAAATTAATATTGACACAAATTAATTTATAATGAAATATCACTAAATTGTGCAATTAATATTGAAATAAATTGTGCAATTAATATTTTTAACACTAATTAAAAATAATAATTGACAATAATTAATTTATAATGAAATAAATTGTGCAATTAATATTGAAATAAATTGTCCGATTTATGTCAATTAATATTGAAATTAATATAGACACAAATTAATTTATAATGAAATATCACTAAAAAAATATTTCAATTAATAAATTGTAAATTGTAAATTGAATGAAATAAATTGTATTTCCATAACTGACACTAATTAATTTATAATGAAGAAAAAGATTTTAAAAAATGAAAAAAAAAGAAAAAAAAGTATTGATGCTAATAAACCCATTAATTGACATTAATTAATTTATAATAAATAAAAAGATTAAAAAAATGAAATAAAAAAAAAGTATTCATGCTAATTAACCCATTAATTGACATTAATTAATTTATAATAAAGAAAAAGATTGAAAAAAAAAGAAAAAAAAAAGAAAAAAAAAAGTATTGATGCTAATTAAGCCATTAATTATAATGAAAAAATGAAATAATTTTACACTAATTGATACTATTAATGAAAATAATAATTTTTGTAATACTAATTATATTAACTTTTATTAATGAAATAACTTTTTTAAAATTAAAACTGAAAAAAAAATGATAAAATAGTTATTTTTATATCATATAAGGGCAGAAAGGACAATTATACAGTAAAAAGTTATTTTACAGCTTATCAACCAAACACTACTCCACTGTTTAATTCCATAATCTCACAGCTGCACCAAACAGATTAACAACTTATGTTTAAAGCTATAATCTATAATCTGTTAAGTTATAATATATAATCACTTTCCTGCAACTCTACCAAACGGGGCCATTAAGCACAACTTTCGTTTGCAAGGTAGGAAAATTGTCAGCTGCCTTTGAGCCTGGCCAATCAAAGTTCACGTGATCTGCTTCAAGGGTTTAGGGTGTGTTTGGTTTGTGTTTTGAAATATATTTTTGGAAAAAAAAAATTCTATAAACATGTTTAGTTATAAATTTTTTCAAAAAAATTTCAAAATTACTTCTCTTTACTACACATCAATCAATCATTTTTTTTTTCTCATATACATCTACTCAATTACAACAAAATATCAAATCATCCCAAACTCCAAAACTATTTTCTAAATATACAACAAAACAAATCAAAAAAATTTCTAAACCCTCTCTCTAATTTTTTATTTTTTATTTTTTTGAAAATTTATCTCAAAACACAAACCAAATACATCCTTAATGTTTTATTTTAATTTTTTAGGCACTCACACAGGCTTAGTTTGAAAATAAGTTATTTTAATATTTTTTTTAGTTTTTTTTACTAATATGAGATAAAAAAAAAATTAGTATTTTTATAATGATTTTTTAATTTTTTTTATAAAAAGATGTATAAAAAGTAAACAGAAAAGAAAATCTTTGCATTTTTTTGTATAATTTGTTAATTTTTTTTTTTTTTTTAATAACTTTTTTACTTTTAAGCTAAAAAGTAATGTTCCCAAACGGATCTCAATCTATGTACGATCATGCTAAAAATATAAAAATCGAATATAAAATGAAACACAAAAAATCAATGAAATTTTTTTTTATAAAATTTATTTCTAAAAAATCTTATCTATTTATTTATTTTCGGACAAATTATATCAGTGGTTCTTACATTTTGATACTTATATTATTTTAGTCCTTACAATTTTAATTTACTCAATTTTAACTCTTAATTTTAATTTTGTCATCAATTTGATCCAATTAATAATATCGTTAAGATTTTTGACAGAAAATTTTCATTAAATTTGTTGAAATTAAATCACTAAATTGATTAAGTTTAGAATTTTACTCTTAAAAATATGACACATGTCGTTCATGTGTATTTATCATAAAAAAATGCTAATAACTAGAATTAATTAGATTAATTTAAGACAAAATAAAAAAGGAAAAATTACTCATAAATCCCATTTTGATAAATGTTGCTCTAGTTAGTCCTGAGTGTTTTTTCTTAAACCATTTAGTCCTTTTTATTTTTGATATGATTTACATTTTTGATATATTATATATGGAATTTACATTTTTACCCATAAACAGAGCATAGCAGCAGCGGTTCACCAAAAAACAGAGCATAGCACAACAACTCACCAAAAACAAAGCATAAACACAAATTATAACTTGCAACTCAGGGACAAACTGTCTTTGAAGAAGCTTGAAGATCAAAGTGAACTCCACAGCCCAAAGAAGCTTAAATCTTGCAGGTTGTCTGCGCTGATTTTCATCCGTACCGGCGACAACCAATGTGTATCGGACTGTATCGTCATATGTATCGGATTCAGGCTGCCACGTACCGGGACTCGGACGTTACGACTGCGAATTTCATTCTCACCGCTATATCGGTCCATATTTGAATTGGTGCTTCGATTTTCCGGTACGAATCGGCCGATACGTACCGTACCGGCCAACATTTAGATCTATGGATCTAAGTTAAGTACACTCACTTCTTCTCAAAACCCTAATCTCAAACCCTAATCATGAAATTAAATAATAGCATCAGAATATGGATTAATATTATTGATACTATTATATATCAGCTAATATCAATCAATATATCAATGAATATTAATGTAAAAAATTCAAAATCCTTGTAAGTATCAGCCAATATTTAGCACTCTCGCTCTAACCCTATTCTTGTGCTTTTCTAGTTTGATTTTTTTCTTCTTCTCTTGTTATTTCAAAGTTAACCCTACTCTTTTGCTTTTGTAGGTTTTTTTTCTCCTGTTATTTCAAGTGGGTAATTATATACAAACAAAAATTTTATATAAAATTTTCAATCAGAATGATATGACCTTTTATCTTTATTTCAAAACACGTTTTATTACATAATTTCAACATTGTGATTGAATTTTTTGAAAAAAGAATTATTTTTGTAAATCAATTTTCATTTTGAGTTTAGCTTATGCATCCATTCAAAAAAAAATAAAAAGTTTAGCTTATGGATCCACATGGATGTTACTGCTTAGTATATTTGGATATGAAAGGTTAGTATTTTCTTTTAGCCAAAGGTTAAAGCTGCATGCTTTTTCCTATTCATGTTCCCCCTTTTTTTGGTTTAGGAGAAAGCTCGATTTGACTTCTGGATCTTGATCTCCTCCATTCTATGATTAGGGCATCATATGAATTGTCTCAGGACTAATAAATAATTTTTCATGATATACGTCTTTTCAGGTTGCTAGCTTGATGGATGTATGAAGAAATTGACTTGAGAAGATGTACGTACTCGAGTCGTGACATCACGATTTGCTCCAAGAGAACGGTCTATGTTGTGACACCCGCACCACCAACCTTATATCGCCTACACCGATAAGAGCCGAAATATCTTCTTGTGCCATGTTAGGGTTCACAACTCACTTGCGCAAGATTCTAAACCGGGTTCACCCCCTCACTTTTAAATTTTAATGTACATTAGTTCAATTTCGTGTTTCTTTCTTGTCGAGATATTCACAATAATTCAAATTTAATTACCAATAATGTTATACCAATTCATCAAATTCCCAATATAAAATATTACACATGTGTGTGTCAATTTCCGACCACACTGCCAATCAGCACTTAGCTGGAGAACATTGGCAGAATAGATTAAGCCCTCGAACGACCTGTCACAAAAAGAAGAGATTCCGGCGGTGGTTCGTCCACCCGAGGGCACTCCGACGATCAAGTCAGTTATCTCTCAAAGATAGCAAAAGTGCTTAACTCACTATTCAGAGCATAAAAAACATACCTTAGACCCATGAGGGTGCCTCTCTTTTATAGCCAACACAAACCTAGTCCCAATAGAAGCCTAGCTTCAATCGACATAGGATTACTGCTAATCTTGGACTCCCAGTAGGATTAGGATAAACTCTCTAAGAGTCTTATCTTTACCCAAATTGAAGTCTTCTCCCATTCTAGGACTCTTGTCCCTTATCCGCTTATCCCGGATTCCGGTATTCTCGCAGATAACCTCGGCCTAGCCGAGATCATCTCAGCATCATGACCAGGACACGTGACACCTCGGCTGACACTTCGGTGTCACCTCGGCCACGTGTTGTCATTCAGAAATTATGTCCCCACAACTACCCCTAGGTTCTATTACCTCGGCATCCTGAGGTGATGGAACCTGTGAGGGGAATTCGCACTGAGCAGACGGGCTGAGCTAAGTCATGGCTTGAGAAGTCTTTGGGCCGTGCAACCGGGCTGGTTTTTGAGCTCGACCCTGATTGTCGGCCGGAATTGGGGATGGAACTGACCGGGCTATGCCTAGCTCGGTGGGAATTGTCAGGTCCAATTGGTGTGTGAGAGGAGAAACCCCCAATGGTGTGCGTCAATACCGTTTGGCAGTTTGGCCATCGTTGTTTGGAGGTTTTGGCCTTTACACGTGTAAGGAAGTGAGAGGGCAGTACAGCACCCTGTCCAGGGAAGGACAGCAGAGGTAGTGCGAGCGCTACCTCTGAGGCAGCATGGCCAGCCTAGAAAAGGGGAAGAAAGGGAACGTTGGAGGTATGCTATCTGAACCACTTTCTCTCTCTCTAAACAGTGCTCTTCTTCTTCCTCAAGTGACCTAACTTGATCGTCGGAGGGGCTTTCCGGCACCACCCCCGCTGGGCTTGAAGTGGTTCGAAAGGCTTCCAGAGGGGAGTATCGAGGGTGGCAGCAACTAGCAGAAGCCTTCGTCACCAGATTCAAAACCAACACTCGAACACCAAAGGAGGTCGACCATCTCCTGGGCATCAAGATGGAGTCTGGAGGTTCTTTGAAGGCATACAATGCGAAGTACTGGGAAACCTACAATGAGATCCTCGACTGCCCCACCAATATGGCGATTACCCAATACAAGCGTGGTCTCCCAGTCAGACATAGGCTGCGAGACTCGCTCACAATGAATCAACCGACGACCATGGAGTTGCTCATGCAACGCATTAATGAGTACATCCGAGTCGAAGACGATGCAGCCGCTGCTACCGTGACAGCAAGTTCGGTAATAGAGAACAAGATGATGGCCATGCAAACCACCATGGAAGAGATGTAGGGAGTTCAATTTTCGGTAGGCGTCTGTAAGAAGACCGAGGAAAAGGGGCATAAAAATCGCAGTTTGTAAATGGCTGACCCATTTCTAGAACATCAAGCTCTGCCAATCTAAAGTTTTGTTCTTGGTTCTGTTCCTGTAACCCCTTTTTGCCATTGGCACAATGAAACAAGTAGACTATTTTCTTGAGAATTGTTGTATGTATGCCTCGCCAAGCGGATTTAGTGCGGCCCTAGGGGCAACTAACGATCATTTTGATGGAAAGATCAAAATTCCTTGCTGGACGGATTTTGCTCAGCAAGGGGTTCATTGAAGATTTTATCAACTTTGAAATTCCTTGTCGGATGGATTTTACTCGGCAAGAGGTTTGTTGATGGTTTTAATCAACTTTAGAGTTCCTTGCCGAGCTGATCTTGCTCGCCAAGAAGCAAGGCGCCGAGCGGAACTTGCTCGCCGACCTTGGTGTTCCTTGCCGAGCTGATCTTGCTCGCCAAGAAGCAAGCGCCGAGCGGAACTTGCTCGCCGACCTTGGTGTTCCTTGCCGAGCTGATCTTGCTCGCCAAGAAGCAAGGCGCCGAGCGGAACTTGCTCGCCGACCTTGGTGTTCCTTGCCGAGCGGACCTTGCTCGCCGACCTTGGTGTTCCTTGCCGAGCTGATCTTGCTCGCCAAGGAGTAAGGCGCCGAGCGGACCTTGCTCGCCGACCTTGGTGTTCCTTGCCGAGCGGATTTTGCTCACCAAGAAGTCGCCGAGCGGACCTTGCTCGCCGACCTTGGAGTTCCTTGCCGAGCTGATTTTGCTCGCCAAGAAGTAAGTCGCCGAGCTCGCCGACCTTGGAGTTCCTTGCCGAGCTGATTTTGCTCGCCAAAAAGTGAGTCGCCGAGCTGACCTTGCTCGCCGACTTTGGAGTTCTTTGCCAAGCTGATTTTGTTTGCCAAGATGTAAGCTGACTTTGCTCGCCAACGTTGAAAATGCACGACGAGCTAAGTTGATTTTGCTTTCCAAGAAGTTGACAAACCGATTTTGCTCGCCAACTTTCGGTAAAAAAACTGATGATTTGTTCAGTCGAAGAGAATTCCAACCGACGAGTGAACACGGTCTAGGGGCATCCCATCTAGTCTGGGTCACTGCTTTGCTTGTGTAAGTTTAAAGCAGGAGCCCAGACTGGGGGGAAAACAGTAAGAGCGGATGCTGCTCGACCAAATGAGTTGATGACTTGTTCAGCTCCAAGATTTTTGACGGAGATGATTTAGCTCGCTCAAGGAAGTTAATGTCATGTTCAACTTCGAAAGCTCTTGGTCGAGATGATTTTGCTCGGCCATGGAGGTTGATGTTTTGTTCAACTCCAAGCTTTTTTGCCGAGATGATTTAGCTCGACCAAGGCTTTTGATGTTTTGTTCAATTCCAAGACTTTTGACCGAGATGAAAAAGTTGATGTGTTCAACATTGATAGCTTTTAGTCGAGATGATCTAACTCGGCTAAGGCTTTTTGATGATTGGTTCAACTTCGAAGATTTTTAGCCGAGATGATTTAGCTCGGCCAAGGCTTTTGATGTTTTGATCAACTCCTAATGCTTTTGGCCGAGATGATTTAGCTCGACCAAAAAAGTTGAAGATTTGTTCGAGATTTGCATAAAGCTCCAGAAAAAAGAGTAGCACAAAGACGTTCAAGGTAAACGTAAAGGGGTCCGAATCAACTCGGCCCCAAGGCTCTATCCTCTCATTGGCTAGCTCAAAGTGGATGTCATCTGGGATTTGCAAATTCCTCACTAAAATTAGCAGTTGCTCTTGGCGAGCTCACTCTAAAGCGGAATTAGCCAATATAGCTCGGTTAAAAATTTTTGTTGAGAAAATAGCCCGGTGACTCGGTTGAAGAGCGCCACGAGATGATAATTTTGAGGTAGCTCGGTTATTAGCCAGAGGCAACATTCTTAGCTCCGCTGTAGAGCTAAAGGAATTTAGTTCGGTTTTGGAGCAAGTGTTATTACCTAAAGGCAATTGGCTCAACTGTTGAAAAATGAGCGGTATGTTCGGTTGCAAAATTAGCAAGTGAAGTACATAACTCGGTGGAGAGCACGAAGCAATTATAGCTCGGTTATGCGTGCAGTTCCTAGCTCGGTCTCAGAATTGAAGAATGGTGAGTTGATGCAAAATTATAACTCGGTAGTGGGTTCGGTTTATTGAGACAGAAAGTTGCTCGGTCACCAGTGGAATTTTCATCAAAGCATTGGGCTGCTTCAAAGCTTTATTGTGGGGCCCTCCAAGCACAAACATATTAATTAATATGTTTAATATGTTTGTTATTAGATTGGTGCAGGAGCTAAATTTTCAAATGGACCCACCGAGCATTCTCATCATGAAATTGGTTTGGCTTGGAAAAAGCCAAGACTTGGGCCCCGCCTTGAAATTCTCTGCACGGTCATGCCTTGCACATTTATTTATTTTGATTACTTTGCATGACTATTGTTAGCATTGCTCGGCTGCTTGTTGTTGTTAGCTTGGAAAAAGCCAAGACTTGGGCCCCGCCTTGAAATTGGTTTGGCTTGAAATTCTCTGCACGGCCCATTGCTCGGCTTGTTGTTAGCTCGGTGGTGATGATTTATTTTAACTCAGTTTATTGGAAACACATCAGTGGTTCGGTTAGCAATGGAATTCTACCTTAGTATTAGATTGTTTTCAAGGCTTCATGGTGGGACCCTCCAAGCACAAACATATTGACTAATATGTTTGTTGATTGAATTCATGCACGAGCAAAGTCAAAGAATACATGTATGCCATTACCATGTATGGCAAGCAAGGCGGGACCCACCAAACATTAACATATTAATTAATATGTTGTTTGTTGAATAAGTGCACGGGCAAGTTTTCCAAAGTAAGGAAATTCATTCCATGATAATGCAAGGCATGGCCCACCAAGCACTTTCATTACAAAATTGGTTTGGTTTTGGAAAAGTGAAGGCCTGGCCCCACACCTATTTTACCAAATGCAAAAATGAAGCATATTGTGTTATTGGAGCGCCATATATTGGGTCGAGCTGTGCACGGTCCTGGAAGCAAAGTGATAAAACTTGGCCGAGATATCATGAAGCTTAATGACAAATTAAGCTGAAATGAAGTTACACAAAAATGAAGTAATCCCAATCAGGTTGCAACCGATGGAATTAAGGGCAATTGTGAGGGGAATTCGCACTGAGCAGACGGGCCGAGCTAAGTCATGGCTTGAGAAGTCTTTGGGCCGTGCAACCGGGCTGGTTTTTGAGCTCGACCCTGATTGTCGGCCGGAATTGGGGATGGAACTGACCGGGCTATGCCTAGCTCGGTGGGAATTGTCAGGTCCAATTGGTGTGTGAGAGGAGAAACCCGCCAATGGTGTGCGTCAATACCGTTTGGCAGTTTGGCCATCGTTGTTTGGAGGTTTTGGCCTTTACACGTGTAAGGAAGTGAGAGGGCAGTACAGCACCCTGTCCAGGGAAGGACAGCAGAGGTAGTGCGCGCGCTACCTCTGAGGCAGCATGGCCAGCCTAGAAAAGGGGAAGAAAGGGAACGTTGGAGGTATGCTATCTGAACCACTTTCTCTCTCTCTAAACAGTGCTCTTCTTCTTCCTCAAGTGACCTAACTTGATCGTCGGAGGGGCTTTCCGGCACCACCCCCGCCGGGCAGATCACCACCTCTTTGTTTGCAGGCAAGGCGATGTTGCACGAAGCTTGAGTCCAAGGAAGTACGGAAAGCAAAGGATATTTGATCCCCGTACAGAACCTATATCATTCCTTCCTTTAATCACGACCCCGGTTTAACTTCAGCTTGTAAATTTTTCTTAAAATTTCAACAAGTGTTAAACATGTCCTTGGTTTAACTTCAACTTGTAAATTTTTAAAATTTCAACAAGTGTTTAACATGACATCGGTTTAATTTCAACTTGTAAAATTTTAAAATTTCAACAAGTGTTAAACATGACCTCGGTTTAACTTCAACTTGTAAATTTTTAAAATTTCAACAAGTGTTAAACATAACATCGGTTTAACTTCAACTTGTAAATTTTTAAAATTTCAACAAGTGTTAAACATGACCTCAGTTTAACTTCAACTTGTAAACTTTTCTCAAGTTTCAACAAGTGTTAAACATCATCTCGGTTTAACTTCAACTTGTAAACTTTTCTCAAGTTTCAACAAGTGTTAAACATCATCTCGGTTTAATTTCAACTTGTAAACTTTTCTCAAGTCTCAACAAGTGTTAAACATCATCTTGGTTTAACTTCAACTTGTAAACTTTTCTCAAGTCTCAACAAGTGTTAAACATCATCTCGGTTTAACTTCAACTTGTAAACTTTTCTCAAGTTTCAACAAGTGTTAAACATCATCTCGGTTTAACTTCAACTTGTAAACTTTTCTCAAGTTTCAACATGTGTTAAACATCATCTCGGTTTAACTTCAACTTGTAAATTTTTCTTAAAATTTCAAACAAGTGTTAAACATGTACCCGGTCTCTTGTTTGTTAGAATCTGGGATCTGCTCATTTTAGGCTGAGCTCTTCTCTTCTCAGACCTAATCATCTAGGCCGAGATCTTGTCTTCTGGAATCTGGGATCTGCTCACTTTAGGCTGAGCTCTTCTCTTCTCGGACCTAATCATCTAGGCCGAGATCGTGTCTTTTGGGATTCTCCATGCCCGATCTTCTGCGAAGGCCGGTGAGAATGTCCCTTGGTCCCGCCATGCTGAGGGACTGCAGGAACCGTTTTCTACCCCCCTTTCTGCGCACCTTTCTTGGCTGCTGGAATCGGCGTATCTTGTAGCGAGAACAGTGGCTGTATGACGTTGTTCTGCATCTGGAAATTGACGACCATTTGCAGGTCCGCCAATTTGTCCGCCATTCCCTTCATCTCGTCGTCCCTCCGCAGGCATCTATCTTTCCATACTTGGAGGTCGTCCTCGTTATAATACCCGCTCCAGTCCGATTTCTTTGGTATGCCGCCCTCCTGGCCGACGTTCTTTCCTTCGTGATTCTTATCACGAGTCTCTTCGTTGTAGTTGTCTTCTTCGACGTCAAGGTCAATATGTTTCCCACTCTCAGTAGGGGTGTCGTCCCCAACCTTCTCTTTCTGTTCGTCGTTGGCCATCTATTCTCCTTTCGTTCCCACAGACGGCACCAAATTGTGTGTGTCAATTTTCGACCACACTACCAATCAAGCACTTACCTGGAGAACACTGGCAGAATAGATTAAGCCTGAACGACCTATCACAAAAAGAAGAGATTCCGGCGGTGGTTCGTCTACCCGGGGGCACTCCGACGATCAAGTCAGTTATCTCTCAAAGATAGCAAAAGTGCTTAACTCACTATTCAGAGCATAAAAAGCATACCTTAGACCCATGAGGGTGCCTCTCTTTTATAGCCAACACAAACCTAGTCCCAATAGAAGCCTAGCTTCAATAGACTTAGGATTACTGCTAATCTTGGACTCCCAGTAGGATTAGGATAAACTCTCTAAGAGTCTTATCTTTACCCAAGTTGAAGTTTTCTCCCATTCTAGGACTCTTGTCCCTTATCCGCTTATCTCGGATTCCGGTATTCTCGTAGATAACCTCGGCCTAGCCGAGATCATCTCAGCCTCATGACCAGGACATGTGACACCTCGGCTGACACTTCAGTGTCACCTCGGCCACGTGTTGTCATTCAGAAATTATGTCCCCACAACACATATCCCACGATAATAATTCAAGGTACAAGATTTAAATAAACAATTCATTTAAACCATGGTATGAAATGATAATTTAGACACAAAGAAAATAAACCATAATCACACACATGCATGGATTTTTTTTATTTTTGTTTTTACAAGATTAGACTAGCACAATATTAAATATTAGTCCAAATAAACAATTTAAGAGGTAATTTTTTTTTTTATTCCTCCTCAATCTGCCAGAATTTTTCAGAATGTATATCTTAATTATAAATAAATTACTTATACAACTCTAAAATTCATATGAATCTATAATATTCAATAAACATGTTATGGTCATTTTTCAGAATGCATTTCCAAAAATAAATTGTAAATAATTCTGAAAAAATCCCAAAAGTTTATCACACAGATTTATCACTTTTTCTTAAATCAATTCCATAATCTAAAATTTTATTATGAAACTAGACTTCTCAAATTTCATTTTTTTTTTTAATTTTAGAAATCACCAGATTTGGTTTAAATTCTTAATGATCTCTCCAACATAGACTAAAGTTTGTCTTACAGTTCCAAATTTGGCTAAAAATTTATATAAATTTGTAGAAAATTCAATAGTTGTTGCAAAAATTCGTGGATGAACTAGATATCATTCTCCACAACTTTGTAGAAGAAATGATCTCCAAATTTTGAGTATAAATTTTTCTAAAAATTCGTACAACTTTCTGGCAAATTTATGGACCAAATAAATTCTTCAATCCTCTCTTTAATGGTATAAACTACACATGCAAGCCTATTTTTACAATAATACCATGACTTTAAGACTACCAATATCTTCAAATATTTGATATACAAATCACAAAATTTATATACAACTATAAATAAAATTCTATCTATAAATGTTGCTAGGAACATAATATGAAATTATAACAAAAAAAAAATAAAAAATGAGTGGGTTGAGAGGGTTTTCTTACTTGGACATGCAAGGCTTCATTATTCATGGAGGGAAAATTTTCATGCATTAAAGAGGTCTTTCAGTGTGTGACCATAGGGCAATGAGAATATTTAAAGAGAAGATAGCAAGAGATAATGCAAAACAAGTTAAATCTAAAACATGCAAGATAGGCCCCTTCTCCTGTTGAGTTCATTCATACTTCTATCATGCATTATCAAGTATATCAGATTGTTTTGCATGCATTTTCAAAAAAATAAAGAAGTGGAGTATTCCTAAGTATCCTACCTCAATGAAGTTAAAAATTTTCAAGTGTTGAGACCCCTTTCTCTTTCCTTCTTCTTTCTCTCCGCTCTTTCTCTCCGCTCTTTCTTTTCTTTCCCAGCCATGTGTATGCATTATGGCTGATGGTGAAGTCCCTTATGTAGGGAATATGGGAGCAACTTTTTGTTTTATTTAATTATTTCCTTTCTTTAGCAAAAAAAATAAAATAAAATAAAAAATTATTTACTTGGAATTGCCATCCTATGTCGTGCTTACTTCTCTAGGGACGTTGAGTGTGCAATTGGGAAAACAAGCATGCCTTGCATGCAACAGAGCAGCCTAGGGAAAAAAAGGGGGCAGCCCGCCACTTTTCTTGCAAATTGACATTTTTATTTTATTTTATTTTATTTTGAATTGAATTGAAATTGATGCCAATACAATATTAGTACATATATACATAACCTTTTTAACTTGATGGGTTTTCTTCCTACTAAACTCTAACTAGCTTATTTACTATTAATTTAATCCATTTAGTTTTCACAACTGTATTAGCTATAGAAATTTTTATCATAGGAAGATAAATAATTTTATTTAAAGGAATTTAACATTAGTATTAATCATGATGCTATTAACACTATAATTTGATAATTTAATAATCATTATTAATTGACTTAATATTGTTATTAATAAACTAATTAGTTGTCCAAAAATTCAGGTTCTTACATTATTGTTGAAGAACCAGCTGAAGTCAAACAAGCAATGTGTAATTATTTTAAGAAACAATTTGATGAACAATGGAGAAAAAGGCCCAACATTGGTGGAAATTTTCAAAAGGTGAATCCTATTCAAGCCACTGAAATTTTGGAAAAGGACTTTATTGAGGCTAAGGTATGGGAGGCAATTAGAGAGAGCGATGGGAATAAAGCTCCAGGGCTCGATGGTTTCAATATGATGTACTTTTCAGAAGGGTTGGAAGATGATGAAAGAAGATATAATGAATTTCATGAAGGAATTCCATAAAAATAGTAGATTGGGTTATGGTATAAACTGCTCTTTTGTCACCCTTATTCTAAAGAGAGACATCCCATCATCCATTATGGAGTATAGACCAATTAGTTTGATCAATTCTGTGCACAAAATCTTATCTAAAGTGCTAGCTAATAGATTGAAACAAGTATTACCAAATGTAATTGATAAAGTCCAATCAGCATTCTTGAGGGGGAGAAACATTTTGGATGGGATTCTCATTGGAAATGAGGTAGTAGATTGGTGGAAGAAATCTAAAAAGAGAGGACTAATCCTTAAACTAGATTTTGAGAAAGCCTATGATTCGATGCATTGGAATTTTCTTCTTCGATGTTGGCAAACTTTGGATTTGGACCAAGATGGTCAGGTTGGGTAAAAGAGTGCATTACCTCACCTAGAGTATCTATTTTAGTGAATGGATCTCCATCTAAAGAGTTTTGTCCTCGTAGAGGGTTAAGGCAAGGTGATCCACTTTCACCTCTTTTGTTCAATGTTGTAGCTGAAGGGCTTAGGATGTTGTTGAATAGAGCAAAGGAATTGGGGATTATCAATGGGGTGGAAGTGGGCAGTGGTAGGTTTTATGTGTCTCATCATCAGTACGCAAATGACACAATAATCATGTGCAATGCGGAATGGTCTGAAGTGGTTGCTATTAAAAGAATTTTGAGGTGCTTTGAAGTGGTATCTGGGCTTAGGATAAATTTCCACAAAAGTGTGGTATGTAGGGTTGGTGAGGTTGATGATCTAATTCTAGAGTTTGCAACAAAACTTAATTGTTTAAGTCAAAAATTGCCATTCAAGTACCTTGGTCTTCAACTTGAAGCAAAACCAAGCAGAAAATATTCTTGGAAACCTGTCATTGAAAACTTTAAAAAGAAGCTCTCAGGTTAGAAAAGAAGACTATTGTCTTTCGCAGGGAGAGTTGTTCTTATTAAATCTGTTTTGTCCTCTTTGCCAATTTATTACATGTCACTTTTTAAGATTCCTAAAAATGTTGCTAAGGAACTTGATAGGCTGCAAGCAAATTTTTTGTGGGGAGGTTCAGAAGTTAGGAAGAAAATTCATTTAGTAAAATGGAAGGAGATTACAATGGAAAAGAAAAAAAAGAGGTCTAGGGATAAGAGATATCAGGCTCACAAACCAGTGTATGCTATTCAAATGGTGGTGGAGGTATGCAATTGAAGATGATGCATTATGGAAAGCAATAGTTTGCTGTAAGTATGGATCTACTGGAGGGAAATGGTTGCTATCTACTAATATAGCAGGCATAACTTCTAAAATATGGAGGGATATAGTGGAAGTATCACAATCAAATCCAAAATTATATACCCTATTTTTGGAGAACATGGAAATAAAAATAGGGGATGAGAAAAGAATAATGCTTTGGATTGATAATTGGATAGGGGATTCAAGTATTTGTAATAAATTCCTAGACACTATCAGTTATGCACAGCAAATGAGGCTTCTCTAAATGAGCGGATTTCAAGAAAAGACAGTTTAGACAAGTGGTGCCTCAGTTTTAGAAGAAATCTACATGCCTGGGAAGAAGATGAGTTAGTAAAACTCATTGATTTCTTGGGAACAGGGAACAGGGCCCAGGATAGGAATGGAGATTAAGGATTCTGTGAAATGGAAGGGTGATCCAATAGGTGGGTTCATGGATAGAAGTGCATATAAATGGTGTGATATGGATTCTGTACCTCTACTCAATTATGTTGGACTGATATGGAACAATTTATCTCGACCTAAAGCCAAATTCATTACTTGGTTGGCATGGAAGGGTAGACTTAAAACAAAGGCTTTTTTGCACCGAATTGGAGTGTTGAGGGGGAATGCAGATTTACATTGTGTGTTCTGCAAATCTGATTTGGAATCTTCTAATCATATTTTATTGCTCTGCCCTTTTGTGTGGAAGGTGTAGGTAAGCATAATTGAGTGGTGGGGGCTGGAGTAGGTAACACCAGATTTAGTAGAGTGTTTAATACAATGGTGGTTGAGTTGGAATTTCGATAAAAAAAATAAAGGATGTTTTGGAGATTTTTTCCCTCAACAGTGCTTTGGTCTGTTTGGAAATGCAGAAATGAGTGTATTTTTTCTGCTAAGCATCTAGATTTGGTGGAGTTATGTGAGACAATTAAGGTAAGGTTAGCACTTTAGCAGAAATCACATAATTCTAGGTGCCTTTATTCTGTAAATGATATTGTGAGTAATTTTCAGGTGGTGAAACATAGCTTGTAAAATCAGCTTGGGTGCGAAGATGCATGGGTAGTAGGAGCAAATGTCCCAGGAGAGAAACAACAGTATTGTGGGAGGGTCTGGTACATTCTCTGTTTTGCATTTCTTTAGCAGGGTGGGAGAGTATTAGTATTATTCTGTTATGGAATTGGTATGTAATCTACATTGACCTGCTGAGCAGCAGCTGTAGAGAAATAGTACGGGAGATTATTCCTTTTACTATCATGTGGTCGATTTGGAGGTTGAGAAATCAATGTGTCTTTGAGAACACCTAACCAAATTAGGAGGAGTTGGTGGATTCAATCAAATTTCACATTTCATTTTGGGAATCATTGAAAGGGGAATGCAGAGGTTTTTCTTTAAACCAGTTACTGAACATACAATCAGGTATATCGAGGTGTTTATACTGAGGCTGCTGTTTGTTGCATTGTTGTTGGTTTTGCTGTTCTGCCTTCTTCCTTTTTTCTTTTGAATGCTCTTGATTGGTTCTTTTCGGAGAGGTTCAGTTGTATTGTGATGTTGGTTCTTCTAATAATCTGATGTATGGTTCTTGATTGGTTCTTCTGTTAATCTGCTGATTGGTTCTGTTTTATGGTTCTTAATCTGCTGCTATATGGTTCTGTTAATCTGCTGCTGGCTGTTTGGTTTGGTGCTGCTAAGGGGAGCTTTTTTTCTTAATAGTTGCTGTAGTTTTTTTGTATTTTGCATTGGGAGTGCAACTGTAGTTGTAGGGTGTAACTAGGCTTGGGGTTATTTTGTTTCCTCTGTTTCTATTTATTTTTGGTTGTTGATTTGTCTCTCACCAATCTCGGGTTTGTGCTAGCATATGATTGTGCTATCTCTCCAGTGCCAACCTAGTTGGGATTGTAGAGTTTTAGCTATAATGCTGGTTTGCACAGCCTTGTTTTATTGATGTAAGTTTTCTCATGTACTTGGATCTTCATTAATAAAACTTTTTTTTGCTGATCAAAAAAATAAAACACATACAAAAAAGTATATTATGGAGAAGATTAGGGTTCCAACTTATGGAGACGACTAAATGCCTAGGAGTAATTTAATTTAGAGAGGTTTCTCTCCAATTTATATAGCGTTTGTTTGGAAAGTAGGTTGACTTTTTGGTTTTTTGGTTTTTTTGACTATTTTAGCCAGGGGCTGAAAAGCTTGGTTTGAAAAGCGCTTTTGGCTTTTTTGGCTTTTTGTGAAACAAAAAAATGTAATGATTATGGATTGGATGTGATGTTTTGTCTTATTAGACTAAAAAGTTTATTTTGTTTTTTGTAGCTAAAAAGTTTATTTTGTTTTTTGTAGCTAAAATGTTTATTTTGGGTTGACGGTTACCAAGAGCATCCATTTAGAAAGCCAAGAATAGAGAAAGCGAAATAGACTGGGCTCTGATACCAACTATCACACACCAGCTATGTGGAAGCCTTGTCAAGAGATATGCAAGTGTGTGTGGCGCTAGTTAACACTCTTCACTAGCCCGCCAAGAAAGCTCAAAGGGTTTGCAAAGACAAGCAAACACGATATTAGTTAGCTTATGAGCCACTAGGTTGGAGACAAGCCACAAATTAGCAAGCAACAAGCTAAATTTAAAGCAAGCAACACTAGAAAAGCTTTGCACAATTTAAAGGCAAAATGAACTTTTCATTGATCAAAAGAAGGCATTACATTAGTTGAACAATGCACCAAAAGTGCTATAAAAGTTGCCTTACACCATTGGCTAGGTTGGGGTACTTTAAAGGCATAAGTGGTCTGGTTCAACAATTGGGTACTCCCTCCTTAATATAGCTTGTTAAGCATTTTCCTAGCTAGCAAGAGGAAACATCCTCTATGTTTGAGGAGATATAATGAATTTCTAAAAATTCTACAAAAAGAGAAAAATTACAAAATTTGGTCCCAAAACACCTTTAATACTAAGGTATTTACATAAAAATTTACAAAACAAAAATACTACGTTTGACCCTTCAAAATGTGCTTCAAATTTACTGCTGCACAGGCAAGGCTGTGGCTTGCTATGGTTGGGGCCACAGCCTGCTGTGGTCTGGCAAGGCTACTGGCTGCTGCTGGCCTGCTGGAGAGCCTGCGGCCTGACTGCTGGCTATTGCTGGCTACTAGCTATTGCTGGGCCGTGGCCTGGGCAACTGTTGGTTACAGCTTTGCAAGTGCTGTCTCATGGCCTGTTTTAGACTGCCTTGCACTATGCCTTAGGTCTTTGCTTGCACTTGCACCAACAACTTCTTGGGTATGTTTTTGGCTCACCAAATCGCACAAATGAGTGTGACATCAAGGTGTTGACCCTGTGATGGGCACACCTTGACACACGGCCTGGGCAATGAATGCCCTACTAAAAACTCAAAAGATAAAATAGGAAATAAGACCGATTAGAATAAAAAGTCAATAATATAATATAAAATGTTATATTTAAATTATAATAATTATTTTTTTATATGAAATTATAAAAAAATTAAAAAATTATTTCAAATTAAACTTTTTTAACAATATTAAAATAATCAAAAAAATTAAAAAATCAAGTTTTAAAAAAAAAATACAAACGAAGCTTGCATGTCCTGGAAAAAATATATATTAAAATGATTTTCTTATATGGAATGTTTCTGTTTGGGTTTATTTTATAAATAAAACAATGGTTTGAATAGAGCTCCAAATCCGAAATGAATCATGTTCAAAAACCACCTTTGGCTTGTTTTTTTAAGAAATTGGGAATGAAATGGATGAAGGGTGACCGTTGTGTCATGTGCATAGTAATTACTGTTGTTTGGATTGCTAAGGTTCACTTCAGATCTTAATTGAATAATTCAAATTATTTACTATTTAAGGTTTTTTTTTAAAGTAAAACATTCTTATAAAAAATTAAATTAATCAGACATCGGTAACATTATAATCAAATTAATTTTGTATCAATAAAAATAAACGATGAGAACTATTGCCACAATCACTATCATCAATCATCACTACCATCACTACCACCATAATTACTACTAACACTATTAGCACTATCACCATCACGACTATTGACACAATTGTCACCACTGTCATCGTCACTACCATCATGACTACTGATACAACCACTATCACTACTACCCTACTGTTACCCTTACCCTCACCCCTGCCACTGTTAGTGCTACTATCATCGCTACAATTACAACCACCACCTCCTCCACCATTGTTACCTCATCATTATAATATAAAAATTAGAAGAGAATTTAAAATAATAAATTAAAACATTTCATCAAATACAAACAAATACTAACGACTAAAAGTTAAAGGGAAAATTACAAATTAGGTTTAATTTTAAAAAATAATTATATAGTCATTAAAAAAAATTATTATTTTAATAATTAAAATTTACAAACTGTATAATGAATTTGAAATTTTTTTCAACTAATACACTGATTGGTTATTTTTGCAAACTTAAATCCTTGTCATTTTGTTTTTGGTGGTGGTAAATCAAATTCTGAGAATAGAAAATGATTATTCATTCATTTTCAAGACAATCTCAAATAAATTTCAACCAAACTTAACTCAAAGATTTTTATACATTAATGATTTGCAAATTTCAAAATAGATTCAAATTTAATTTATTTACATAATCAATACATCTAAAACAAAATTTTATCAGTCAAGCTCGAATAAAAACTCTTAAACTGTGTTTAGATTATGAATTTAAATAAAAATTTAAAAGAAAAAAAGAAAAAGTGAGGAAAATATAAAGAGAAATACAATTACTGTTGTTTTCAGTTTTCAGAATTCATTTTTTAAAAAAATTTACTTTTTCTGTTTCCACTAAATTTTTTTAATATTTTAAGTAATTTTTTAATTTTTAAACAAACTTAAAAAATAACTTAAAAAAGTGTAAAATTTGTAAAAAAAATAATAATTAAAAATTCACTAAATATCAAAAATACAAAATATATATATTATATAAAAATTCAGTATAGTTTTCATATTTTTGTCATTTATTAATTTTTTAAAATGTTTTTTCACAAATAATTTACTATTTAAATACATCTAACTAAAATCCATCTAAAAAAAAAAAATTACGTAAAATTTAAAAAATATTCACTAAAAATAAAAAAAATATGAAAAACAAAAAAAATTCAATTTTCAAAAATGAAACCAAACACACTGAATATAACCATTTCACACATTTTTTTTTTCTTTTTCTATCAAAATCATAATAGAGCTCCGCATGCCACATTACACTATATCTATAGGATAGGGCATTGACAAAATAAAAATAAAAGATTAATCTTGCATTATCATTGTAACGCCTTCAAATTAAGGCATATGACAATCATGCATCAGTTCCATAAACATAGTAGAAAAGTTACATTTCATTTATCAGAGTTTCCTTTACATAAGATATTACATGTTAGCAACAAAATTAAATGCCCTACGGGCTTACATCTTCCACGTAATGACTTGGTTACAACAAAAGAACAATTCTAACTCTTTACATGTAAAGCTCTTGGCTTGAATTAACATATAATCATCAAAACAAAAATAACAAAACGGAGCCTTCAACTCCTAAACCTCCCAAGCTAAGACCTTAGAGGCGGCATGTCACCTGTACCTGAAAATGGTGTCCCAAGTTGGGTGAGCCAAAGCCCAATAGAGATATGCTAAACAGAATATGAGAATTAACTAAAACATTAGTATTTGATAAATGTTTAACACATGTAAACCGTTTTACACCAATTCCATAACGCATCAATATTGACATTCATATTTCCATCCGTTTTCATTCTCACTTCCAATTCAATTCATTAACAAGGTTCGGCTATCCAAACAATTCAAATGAGACTACAACTCATATAACAACACTTCAATCATAAAAACATTCGTACACTTCAATTCATTTGCCATTTTATGGAACAACGTTCGAGGGAACCGGCACCCAAATATAAATAAGATTTCGGGACTTTCACCCTGGACACTCTGGCCAACGTAGTTATCAATGGAGTCCATCCCCTATCTCCTCCCAAATACTGGAGTACATCCCATATCTCCTCCCGAACAAGATACATATACAATGTATTTAAACACGTCATATACAATGACCAAATAAATCACATATTCAATGTGTTAGTCCAATCGTCATATTCAATGACTTATTCCCATTGATTAGTTTCAATTCATCTAATCATCATGCATTTTCTATAACAATTATGGCTATCCTCCACCGATAGCCCAAAACAGTTATTTCTAAACAGATAAATAAATCTATCAAACAAATAATTTATCAACTTTTCCATAAGTGAGTGACTTATCAATTAAACCACACCATTACATCACAACTTCCTCCAATTTCATAATTTCCAAACCAATTTCATAATTTCACAATTAATTTCATTACTTATACCCATAAGTTATATAAGTCCAATTAGGGCATTTTCCCCATTTTCTCAAACCTTGCACCCAAGGCCAAATCTCACCCATAATACATATTAACCCCATTTTAAGGTCTCACAACAGATATCTAGCTCAAAATAGAAAATCCCTCTTTCATAACTTTCAACTCAAACCCTAACTTTACCCAAATCTCACCATTTATACAGAATGACTAACATTCATGTTAAAGCTTATAAAAGTGAGTAGATTATCCCTACCTCAAATGGAGAGACTCAAAAGAGATGAAGAGAGAAACCCAAGATGCTCCAAATCCCAACTTTTTTGGATCAAAATGTAGCCCACGCGATACTCCATTCTTTTTACAAAGGAAGTAGGGTAGAAGAACTCTAGATCAAGAGTATTTGTAGAGAGAAGGGGTATTTTAGAGTGAGAGATAGTCGAATTTAGGGTTTGGAGATAAAAGAGATCAAAAGTGAAGAAGTAAACCATTGCTACGATCTGATATATGTGAGGCTCGCTCGAGCAACCAGACATCACAGGACCTTGCTCGAGCGCAAGAAGTCTCGCTCGAGCGCACAATTCAATGCTTTAGGTCTGCAACGCAGAAGCACGCTCGAGCGTAAGAGTTCTCGCTCAAGCGAAGGATTCAATAACACAGAGCTCGCTTGAGCGCAAGAAAGCTCGCTCGAGCGAAGATACCAACCTTCAGGTCTAAAAGAGACGCAGACGCACGCTCGAGCGCAAGAGTCCTCGCTCGAGCAAAAAGACAACTAACAACAGACCTCGCTCGAGCGCAAGAAATCTCGCTCAAGCGGAAGCTGCATCTGAAAAGAAACCTGAAGACCCTCAATCCTCACTCGAGCACAAGAACCTTCACTTGAGTGAAGAAGCAAATACCCAAGGCTCGCTCGAGCGCAAAAGCCTCGCTCGAGTGAATAACTCAAACCTGGGCAGCAACCATTTGTTTCAACAACCCAACCTGTTCCAAACTTACCCAACACATCCCAAACCCAAATACAAGGAATTAAAGATGGAAACAAGATACAGATAACAATACAACTACGAAACCCGAGTTCCGAAAAACAACAAGACGGGAAAAAAATTGGGATCGCTATAATCCTCCCCTTAAAGAATTTCGTCCCCGAAATTAGAGATATAAGTTTCAAAATTGTGGTCTTTTTAATTCTCAACATGATTTTGATATAACACTTACCAACATGGTCCACCACCAAGCATTCCATCTCTTCTCAAGAGACAACTTACAAAGGTAGCTCATAATATACATTAACATGCATCCTTTCAAAATTCAACTAATTTCATACATATATTCCATAACTCCATAACATATTCAATGTTTAATATATTTACATTTCTACAACACATTCAACATATACAATATTAAATTAAACTCACATTTAAAAATATTCAACCATTTCAATACTTCCATAATCCAAAACTATACAATGTTTAGAGTTTATTAACAAAAAATTCTTGACATATGCTCAAACAATTAACAAACAAGTCCGGATATTTCTCTCGGACCTACAATTCATGTTCCCAGTGGCTTCCTCAACCCATGATGTTTCCATAATACTGAACAAGGAAATCGTCTTGCTCGCAAGACTTGGTCCGTCTATCCAAGATCTCACCGGTCTCCTCCTCATATGAAGCATCCTCGTCTACTTCTAAGTCGGTCCAATCCAACCATGTGACATCCAGCTCATATTTCCCGAAGCATACTAACATGAAACACGTCATGCACTCCGGACAACTGCGGCAGCAATGCTAGACGGTAGGCAACCTCCCCAATCTACTCAAGGATTTCAAAAGGGCCAATAAACCGAGGGGACAACTTCCCACTCTTCCCAAACCTCATCAAACCCCGCCTAGGTGATATTTTCAGAAAGACGTGATCACCCACCTCAAATGACAAAGGTCTCCTCTTACGGTCGACATAACTCTTTTGGTGACTCTTGGCCGTAACCAACCTCTTACGGATAAGTGCTACTTTCTCCGCCATTTCTTGCACTAACTCCGGGCCCAACAAAAGTGCATCACCCACCTCGGCCAACACACTGGAGATCTACACGGTCAGCCATACAAGGCCTCAAACGGTGCCATACCAATACTCGATTGGAAACTGTTATTGTAGGCAAACTCCACTAAGAGTAGGTGTCTCTCCCACGACCCTTTAAAGTCAAGGAAACAGCCTCGAAGCATATCCTCAAGTATTTGAATAGTGCGCTCGGACTGCCTGTCAGTCTGAGGATGGTAAGCCGTGCTAAAAGTAAATCTAGTGCCCAAGGCACTCTGCAAACTCTGCCACAACCTAACAGTAAAATGCAGATCTCTATCTGTGACAATTGACATTGGGACCCCATGCAATTTCACTATGTCTCGAATATACAAGTCGGCAAGGTGATCTATCAAGTCCCTCATGCGCATAGGAATAAAGTGCGCCGACTTTGTCAACCAGTCAACTACCACCCATAGGGCATCACTACCTCGTTGAGTCATCGGAAGGCCCATGACAAAATCCATCGTGACGTGCTCCCATTTCCACTCGGCAATAGGCAAGGGTTGCAACAAACCCGCTGACCTCTAATGCTCCTCCTTCACTTGCTGACAAATAAGGCACTTTGACACAAACACAGCCACATCCTTCTTCATACCCCTCCACCAAAACAGGCGACTCAGAACATGATACATCTTTGTGCCTCCCGGATGCATCACAAGGTGTGAACGGTGAAACTCTTGGAGTACTTCCTCTCGGCAAGACTCCAGCACAAACAAGCGGTCTCGGTACCTCACACTCTGGTCGGGATACAAAGTCAAACCCTTCTCTACCTTCCCACTGGAGATCTTCTCCCGGAGGGATTCTACCTCAAAGTCACTCCTCTGTGCCTCTAACAATTGATTCACAAGTGTAGGTTGTGCAACTACAGAAAACAAGGCTGCAGACTCAACAGACTCACCCAGAAGCAAGTCAAACTTGCCAATAACAATACAAGCTACATCACTAATGGACTTCCTGCTTAGGGCATCGACCACAACATTGGCCTTTCCCGGATGATAATGCAACTTGAAGTCATAATCTTCTATGAATTTCATCCACCTCATCTGCCTCAAATTCAAGTCCCTCTGTGTAAATAGATACTTCAAACTCTTATGATCCGAGAACACCTCAAATCTCTCACCATATAGATAGTGCCTCCAGATCTTCAAGGCAAATATCATAGCTGCTAACTCTAGGTCGTGAATAAGGTAGTTTTTCTCGTGTGTTTTCAACTGACGTGAGCCATAGGCTACTACTTTCCCCTCTTGCATCAACACACAACCCAAACCCTCTCGTGATGCATCACAATACACTGCATAACCCAAACCCCTTTCCGGAATAATCAAGACTAGAGCGGTGGTAAGTCTGACTTTAAGCTCTTGGAACGACTTTTCACAAGTCTCACTCCACACAAACTTGACCCCTTTCCGCGTCAATCTAGTCAAAGACGTAGCTAGCCTAGAGAAATCCTTCACAAATAGACAGTAACACCCAGCCAACCCCAAGAAACTACGGATCTCAAAGACATTCTTAGGTTGTGCCCTCTATCTTGGATGAATTTACAGTCACCCCTTCCCTGGATACCACGTGGCCTAAGAATTTAACCTCTCTTAGCTAGAACTCACACTTCCCAAACTTAGCATACAGCTTATGGGCTCTAAGCAACTCAAGCACCACTCGCAAGTGTTCCTCGTGCTCCTCCTCAGAAGGTGAATAAATCAAAATGTCGTCCACGAAGACGACTACAAAGCGGTCTAAGAACTCTCGGAAAATCCGGTTCATCAAGTCCATGAACACAGCCGATGCATTGGTAAGCCCCAAAGGCATCACCAGAAACTCATAATGGCCATACCGCGTATAGAATGCCATCTTCGGGATATTCTCCTCCCTGACCCTCAACTGATGGTAACTTGATCTCAAGTCTATCTTAGAGAAAAATCGGGATCCTTTAAACTGATCAAACAGATCATCTATACAAGGCATAGGGTATTTATTTCTTAACCGTAGCCCAGTTCAATTTTCGGTAATCAATGCAAAGTCTCAAAGCCCCATCTTTCTTCTTAGCAAAGAGGGCCGGTGCTCCCCAAGGCGAAGTGCTAAGGCAAATAAAACCCTTATTTAGTAACTCCTAGAGTTGAATCTTCAACTCACTCAACTCGGCTGGGGCAAAACGATACGGTGCCATAGAAATCAATGCCGTACTAGGCACTAAGTCAATAGAGAACTTGATCTCTCGATGGGGTGGTAAACTAATAAGATCCTCGGGAAAGACGTCCGAGTACTCACAAACCACTCTTGGCAACTCAGTTCCGGTCTCATCACACTCACTACTCATAAACCTAGCGAGAAGGTAACTAAGCTCACTCCGCCCTCGCGGATCATATACCGGTGGCAAAACCCTACCAACCTGATCTCCGAAGAAATGAAAACAATCTCCGCTCAAGGTACATACAATAACCCTCTGACGGTAGCAATCTATAACAGCCTGGTATGACGATAACCAGTCCATATCCAAAATCACATCAAACCCAGACATATCCATCACTACAAAAGAAAATGGAAGTCCGCGATCGGCGACCTCTATATCACAGTCCCGACACCCTTGTTTCAAAACCATCTCGCCCCCAATAGGTGATACCACACAAATAGGAGATGCTAACTGCACCAACTCTAATCCCAAAAACAGATGCAAATGCAGAAGATATAAAGGAATGGATGCACCCGTATCATTAACACATTAGCAATCGAGTTGCAAAACAAAAGGTACCTCTCATACTGATGGAGCCGGTACAGTCCGGCGGTCTGGCGCTAATAATCATACAGTGCTCTGTAGGTCTCTGATCTACCTGTTCACTCCTCGGAGCATAAGATTGATGCACAGATTGAGCTGAGAGGCTCCCTGATTGGCCCTCAGGCCTGGATTGACTGAGCTGGCTGGTGACTCTGTGTCTGCCTCAACCAAACGCACCAGGTGTGCACGCAACTGTGGACAAAACCTCTTCAGGTGCCCCACCTGCCCCACACTGATAACAGCGAGCGACTAGCCTCTACTGACTCTGGCCCTTGAGAACGAGCCGAAGATGATGTTGCACGCTGCCCTCCTTCCCTCAGTGGGCAGCTGGAAACTTATGGACTAACTGACCACATTTAAAACAGGTGATGTCTCCCTGACCACCTCTCCCAGAACCCGAACTCGGTACTGGAAAGGTAGACCTCAAATGCACTCCCTGGAACTGTTGAGGATTAGAACCCCTTTGCCTTTTACCGTCCCCCTGACCATCCTAACTCCTCCTGGAGCCCCTTATCCTCTCCTCCTCTCCATGCATATAGTCTTAAGATGGGAAGTAGTCTCCACAAGGCGCCTATAATCTCTAATCATGTAACCGGCAACCTAAACATGAATCTAGTCCGCAACCTCTTCTCAAAGTCCACAGTCGCCACTAACTTAGGTGTAAACCTAGACAAGCTAGTAAGGTGGCCTCGAACTCTGCCACTGGTGTATTCAGCTGCACCAACTTGGAGAATTGATCCCTCAACTTCTCCCTCACCGTAGCAGGCAAGTACTTGTCCTGGAAAGCTTCAACAAATGCCTCCCAAGTTCCACCAATGCGCCCCCGCGCATACTTCCACCACTGACCCGCGTCTCCCTTCAACTGGAAGGACGCCAAGGTCACTCGCAAGCCTCCGTCTTCGATGCCAAGCATCTCAAACGTCTTCGTCATCTGTTCCAACCACTCATCAGCCTTTAGTGGTTCCTTAGGGTCATCCAAAAACTCATCCGGATTTGACCGAAAAAACACCCTCTTCAGAAAAAACGGCCCTACCTCAGCTACTTGGGCCTGGACTTGATTCTCAGTCCTGAGAATGTCCATAGATTCCCTCAATGCTCCAGCCATTTCACGGGCTAAGGCGTTCATGGCCTGCTGACCTACTGGCTCAGCCACGTTGGCCTGACCAACTCCTTCCTCCTACGCCAGAATCTCATCCGGTATAGGCATCTCCTGCCTCCTAGGCCTACCACGCCAACCACCACGACCTTGTCCTGGCATCCTAATAAAGGTAACAAAAGACAGGACTCCCAAAACCCATAGACCCGATCAACATCCTAGAAACTAAATCCCATACCTATATAGTCACATAAACATGTTATCACATAAGCACATAAAATTATACATAAGTCTCTAGCAAGCGAGACAAACCCATTGTGGTACTAACCACTCTCTACGTACCCAAAGTATTCAAACCCGGTACGCTCTGATACCAAGTTGTAACGCCCTCAAATTAAAGCATATGACAATCATGCATAAGTTCCATAAACATAATAGAAAAGTTACATTTCATTTATCAGAGTTTCCTTTACAGAAGATATTACATGTTAGCAACAAAATTAAATGCCCTACGGGCTTACATCTTCCAAGTGATGACTTGGTTACAACAAAAGAACAGTTCTAACTCTTTATATATAAAGCCCTCGGCTTGAATTTACATGTAATCATCAAAACAAAAATAACAAAATGGAGCCTTCAACTCCTAAACCTCCTAAGCTAAGACCTTGGAGGCGGCATGTCACCTGTACCTGAAAATGGTGTCCCAAGTAGGGTGAGCCAAAGCCTAATAGAGATATGCTAAACAGAATATGAGAATTAACTAAAACATTAGTATCTGATAAATGTTTAACATATGTAAACCATTTTACACCAATTCCATAACGCATCAATATTGACATTCATATTTCCATCCGTTTTCATTCCCACTTCCAATTCAATTCATTAACATGGTTCGGCTATCCAAACAATTCAAACGAGACTACAACTCATATAACAACACTTCAATCATAAAAACATTCATACACTTCAATTCATTTGCCATTTTACGGAACAACGTTCGAGGGAACCGGCACTCAAATATAAATAAGATTTTGGGACTTTCACCCTGGACACTCCGGCCAACGTAGTTATCAATGGAGTCCATCCCCTATCTCCTTCCAAACAAGATACATATACAATGTATTTAAACACCTCATATACAATGACCAAATAAATCACATATTCAATGTGTTAGTCCAATCGTTATATTCAATGACTTATTCCCATTGATTAGTTTCAATTCATCTAATCATCATGTATTTTCTACAACAATCATGGCTATCCTCCACCGATAGCCCAAAACAGTTATTTCTAAATAGATAAATAAATCTATCAAACAGATAATTTATCAACTTTTCCATAGGTGAGTGACTTATCAATTTAACCACACCATTACATCACAACTTCCTCCAATTTCATAATTTCCAAACCAATTCCATAATTTCACAATTAATTTCATTACTTATACCTATAAGTCATATAAGTCCAATTAGGGCATTTTTCCCCTTTTCTCAAACCTTGCACCCAAGGCCAAATCTCACTGTAGACACCCCATTTTTGACCGTCCTCAAGACTTGGACGTCACCGTTGGAACACTCGGTGATTATCCATGTTTGTGTTCGTTTGGAGTTCCCGTTCCTCGCTACGCTCGCCCTCACCCTCCGAACTCGACCGTTTGGTGTTTGGTTTGCACCAAACACTTGTGTTTGCCTTGGGAGGGCAGGGAATGCTTTGTGAGGCACCCCCACATACCACCGGCTGTGGCTAAAGGCCACCGGCTGGCTTTGTTTCCCACCGGCACTATATTGTGCCGGTCGGCACCATTTTGTGCCGGTCGGCACTCTTTTTTGGCAAAATGACCATTTGCCCTGCCGACTGCTGTGCAGCTGCTTTATCAGATATTTTTAGACAGCTGTATCACTTTTTGCTCCCCTCCATACACGTGTATGGAGGGATGAGCCTTTAGGCTTGCTTAACTTGTAAGTTTTCATGCCTATACAAGAGAAGGCTCTTCTCTTGGCTCAAGGGTTAGAATTTTTAGAGAGTTAGACATTCTAGAGGAGGGAGAAGCTCTGGTTTTAGGTTAGGTTTTGTGTATCTATCCTATCTCTCTCTTTCTTTCTTGTTTTGTACACTAGGTGTTTGTGCCTTACTATTGCACATCAACACCTAGTGTTTCACCTTCCTCTTGGAACTGAGGTGCTAAGGGCTTGTTCTTGGTGTTCTTGGCTGGTTTGGAGCTCAAGGAACCAACAACTCCAACCTTTGTGAAGGTGGTCTTCAAAGGTACAAAACTTACTTTATTTACCCCATTTTTGCACCTTGTTTTTACCTAGCTTAGAGTTGTTTTTGTGCTTAGTCCATAACACATAAAAGTTCTGTTTTTTAACCCTCTTCATTGTTTATCAAGAGTGTTTTGCACTTTGGGTAGGTTTGACCGCCCTTAGGCCTTGAAAAGGGCCATTTTTGGGCCATTTTGTGAGAGCTCCGAGACTTTGGTACTTGGACCTCTCCCCCACTGAAATCTTGAGGGATTTCAGTGGTGGAGATGGTGCCTTGAAGTCTCCAAAAGGAGAGGGCCACCCCCTCTCCTTGATGTCCTTGAAAAGGGCAAGTTTTGGCCTCCAAAGGAGCACCATGTTTGGTTTGTGTTTTGAGCATGTCTTGGCTGTTTTCATGCCTATTATGCCATGATTAAACTCTGTTTTAAGTTGGTTTTAGCACTCCTTGCATGCCTCGCATAGTTGCTTTGTAATGCCTTAATATTGCCTCAACATGCTAGCTTGTGTGCCTTAGTTTCTAGCATGTTTTAGGCTTGCATTTGTGAAGCTTGTATGCTTATTTTGGCATGTTTTAGCTCTGTCCGAAGTTGTTTTGGTCAATCTTAGCATGCCTAATATAGCCTCTTTGCATTTGGCTTGTTGGCCTCAAGAGTATGAATGTGTAGCATGCCTTGCTTGCTTCATTTTTGATGGTTTGGAACCATTTCACATGCTATTTCAGTCCCTTGTATGCTTGTATGCTTGCCTTAGTTGCCTCTTTAATGCTTTAAAAGCATGTGTTGGATGCCTCATGTTTTGGCCATTTTGCATGCCTTTGATTTCAAGCCTCTTAGACGCCATCTAAGTGGTCCTTTGGGCCTAATTTGACATGCTAAAAATCTATTTTAGGTTGTTTAATGCATGCCATAATTGCCTCGCTTAGGTGTGGTTCAAAGCCTTATTGGCTTGCCTTAATACTTGGGCTATTTGTTGCATGTTTAGCTTGCTTAGTTACATGATTTGGCATCATGTTTTGCATGATTTTCAGAGCTTTATATGTATGCTTGTAGCCATATTCAACTCATCTCAAGTGTGCTTGAAGTTGTTTATTATGCTAAGTGTTGGTGCCTTAACTTGTGCATGTGTGCATGTGTGTTTGGCCCTCATTTCCTTAGCATCATGGCCACTGATTTTAGGACTATTTGAGGTGCCTAATTCATGTTAAGTCCATCCTTCCATTGATTTGCATGCTTACCTTACATGCTTGCTTGAACCCCTTTGCATGAACATGTTGCATAGTCCATGTCCCATGCCTAGTTGACATATTTTGGGTTGCATTTATATTGTGCATGTTTGGCCTCTTGAAGTGAAGTATGATGGAGGTTGAGCACCCTTGTTTGTTTGTTTGCATTGCATGCATTTGAAATCAAAGTTGCACTCTTGGTTCTTAGGGCCATCACGCATGGAAATGCGCGATTGGTGGTCCGGGAATCGAGGCATGCCCCTTTGAGTCAAAAACATGATAAGGGGTGTGTGTAGTGCATAAATGGCTTGAATTATATTGCCATGCATGTTGTTGCCCTCTGCTGCTGTGAGTTGCAGGTTCTGCAGGTATTTTGTGCCGACCGGCACTGTTTAGTGCCGACCGGCAGTCAATTTCCAGCCGATAACTTCATCTAGTGCCGGTGGCCTCCTTCTTCGGCCGGTGGTGCTCTACCCCAGCCGGTGGTACTCCCTAGTGCCCTGAGAGGCACTCCTGGGACTTTGGCAATTTTCTGAGGAGGATAGCAGGGGAAAACAGAGGCAATCCGTGCATGGCAGTGTGTTTCCGAGCCAGTCCCGAGCGCGTGTCGCATCCGGCCCTCATCCCGAGGCGGTTTACTGCTTTAATTAAATTTGTTAATTTAATTAATTTGTAATATTTAATTAGCTTGCGTAGTTAATTATTTGTATTATTCTTTTGGCCCCTCCGAGCGAGGGCAAAATTGTAATAAGTGTGTGTGAGTGGGTGTATGTCTTCCAAACCCCCATTTCTTTCTATCCCTTTTATTTACCTGCTTACGATGGTAGATTAGGGCACGTCTATTTTAGCATACCTTATGCAATGCATGCGTGCATTCATGCATTTGTTTACATGCACCGGGCTCGGTACATCATACAAACCGCATTGCAATTTTCAATTCCAAATTGAATACGTGCTATTCGCACATTCATATGCCATGTTTAGGGTTAGCCGAGCCTACTCTAGATTGCATCTATGCTTGTGTCGCATTAGCCACTTAACATGAACTAGGTCATGCATGTTTGCTAACCGGGTTATTGTTTCTGGCACGGAGTACGATGTAAGTTTTTGCGCTTTAGCATATCGCATGCGTGTGAATGTTTGCCATGACAGTATGATTGCCATGCGGCTAAATGCTTATGTGTTATAAACTGTTTGAATGCCTGTGGGTGGAGGTTGGATTACTTGAGTTGGGAATACTCATTGAAATCCGTGTTTTAGCCTACCGCGAGTAGCAATTTCAAACTATTTTCCAAACAAAACGGATATGCAATGCTTATTTCCAAATTAGGCGATCTAGTCTATACTTGTTTGCTGTGCGCATAACATAGTAATTCTAGGCTAATAACCGGTATAAGAGCATTAATGTTTTCAAAATCGGATATCACGGTTAGTAGAGGCCGGTCTTCGGACCGGGCGAAAGGGGGTGCTCATAGCTGACCTTCCCCGATCGTACCCAAGCTCCCGAGCCGAGACATTTGGTGATGACGGACACGTGGCCTTCGGCACCGAGTCAGGGTTTCCTAAATTTCCCATTTTAAAATATTTAGGTGGCGACTCTGTAATCTGGCAAAGCAGTCCATGTTTGGCACTACTTTTCAAAAATCTGTTTTTCTTCAAAACGATTTGCCAGAGTTGGACTCTTTGGTTCAGATTTAGAACCGCGACAAAAAAAAGGGAGTCCGAACTGTAGTGAACCCAAATGAACGGAACGGGACTTAACCCTCCCGGGGCGTTCGGGGACGTCTACAGTTTCTGGCGACTCTGCTGGGGTTTAGAGAGCTTGACTCGAACTCGTGATATCCTGTTTTGACTACACTTATGTGTTTCTTTGCATTGCATGTGCATTGGTGCGCCTAGGACACCGTGTTGGCCATCTGCTATTCCTGAGCGGTTTGCCGGAGGCTTGTCTTGTCAAGGCATGTCCATAAGGCTGACCGGTTGCGGGCTCTGCCAGTATGGGAACACAAACCCCGGTTTTACCGGGGCACCCTTTTTGACCATTCGACCTAGTGCATATTCGGATCCATAGTGACCATTCCAAACTAGGACAGGTTGCTTACCCGATAGGTGTGTTTGAAACCGCTGTGCGTAGTAAAACCCTAGCTCCTGACAAAATAGGACAGGGAAACCCTACCCCAACATAGGGGTGTATTGGCTCTCATTTACTTGCTATGTGCTTTTAGAGTGTATCTCTGCAGGGAACGCATATATCAGTTTACAAGTTTGGGTATCCGGCCCGAGGGCATCAGTATCAGTGTTGTTGAGAATCAGTTGTGTCTGCGGATATCAGTTCAGTTTGAATAGTGATTCTGGGAAACAGTGATCAGTAGTAGAGTACAGTTATTCGGCTACATCCGTGCTTGATCTGTCTGGGGCTGAAATGCTGCTTGTTTTCGTTTCAGTTTAGAGATTCAGAGAGCCAATCCAGAACAGTTAGTGTCTTCCCCTTACTGCGGCAGGACTTAGCATGACGCAGAATTCAGAAGAAATCGTGGTCATGACGGCCGCGTTGGATCAAGAAATCACCTTACATGATGAAACCACCGTTGACATGCCGCATCCGCCCAGATCGCCGGCCGCGCACCCGGTTTGGGCTCCCCAGCTATATCAGGCTCGCGAGCCCACTACATTTGAACTAATGGGGATGATAGGTGATCTTCAAAGATCCGTGACGGATCTCGCCTATGGAATGACAGTTTCGCCGCCAGCCGCACCATACGTCGGAGGCTTTGTACCCCAGGAGCCCCCGCTACTGGGACGAATTGTGATTGAACTCAACCAACCGGAGATGACCTCCAGTTATGGTAACGACGCATCAAACCAAGTTCTGAATCAGGCCGAGGCCAGAGATAAAGGCAAGATGAAGGCAGATGCCGACCCTATCGAACAACTGCTGTGGGCAGTAGAGGCTTTGAAAGCCAGGGGGATGAACAAGCAACAGATATCTACAGTTGCGACGAAAGCTGTGGAGGATGCTTTCCCCGCTCCGCCTGAGGGCAGTTCTAGTCAATCAGAGAACCGGGATAGGCCCCGTCACGCCAAAACAGTTCTTCCTACTCCCAGCCTTGTACCCGGAAAAGATCAGAAATCCAAGGCCGCACCCGCCGATCCGTTCGCTAGTGCATCTAGCAAGAGTGCTCAGGCCCCGAAGTACCTGCCTCGAGGACGCCGAGCCTTCCATCCTCTCTACATGCCTTTGTCTAGGGCACTTTTGATTTTGGCCAAAAAGGGGCATCTTACACCTCTTGAGCCCCGACCCCTACCGAAGAATCTCCCTGCCACACATGACGCTACTGCATACTGCGCGTACCACCAGCAGACTGGTCACGCTACCGACACTTGCTTCCGCCTCCGTCATGAGGTGCAGGATTTGATTGACAACGAGGTTATCCTCCCGCCTACCTCAGCCAAGTCAGTCACTACAGAGTTCTTGGATTTTGAGGACACAGATACTGCGAGTATGTAATCAGAAGGTGAATCGCCTGCGGGCAGTGTCTGGTACATTTGTCTGGATATAGCGTTTGGCACGCATTTTTGGGCACCTGCTAAATGTTAATTTTTGTAAATTCTGACTTGGGTGTCGAGTCAGTCTTCTGTTTTGTCTTGAGCCTGTCTCATTGTTTTGAGACATTCCTTTTGCTTAAGGGTCTGTCTAATTGTAATGAGTCAGTCCCTTTTATATAGTATACCAGGTGATTTCGGGGTTGTTGCCTCAAACACCGTTTTGTCTTATAAATCGTTGTTTTTGCTTTTTGAGTCTGTTTCTGTCAGGGAGCCAGTTATGCCAACAAATCTGAATGAAACAGCCGTGGCTATCAGGTGCTGTATTTGTTGTTATTTGAATTAGCCGTACCAGAGGGTGTGAATGGAACGACAGTACATACCGCCTGCTCTCTTGTGCCTTGAACATCGTCGTAATGACCTAAGCTTTCATAAAACCCTTTTCAAACACTGCGGTGATGAAAACGAAAGGGAAGTAATTCCTCGGGTTTTGTAAAATTTTGATCATTTTGAGAAAAAGAAACGCATGCTAAGCTTTTCATGAATGAAATCATGCTTGTCGGCGTGAGTACTGAGAAGGACCCTGGCCTGATCCAGACTGGTTCCACACTATCTTCAGCACGAGCGATTTGTCGCTTTCTTAAAAACTTTCAAAAACAAAATTTTTGTGCAGTCTCGCGAAGACTTGTGTGGAATCGCTCTTGAGATGGTGTAGCCTAGGATCGCTCTCGGCCTCAAGATGCGATTTATCTGTTGTGAACCGGATTCCATTCAGAACATTCAACAAGGCCTTGAAACGCTTGTGCAGCTCGTTTTAAGGCAGCCCTCGAGCAAGAGGCCTCAAAGTCAGATCAGGGAGATCGGATCCCCACCAAGCAAAGCTCGAGAAGCGACCGTGATGGACTTTTCCTGCAAATCAACCCAACAATCGCTCTCCCGGATACAGAGGGCTTCCATTTCAAAAAAAAAAACCATTTGGCATGGGCTTGCTACACTTTTACCCTTTGAGAGGCTCGCTGGGCCGAAAACCCAGAAGGGCGGCCCAGGCAAAAGTTAGAGCAAAGAAAAGAAAAGACAAAAAAAGAAAAAAAAAAGAAAAAAAAATACAAAAGAAACAAAAAGAAAAGAAAAGAAAAGAAAAACATAGCTCGCAAGGTCGAAAACCCGCATTGGGCGCCTTGGCAAAAGTTAGAGCCTAAACAGTGAAGGTTAAAATACCCGAGTGTACCTTAACCGGAACTACGTAAGGCTTGATTCCCATGTTTGGGATACGTAGGCAACTTCATCTCGAAGTCCAGCCCCCAACGCTCCATAGCGTCTCAGCCCATGTCATGGTTTTGATCACTTTTGCCTCCTTGAATCCGAATCCAACGTCTCAATTACAGCAACCTGGAACTACGTGATTAACTTCTTCTTGAAGTCCAACCACCAACACCTTCAGGTGACTGTGTCCATATATTGTTTGTGGCCGTCTTCGTCCTCTCCCGCCAGAGAGCCCGTCGTGATCAATCATCGATGAGCATGCCGCGGCATCATCCAAACAAGGGGCAACTTTCCGTTGCCTTGCATTACCATAAGTTGCCCTGAGTTTCCGTCCAAACCAGGGGCAACTTTCCGTTGCCTTCTCCCCCTTTAAGCCAGGGGCAATTTTCCATTGCCTCCGATCCGAGGTTGCATATCTCGAGGGTAAGTTCCGCGCTCGTTGAGCGTTGACTGTTTGCGAAAATAGTTTTTGAAAATTTTTACTGAGGTTGACTTTTTTCTCGAAAATTATTTCATTTTTCAAAATTGGACCATGTTTGGACCCAAAAAAGGAAAATTTTCAGTGCTCACCGCCTGATTCGCATGATTTTCAAATCAAAAATCGAATAAGTGTGTTAATCTGACTCTCATTTTGATCAAAACTGTTTTAGAAAAAAAAAAATGGTCAAAGTGACGAACTAGGGGCACAGTTGAGTCAGGTCTTCTGTCTTTCCCCCGTCAACATACTCGCCGGTAAGGCGCTCCATTCGTCAGAAGAAATAGCCGTGAGCTAACAATATTGGGCGTGAACTTGTGACTTTCTATTCGTCCATCAACCACCCTGGGGAGGGATGAAAAATGAGAGAGTAAAGAATAGAGAGGTGTAAGTCGAGAGAAAAGTGAACAAGAGGGTTTTGAGAGAAAAACCGAGCTTGAGGGCCGAGTGGCGTGAGAATCACACAAATCAGAAAGGGTGGGAAACCTGCCCGTAGGAATTGGCTCCTCAAGGTCTTTTGTTTTCAAGCACGTCCGTGTGTCGTGTCCTTTGATTTGTCGGTCTCAATTTAGCTTTGAGTCTTTTCGAGTGTATCTCGTTGTGTTTAGGTCGTGTGCCCTGTATTTTCTTCACTTGAGTCCTTTCCACTGTGTTCAGTTGTAGGCTCGATACCCTGGTTGAAAACCCTTCTTTATTGCAAAAAAAAATCGTTTGTGCTCAGGATGTTGTGCCATTCTCTACATTCGTACGAAGCAAGAGAAGAAAAGGGAAATTTGGGACATCCGAGCGTGTTTCAACTCCAACCGTGTCAGCTTTCTGATCCGTCTTGGCAGAAGTGGGCTGTTTGTTCAGGGTTTGCTGTGTGCAGAATGAGCCGAGAGCTGTATTATGGGCTGTATGCAGATCAATCCCCAGTGGAGTATGGGCTGTTATTTGTTCAAGCAGTGGTTTGTATGAGTTGTTTTGCTGTTGGTTGATTGGTTATCCGATTATCCTAGTACAATTGCTCAATTTTCAGACAAACAAATCATTTTCACTTACATTTGAGGTGTAACGTGATGCGATGCAGTGCAAAGTATGAAATACGCAGATATATACAGATATAACATTCTTTTCAAAAAGTTTGTTTCATATCATCTCTTTCAAGTACATCGTTTCGGAAACAAAAATCTGCCTGCGGCAGTACAAAGCACCCTAACTACAAAAAGAGAAAAGTACAAAGAAAAAAAATAAAAGAAGCAGCAAAAATCTGAGGTGGCGTCAATAGTCTCGCGCCTAAGGATCCGTCCTCGCCCTCTTCCTGGGCAGAAGCCCAGGAGCGTCACCAGGAGCATCGCCGTCTGAGCCTGAGCCTGAGCTATCTCCGGTCCTCCTCCGACGACCCCGCCTCCGCCTCTGTCTCTGCCTCAGACTCGTCATCCTGAACCGGAGCCCGCGAGCTGCTCCCGGCGTAAGTATGTCCTCCTCTGGTGCGGGGATAGGCTCTGCCGTCCCGAGTAGAAATGGGAGGCCCACTGGGGCGCCACCCACCGGGGAATCTGGAACGGAGGCTGAAACAACATGAAAAGACAAATGCATCAGTGCCGTGAGCAGTTTATCAGTGCAGAATGCAGTGTATGAGTACAGTGTATGTGAATGCCGTGCAGAATGCAGTGTATGAGTACAGTGTATGTGAATGCCGTGAGCAGTTTATCAGTGCAGAATGCAGTGTATGAGTACAGTGTGAATGCCGTGAGCAGTTTATCAGGTTTTGTGCAGTACATCAGATTGTATGAAACAGTCAGAGAAAATATACCGGAATGCTGTAGAGAGCCAAGATGTCGAAGGTCCGCTGCAGCATCCCCATCATGGAGGCATTCAACTCCACGGACTGCCGGGTGTACTCGGAGGACGCCTGCAAAAGTATCAGATATCAGTATTCTGTGGAATATCGAATAAACTGAAATGGAATGACAATGCAAGATAGAATGTAATACATACCGGAGGCAAGTCGGGGATACCGGCTAACTCATGACCAGCCGGGGGAGGAGCAAAGGGGATCTGAAAGGCCTCCCCACCCTGCCCTCTGTATGTCAGCATGGTAGGCAGAGCAGGCCAACCGGCTCCTCGTCCTCTCTGAACCCCGCCTCTGCCGCGGACTCGAGCCCTCCTCGGCGCTCCTCCTCCTACTCCTGCTCCGACCGCTGGTGCCGCAGGCCCCACTCTCTCAGCTCGGCGACCACCACTCAGAGGACGCATCAGGAAGGTCCGGACGTACTCCGAGTAGTCGCCCTCGCCTCTGTAGCCGCTCTCGTCCCAGCCGATGGTGTAGTCCGCCATCTGCTCAGCGGTGAACCTCTCAGTATCCCGCATGTGCTCAGGAGGGTGCACCGGGACAATCTGCTCGGGTAAGCCTAGGGTCTGACGCAAGAAACGCTCGCCCAGGTACCAAGCCCGACAGACCGGGCCCTCGAGCAGAATCCGGTAACCTGAGGTCTCAACGGCCCCGGCAAACCGATCTCGTATCATCGCTGGCAAAGGAGCCCATGGCCGCCAGGTGATCTAAAATCGAAGTACAGTTTGTTACCTACTGGTATTGCAAATATACAGTGGAAAAGTGAAGTTTAAATGAACTACAAGTAAAACATACCTCCGCGGGGGTGATGGTATCGAAATAGCGGCGGAAGAAGCTGAATGTCTCCCGCGGCCTCCGGACGCACCCCGTCAAAGCGGCGTGAAAAAGGGACAACCAGAGGGGTCTCTGCATCGGGTGTAGGAGCGAGCCTAGGAAAGTAGGCGTAAACCCACAACTGTAAGATAAATACCAGTGCATTTATCAGATGAAGCAGAATACAGAAATGAAAGACAGAAATAGCAGAGTGTGTGTGTGCCGTGTGTACAGTATACAGTCCGTGTGGGACAGCCTACAGTGTGTGCAGTGTGCAGTACAGAAAGTACAGAACAGAAATGTAAAGCAGAGGAGAAGACATACCTCCCAAGCCCGCCAGTAGCCTCCGAGCAACTGTCCGCTGCCGCGGGAGACTGAGCTCATATAGCCGTACAGGGTGGCCAGAGCCGCGCCACCCCAGTCAAAGCGCAAGATATCTCTGACGTCCACCAATGCGCTGAGAAGGCAGAGGGGCACTGTGTTCGCCGGTCGGCGAAGAGGGTCGTCCCGAACAAGAACATCAGAAAACCGCGTGCATACCTCTCTACGGCCTCTGGGGTCATCGGGGCTGCATCAATGAGTGCGGACTGGACCCGAAACTGCACCTCGAACCAAGAATACCGGACGAAGCCGGGACGAGCCAGAGGCGGAGCCGCGCCAAGTAAGTAGACCTGGGCTGCGGTCCACTCATCCATGTCTATATCAAAGGATCGGATCACCCCCTACCCCGATGCCAGTGAGCACCGAGAAATCGTAAGGGGTCATCGTCATGTCCCCAGCCGCAGAAAGATGAAACGAATCGATGGTGTCCCACCACCTCTCCGCCAGAGCGGCAAGAAGAGGTCTGCATGCCGTGAGCTGGGAGAGTCCCCTGCAGAAGGTACCAAAGCCCGCCTGGTCCACGATGCGTCGAACCGCCTCAGGAAGCTCACCATACCAATCTCGAGCCGTGACGTTCCCATACCCGCGGACGGCATGGGAATCTCCTGTTTTCAAGCAGATAGTTGCAAAGCAATATGAGATGTGCAGTTTGAGGAAACATGTGAAAGTCAGTACAAATCTAGCATGCGTGCACGTTTTTCAGATTCAAACAGAAACCGGGTGCCGGTGTGCTTACAGTAAATTACAGTATGTGAGATGTCTTCAGTATGTTTTTGAGTGTTGCAGTGTGAACATAGTGCACGTGTGTACGTTTTTTCGGATGCAAGCAAATGTCAGGTTTCAGTGTACTGCGGTGGACTACGGCCTGTGATGTGTCAGTATGTTTGTGAGGGTCAGCATACAGATATGGTACATGTGTGTACATTTTTCAGATTCAAGCAGATATCGGGTTATAGTGTGCCAATAGGTGAGCTACAACGTATGATGCGTCAACGTGCTTTGTGTGGTTCAGTTTAAATACAGCATACAATATGTTTTCAGATTCAAACAAGTACCGGGTATCGGTGAATTTGCAGTGAAATACAGTGTGCCGTGTTTGGGTGATTAAGACTAGTGCAGTGTGTGTGCATGTGTGTCGGTCCTAAGCAGATATCAGTTGTGAAGTTGTCTTACAATCAACTACAGTACAGTGTAATCAGAGCTAAGCAATTAAGGTTGTAATCAGCTATGTCAGTTGACAGTTTACAGTTCTACATTGCAGAAAGTAAAGCAGAGCAGAAGGGTTACCTCGGAAGCGCCGAACGAAAGGTGAGAGGTCGGCTCGCGCAGCAGAAGCTCCGGGGTCCAGAGCCCTGTCAAAACCGCGGAAGTGGCGGAGTCCATCTGGCGGAAGTACAGTGAATGGCCGGCGTAGGTCGCCGGGTCGAATGGTCGCTCGCTATCAGCGGGAGGAGCTCAACCCCGGGGTCCATCTCGTGATCCGGGGGAGTCCCGACATGTGGAACGTCGTCACCATAGTAGTGGTAGTGAAAAAATGACCAGAAAAGGAAAACGGCAAGAAGGTGAAAAGTCAACCGAGAAAAGTCAACTCCGAGCGAGCCGGAAATGGCCGGAAAGGCCGGAAGATGAAAATACACGGAAATGTAGAGAAAATCGAGGGGAACAAGTCCCGAAAAGGCGAAAATAGCAAAGGAGATCCCGAAATGAAATTTCAATCGGTGGAAAATGTCCGAAACGCGAAGAATATCGCGAATCCGACGGTAAAATGACGCGGGAATGCGAAGAAACGGCGAAAAAGTGAAAGAACAAAACTCTAGAGAGAGAGAGAGGGTGTTTTCGGCGGAAGAGGAAGTGAAGAATAGGGTTTAGAAGCCCTATTTTATAAAGCCCGAGGTGAAATGCCGAATCTGCCCCAATCAGCAACTTTTGGCCGGTCGGCACAATATTGTGCCGATGGAATTTTTCTGCAGCCGGTGGCCAGCCGGTGGCCACCCCATCCAGCCGGTGGTGTTCCCAAGGCCTTGTTTTGGCAAATTAAGGGGTTTTGGGTCTTCATAGCTCAGGAAAGTGCATCCCCGATGCTCAACCGGCCTCCGTTTCGACCTCGGACCGTGTCTTCTGTGCGTGACACTCAAATTCAAGCAAAGATTGTATCCTTTTGTATCCTTTTGTCTTCTATGAGATTCGAAAGTTGCCCCGCGTGCGTCGCATGCATTCATCGCATTGTCTGGGGCGTCGCGTCGTGCCGTTTCGCGCGTCCCTCGGGACTTGCACTGTTTTGCACTTCTTGAGGTACGTGTGCCTCATTTCGCATTTCATTGCATCTCGAAGCACGTATGCCTCGTTTTGCACTTCATTCTCCATCAAGCGAGGTACGTGTGCCTCATTTCGCATTTCATTGCATCTCGAGGTACGTATGCCTCGTTTCGCATTTCATTTTCCATTTCGATGAGATATGCGCGCCCCGCTTTGCATGCAATCGCACTGTCTTGAGCATTACATCTCACTCGCGTTGTTTAACGCATCGCGCTACCTTGCGCATCATATTGCACTTGGCATACATTCATCGCGCTATTTTGCGCATCACACCGTCCTGTGCACATCACGGTCCGGCGGGACCAAAAACACGCGTGGTCTGGCGAGACCTTAAACACGCACGGTCTAGGAGACCTTAAATCCTCGGAAGGCGCAGGACCTTCATGTGCGTTATCCGAACACACCGCGTTTTTTTTGCGCACCACATAGTACATCGCGGGTCTGGCGAGACCTTAAACACGCACGGTCTAGGAGACCTTAAATCCTCGGGAGGTGCAAAACCTTCGGTGCATTAAGGTGCACACCTCATTGCATTTGGCATGCATTTCAAAAGCCGCGCGTTGGCGCACATTTCAAAAAACATCATGCACCATCTGCATTCAACAAACAACCTGCATTGTCGTGCACACATTTTGCATCCTGGTCTAGGAGACCTTAAATCCTCTGAAGTTGTAATTCCTTTGGTGTTTGTCGTACCCGAACGACTTACGGTGGTCTGGTAAAGCCATCAGCCTGTGTTTGCGGTGAGTTCCTAGAAGACCAACTGGGACGGTGGAAACTAGAGTTCGAATGGCTTATGCCTAGAACGCAAAGGTTCGGGATCTCCGAGACTAAAGTCTGGTTTAAATACCCAGAGGGTGTACCCTCGGCTTGAAATCTGTATGGAAGCCCCATAGGTTGAGGCGGCATGTTTACGCCTCGATTCTGGATACTGAACCAACCTAGTATATCGCCCTGTTGGTAAGATAGGGAAAGCTGCAATCATAGTCGTTGCATCAACATGCATTGTCATGCATCATTGTAAATACTGCATATGTCATGCATCATTGTAAATATTGCATATGTCATGCATTTCAAAAAAAAAACATGCATATGTCATGCATCATCATTGTAGTATAGTGCATATGTCATGCATTTTCTGTAAATATCCATTTCCATTGCATTGTAGTTGCATGCATCCACTGCATCATCCTCCATCCATGGCTTGCGCCTTTCCTTGTTGAGCTTGGTCTGGTATGTGCTCATACTTTTCACGTCAAAACACAGTTCTGCATGTGTACGCGCCTATTCCACGTTGGTATGTTGGTTTGAGGGTAGCGGCACCTTTTCTGTGCTAGACATGGCTTGTACGTGTACATGCCCTTCCTAGGCAAAACTTGGTTTGGCCTGCGTGCCATATCCATTGTATCCATTGTAGTTGCATGCATCCACTGCATCATCTTCCATTTATGGCTTGCACCTTTCCTTGTTGAGCTTGGTCTGGTATGTGTCCATACTTTTCACGTCAAAGCACAGTTCTGCATGTGCATCGCGCCTACTCCACGCTGGTATGTTGGTTTGAGGTTGCGGCACCTTTTCTATGTTAGACATGGTTTGTATGTGTGCATGCCTTTCCTAAGCGAGATACGGTTTGGCCCGCGCGCCATAATCGCATATTACATTATAGTGTAATTGTTGCATCCGGCATTAGGATCATTGTTCTTTTCTCAGCGGGGTCGTCACCCCACTTATGTCAATCCACCCAATACTTGTCTTGTGTCCGTCTACATCACTCATAGTTCTGCATGTGTATCGCGCCTATTCCACGTTGGTATGTTGGTTTGAGGTTGCGGCACCCTTTTCTATGGTAGATGGACTTGTTACTTCCATCAATCTATTTGACATTCGTGTGGTTCCGAACCGCTCATGTTTGAACCATGATTCAATTGCCCCGCATGTAGTTTGCATCGCATTAGTTTCAATCGCATTGCATTATCATTTGCATTATTCATACATAGTTTTGTATATATTGCATATTATTTAGCATTCGCATTGCATATGTCATGCATGTTGCTAACCATATTGTACCTGTTAAGTTTGCTTTCTTTGCAGGCACGATATTGTATGTACGGCTCATTTGAGGCCGGTGCAACCGGACGAGCCGCACAGGTATTGTATCCTCCGAGTGAGACGTATTGAGAATTGCATAATTCTCTTACATCCTTTCTGCATTGTAGTGTAGTTTGGTGTATGCTAGCTTATAATTGTCGCATTTGTGCTTCGTTACAGCTTTCTTTGCATGATCATAAGTTATGCTCGGCCTTTTTGCATCATCAGTTGCATCTTGCCCCCGCCTACGGGCGCATACCTTATCTGCGACTTGTATGCCTGTGCCTGAACTACGCTGGTTTGATTCCTAAGGGATACGTAGGCAGCTTGCGAGTTCAACCATTTGCGCTTTGTATGTTTGTCTGAGTCTTCGGCCTTGTCAAAAATGGGTCGTCTCTGGGCTTTGACATTCACTTCCGTCATTGTTATGACTTTCGAGTTCTGTCAAAGAGGGGCAACTGTAGACACCCCATTTTTTACCGTCCTCAAGACTTGGACGTCACCGTTGGAACACTCGGTGATTATCCATGTTTGTGTTCGTTTGGAGTTCCCGGAGTTCTCGGCTACGCGCGCCTTGCCTCAGGACCTCCGAACTCGACCGTTTGGTGTTTGGTTTTGCACCAAACACTTGTGTTTTGCCTTGGGAGGGCAGGGAATGCTTTGTGAGGCACCCCCACATACCACCGGCTGTGGCTAAAGGCCACCGGCTGGCTGTTGTTTCCACCGGCACTATATTGTGCCGGTCGGCACCATTTTGTGCCGGTCGGCACTCTTTTTGGCAAAATGACCATTTTGCCCTGCCGACTGCTGTGCAGCTGCTTTATCAGATATTTTTAGACAGCTGTATCACTTTTTTGCTCCCCTCCATACACGTGTATGGAGGGATGAGCCTTTAGGCTTGCTTAACTTGTAAGTTTTCATGCCTATACAAGAGAAGGCTCTTCTCTTGGCTCAAGGGTTAGAATTTTTAGAGAGTTAGACATTCTAGAGGAGGGAGAAGCTCTGGTTTTAGGTTAGGTTTGTGTATCTATCCTATCTCTCTCTTTCTTTCTTGTTTTGTACACTAGGTGTTTTGCCTTACTATTGCACATCAACACCTAGTGTTTCACCTTCCTCTTGGAACTGAGGTGCTAAGGGCTTGTTCTGGTGTTCTTGGCTGGTTTGGAGCTCAAGGAACCAACAACTCCAACCTTTTGAAGGTGGTCTTCAAAGGTAACAAAACTTACTTTATTTACCCCATTTTTGCACCTTGTTTTTACCTAGCTTAGAGTTGTTTTTGTGCTTAGTCCATAACACATAAAAGTTCTGTTTTTTAACCCTCTTCATTTATCAAGAGTGTTTGCACTTTGGGTAGGTTTGACCGCCTTAGGCCTTGAAAAGGGCCATTTTTGGGCCATTTTGTGAGAGCTCCGAGACTTTGGTACTTGGACCTCTCCCCAACTGAAATCTTGAGGGATTTCAGTGGTGGAGATGGTGCCTTGAAGTCTCCAAAAGGAGAGGGCCACCCCCTCTCCTTGATGTCCTTGAAAAGGGCAAGTTTTGGCCTCCAAAGGAGCACCATGTTTGGTTGTGTTTTGAGCATGTCTTGGCTGTTTTTCATGCCTGTTATGCCATGATTAAACTCTGTTTTAAGTTGGTTTTAGCACTCCTTGCATGCCTCGCATAGTTGCTTTGTAATGCCTTAATATTGCCTCAACATGCCTAGCTTGTGTGCCTTAGTTTCTAGCATGTTTTAGGCTTGCATTTGTGAAGCTTGTAGCTTTGCTTATTTTGGCATGTTTTAGCTCTGTCCGAAGTTGTTTTTGGTCAATCTTAGCATGCCTAATATAGCCTCTTTGCATTGGCTTGTTGGCCTCAAGAGTATGAATGTGTAGCATGCCTTGCTTGCTTCATTTTTGATGGTTTGGAACCATTTCACATGCTATTTCAGTCCCTTTGGTATGCTTGTATGCTTGCCTTAGTTGCCTCTTTAATGCTTTAAAAGCATGTGTTGGATGCCTCATGTTTTGGCCATTTTGCATGCCTTTGATTTCAAGCCTCTTAGACGCCATCTAAGTGGTCCTTTGGGCCTAATTTGACATGCTAAAAATCTGTTTTAGGTTGTTTAATGCATGCCATAATTGCCTCGCTTAGGTGTGGTTCAAAGCCTTATTGGCTTGCCTTAATACTTGGGCTATTTGTTGCATGTTTAGCTTGCTTAGTTACATGATTTGGCATCATGTTTTGCATGATTTTCAGAGCTTTATATGTATGCTAGTAGCCCATGTTCAACTCATCTCAAGTGTGCTTGAATGTTGTTTATTATGCTTAAGTGTTGGTGCCTTAACTTGTGCATGTGTGCATGTGTGTTTGGCCCTCATTTCCTTAGCATCATGGCCACTGATTTTAGGACTATTTGAGGTGCCTAATTCATGTATAAGTCCATCCTTCCATTGGTTTGCATGCTTACCTTACATGCTTGCTTGAACCCCTTTGCATGAACATGTTGCATAGTCCATGTCCCATGCCTAGTTGACATATTTTGGGTTGCATTTATATTGTGCATGTTTGGCCTCTTGAAGTGAAGTATGATGGAGGTTGAGCACCCTTGTTTGTTTGTTTGCATTGCATGCATTTGAAATCAAAGTTGCACTCTTGGTTCTTAGGGCCATCACGCATGGAAATGCGCGATTGGTGGTCCGGGAATCGAGGCATATGCCCCTTTGAGTCAAAAACATGATAAGGGTGTGTGTAGTGCATAAATGGCTTGAATTATATTGCCATGCATGTTGTTGCCCTCTGCTGCTGTGAGTTGCAGGTTCTGCAGGTATTTTGTGCCGACCGGCACTGTTTAGTGCCGACCGGCAGTCAATTTCCAGCCGATAACTTCATCTAGTGCCGGTGGCCTCCTTCTTCGGCCGGTGGTGCTCTACCCCAGCCGGTGGTACTCCCTAGTGCCCTGAGAGGCACTCCTGGGACTTTGGCAATTTTCTGAGGAGGATAGCAGGGGAAATAGAGGCAATCCGTGCATGGCAGTGTGTTTCCGAGCCAGTCCCGAGCGCGTGTCGCATCCGGCCCTCATCCCGAGGCGGTTTACTGCTTTAATTAAATTTGTTAATTTAATTAATTTGTAATATTTAATTAGCTTGCGTAGTTAATTATTTGTATTATTCTTTTGGCCCCTCCGAGCGAGGGCAAAATTGTAATAAGTGTGTGTGAGTGGGTGTATGTCTTCCAAACCCCCATTTCTTTCTATCCCTTTTATTTACCTGCTTACGATGGTAGATTAGGGCACGTCTATTTTAGCATACCTTATGCAATGCATGCGTGCATTCATGCATTTGTTTACATGCACCGGGCTCGGTACATCATACAAACCGCATTGCAATTTTCAATTCCAAATTGAATACGTGCTATTCGCACACTTCATATGCCATGTTTAGGGTTAGCCGAGCCTACTCTAGATTGCATCTATGCTTGTGTCGCATTAGCCACTTAACATGAACTAGGTCATGCATGTTTGCTAACCGGGTTATTGTTTCTGGCACGGAGTACGATGTAAGTTTTTGCGCTTTAGCATATCGCATGCGTGTGAATGTTTGCCATGACGGTATGATTGCCATGCGGCTAAATGCTTATGTGTTATAAACTGTTTGAATGCCTGTGGGTGGAGGTTGGATTACTTGAGTTGGGAATACTCATTGAAATCCGTGTTTTAGCCTACCCGCGAGTAGCAATTTCAAACTATTTTCCAAACAAAACGGATATGCAATGCTTATTTCCAAATTAGGCGATCTAGTCTATACTTGTTTGCTGTGCGCATAACATAGTAATTCTAGGCTAATAACCGGTATAAGAGCATGTAATGTTTTCAAAATCGGATATCACGGTTAGTAGAGGCCGGTCTTCGGACCGGGCGAAAGGGGGTGCTCATAGCTGACCTTCCCCGATCGTACCCAAGCTCCCGAGCCGAGACATTTGGTGATGACGGACACGTGGCCTTCGGCACCGAGTCAGGGTTTCCTAAATTTCCCATTTTAAAATATTTAGGTGGCGACTCTGTAATCTGGCAAAGCAGTCCATGTTTGGCACTACTTTTCAAAAATCTGTTTTTCTTCAAAACGATTTGCCAGAGTTGGACTCTTTGGTTCAGATTTAGAACCGCGACAAAAAAAGGGAGTCCGAACTGTAGTGAACCCAAATGAACGGAACGGGACTTAACCCTCCCGGGGCGTTCGGGGACGTCTACACTCACCCATAATACATTATTAACCCCATTTTAAGGTCTCACAACACATATCTAGCTCAAATAGAAAACCCCACTTTATAACTTTTAACTCAAACCCTAACTTTACCCAAATCTCACCATTTATACAAATGACTAACATTCATGTTAAAGCTTATAAGAGTGAGTAGATTATCCCCTACCTCAAATGGAGAGACTCAAAGGAGATGAAGAGAGAAACCCAAGATGCTCCAAATCCCAACTTTTTCAAATCAAAATGTAGCCCACGCGATACTACCACCCTTTTTACAAAGGAAGTAGGGTAGAGAGAACTCTAGATCAAGAGTATTTTGTAGAGAGAATGGGTATTTTAAAGAGAGAGAGACAGTCGAATTTAGGGTTTGGAGATAAAAAAAGATCAAAAGTGAAGAAGAAACCGCTGCTCCTGTGCGAATGGATATATGCGAGGCTCGCTCGAGCGAGAAGGAAGGACTTGTCACTCGAGCGACCAGACACATCACAGGACCTGCGACTCGCTCAAGCGCAAGAAGTCTCGCTCGAGTGCACAATTCAAAGCTTCAGGTCTGCAACACAGAAAGACTCGAGCGCAAGAGTTTTCTCGCTCGAGCGAAGGAATCAATACAAGAGCTCGCTCGAGCGCGCAAGAAAGCTCGCTCGAGCGAAGAATACCACCTTCAGGTCTAGAAGAGATGCAGACACACGCTCGAGCGCAAGACTCCTCGCTCAAATGAAGAGATAACTAACAGACCTTGCTCGAGCGCAAGAACCTTCGCTCGAGCGAAGAAGCAAATACCCAAGGCTCGCTCGAGCGAAAAACTCAAAACCTGGGCAGCAACCATTTGTTTCAACACACAACCAACTTGTTCCAAACTTACCCAACATATCCCAAAACTCAAATACAAGGAATTAAAGGATGGAAACAAGATACAGATAACAACATACAACTACGGAACCCGAGTCCAGAATACAACAAAAGACGGGAAAAAAACTGGGATCGCTATAATCATCTAGAATGAATGAATTTTCTTTCAGAGTTCATTTTCTCGAGAAAATAGCATGACCTCTATATAATCTTTGAATGCCAACCTGATTTAGCCACTAAAAAAAAAAAAAAAAAAAATTCTAAATCAGAACTACATCTCAAATCATATAGGGTAAGGGCATTTCATGACCAACCAAAACAATTTTACCCACCACTGATCCCATGAACCCTACAACAAAATGAAAAATATTAAAACATGAAATTGTAAAAAAAAAAAAAAGAAAAGGAAAGAAAAAAAAATCTTATTCCCTGGGTTGAAACTATATATATGTTACAAAATCCTCGTCAAAAAAGGATTTTTTGACCTATCTCCTAAAACTCAACAGTGCTGAAATCCACCAACACAACACCGATCAACAAGTGTTTTTTAGCATTGAACTTCCCAGAGAACCTAACGCGACTACACTGTTTCAACTTGGCGAGCTCTTCTTGTGTCTTCCGATCATGAGATCCACATAAATGGCGGTAACAATTGCTTCTGGCTATCGGGTATTGACAATAAAGCTTGAAACACAGACCGATGAGCCTGCTCGAGCTCTCCCTACAAAGAAAAAATCGCAGCTTGGTTTGCGTAAAGAGTTCCGCGTGCCTCTTCAGGGTTGAGAAACATGACATCTTGTGATTCATCAAGTGAAGAGTTCTTTGAAAACCCGCCATTCGACTCCTCACAATCCAAGTTTTTAATTACTCGCCATTGTTTGCAGTCCTTTTTGCTGTACGGCAATTCAATGTTGTTATCACCAGACAAATAGACCAACAATTGCTCAACGGCTTCCTTTGGCCGGTTTAGCAAGCAGAGAGACTCGGTTGCATACACGTTGCCTAGAAAAATGTATATTCTAGAGCATTCCGGAAGTTCTAAGAGACGTCGTGTCGTTGATAGTGCCTTCAAAGGATTTCCTAATTCCAACTCGACGTATGCCAAGTCAGCAAGAAGAGCTTGCTTGATCATTAGATTCTCTCTTTCACAAATCTCTTCATAATCCGATATCGAGCTCTGTAACCCTTCTGTTCTTTAGCATTCCCGTTTCCATTGATTTAACCCGTGCCGACCATCAGATTAGATGCCTTGGAATCACCACCAAACCCACTTCTGTAATTAGTATTATTCGACAATGTGACCTCTTCTGATTCGGTTTCCTCCAAGGTGGAACTACAAGGGGAATCAGAATTTGAACACTTCGACTCAGAACGGTTCAACAAGTACAAGGCATTGAATAGACACTGTCGGGCAAGTGACAGCGAGAGATTAGGCTGTTTATCATCACCCAAAAAGCAATCGTCCATTCCAACAAAATCCACCTTCCCATTACATGAAACCCCATCTTCCACAACAAGTTGTCTCTATTTTTCCATTCTGACCACATGAACTTTAACATCAGATCCATTCAATTGGGCAGGACCGGACTTCAAAAGTCCCTTCTCTAGTGCCATTAGACAACATTCAGCAATTCGGAACCACAAGAGAGGCCGGTTGTAGAAAATTAAACTTGCCTTATGGAAACAACGAGCAGCAAGTATTGGTTTTCCACAAGCCAAGTACTGAACACCACTGTGGGGGCCGAATATTGGGAGTCGTAAAGAGGCCGAATAGTTGAACTTGGAGAGTCGAAATATATATAGCACTCGGCCCCGTCTCGCGCGTTCAAATCCTACCCTATTTGGCCAAATAGCTGGTTGAGCAAGGGGCCGAGTGAAAAGCGGTTTGCTATAAAAGAAGCCGAATGGCGAATTGAAAGTGGGCCCAATCCCGAGGCCCAAGAAAGAAAAGATATAACTAGAAGAACATCAGCCAGAAAGAGGTATGTAAGAATCAATATACTTAACTTAAAATACAAGTAATCCAGAGAGAGTAGAGACTAACTTGTCCGCCGGAGTGCTAATTCCGGCGCCCCGACCGGAGCGTTCATTTCTTTTCAGGTGGCAATCTGAGGATCACGAGCATCCCCCAGGATCTGAAGAGTATTTCCAAACCACATCCCCACAATTAGAGACTAACTTGTCCGTCGGAGTGCTAATTTCGGCACCCCTGACCAGAGCGTTCATTTCTTTTTAGGTGACAATCTGAGGATCACGAGCGTCCCCCAAGATCTAAAGAGTATTTCCAAACCACATCCCCATAATTGGCGTCGTCTGTGGGAATACTCAAATACATCCATGGCGGGCGTAACGGAAGACCCTCCGATAGTCACTGACGAAACCACATAGAGAGACGACCTCACTCCAACAAACATGCTTGGACCAAACTATCGCCGCAAGACACGCCTTGAACTCGCCTCACCCTCGACTTCAGCGCATGAGCAATGCATCATCATGGAACAAGCAAAGAAAAATGAACAGAGGTTGGAGAACATGATCGCTGAGAACGAACGTCTCCGTCAAGATTTGGCCTTGGAAGTGGCGAAGTCCAACAGCTATACGCCAAGATCTGGAATGACCTCTGAGGACAGGTGGTCAATGACCTCGAGCCTGACAACAAGACACTGATAGCGACTCCGACTCGTTATCCCTGGAGCCCAAGAAGAAGAGGCGACCCAAAACTACCAGTTCCTCTGAAGAAAGTCCACGTATAAGGCATAAGCGAAGAAGAAACAATTTAGACGAAGAAGACCAGCACTATCCCTTTGTACGACGGATTGCAAGGGTAGTGCTACCTAAGAAATTCAAAGCACCGTCATTCACCTTGTATGACGGTAAATCAGACCCACCGATCACATCCACCATTACAAGCAAGCCATGACGCTGCAATGCAGACGACGAGGCACTCATGTGCAGAATATTTCTGAGCATCTGGGACCACTGGCTATCAGGTGGTATTATAAACTAGAGCCGGCTTCGATCAAGAGCTTTCACAAACTCCAAAAATCCCTTCAGGCAAGGTTTATCACTATGAGGTCCAGCCAAAGCAAGCGCGATTCCCTCTGGGCAATGCGATTCAACCGGGGGAAACCCTTCGTGCGTATTCAGCGCGGTATTGGAGTGCTTTAAATCTGGTAGATGATGCTTGCATGATCCATGGCCGTTACCGCCTTCAAGATGGGGCTAACATCCCGACAGCCCTCCGCAGCTCTTTGACCAGACAGCCCCCAAAATAGTCTGGTCGTTGATGAAGAAAGTTAGGAATACTGTAAAGTGGAAGATGACGGCTTGCGGGTTAAAGCCGGAAATGTGACCAACAAGACGGCTCCTTCTGAAATTACTCAGCCATTAAATTATGTACCACCTCAGAGCCCTGAACCACGGCAATGGGCTAAACGAGATAAGAGACGAGATTCTCGCCAATCAAGCGACCAATGCTCCCACCGAGCAAATGAACAATTGCAGGTCGATAGCAGGTGCACAAGGCGCGCCGACAAGAAATATACAGAGTTATCAGAGCCGATCAACGCGGTCATGTCCAAAATCCAACATCTTCCGTTCTTCAAATGGCCATCGAAAATGGTGGGACCTCCCGACACGCGAAGACGGGATAGGCGGTGTGAGTATCACAAGGATCATGGCCATGATGCTAAGAGTTGTTATGCATTGAAGGATCACCTGGAGGAATTGGTACAAGATGGTCAGCTACAACAGTACGTTCGAAAAGGCAACTCAACCAAAGCAATAACTTTAAGACAAGATTCACCTCCACTCGGCGTGATCCACATGATATACAGCCTGCCAATGTCATCCGCGGTGCATACGATTCAGTCGAATCCCGACCTCAAAATCATCACTCACTCCGTCTAAACGGCCCCATGAAGCTGCGAGCATTGCTTTTGATGATTCAGATTTGGCCGGAGTGACACTTCCCCACATTGATCCCTTGGTAATCGAGTTACGCATAAACTGATTCACGTTGAGCGCATACTCATTAACCTAGGAAGCACATCGGAAGTTATGTATTACAAGACATTCACCAAACTCGGCTTCTCCGAATCGGATCTCTCTCCGGCTCTTTATCCACTATTTGGCTCCAACACCAATCCAGAATACCCGTCGGGGAAATCACACTACCCGTTCGAGCGAGCTCCCGAACAGTGGATGTGGAGTTCTTAGTCGTCAAACTGCCATCGCCGTATAATCTCATCATGGGGCGAACTTGGCTGCATACTATGCAGGCTGTGCCAAGCACCTATCATCAGCTACTACGCTTCCTGACAGAACGCGGCATTGAGCAAATCCGTGGCTCCCAGAAGTCGGCACAAGCATGCTATCTCCTTGCCGGAAAGACGCCAAAGGAGTTGCAAGTGAATTCTATCGAGGTGCCGGATTGGGAGAGCCTCGACGATTATTGGCAGCTCCAAGTGAAAAGGCCACGGAAGCCCTAGATCGAGTTGAAATCGACGAAAACCCAGACAGGTTCTTTATGGTCAGCGCCTCCCTAAATCAAGCCGACAGACAGCAGCTAATTTCCTTCCTGCTCAGAAACCTTGATGTCTTTGTGTGGACTCCATACGAGATGCCGGGTATAGATCCGTCTGTTTCGCAGCACCATTTGAATGTTGACCATAAATGCAAGCCGATCATTCAGAAAAGCCGGCGGTCAACCGCAGAGCATACAGCTGCCGTTGTTGAAGAGGTCGACAGGTTGCTTGATGCTAGGGCATCAGGAAAGTGACCTACCCTACATGGCTCTCTAATACTGTGGTTGTGAAGAAGAAAATGGGACGTGGCGAGTGTGCGTTGATTTCATGGACCTAAACAAAGCCTGCCCCAATGATTGTTTTCCCTTACCCAGAATTGACCAGCTTGTAGATGCGACAGCACGCCATCAGCGTATGAGCTTCCTCGATGCTTATAAAGGCTACCATCAAATCGCTATGCATCCAAAGGACCAAGACAAAATTGCATTCCTCACCCCAAGAGGAACCTACTGCTATAAGGTTATGCCTTTTGGGCTGAAGAATGGAGGGGCAACTTACCAAAGACTGGTCATTGCCATGTTCAAGGAGCAACTCGGCCACACTGTGGAAGTGTACATTGATGACATGGTGGTCAAGTCCAAAGAAGTGCAAACTCATCTAGCCGATTTGGAAGAGACATTTAGCATTCTATGCAAATACAAAATGAAGCTGAACGCTTCCAAATGTGCGTTTGGGATCGGCTCTGGCAAATTCTTGGGTTACATTGTCAACCACCGTGGAATCAGAGCTAACCTGAGGCAAATCACAGCAATCTTGGAGCTCGGCTCCCCTCATTCAGTAAAAGAGGTTCAAAAGTTGATGGGGATGGCCGCCGCACTTAACAAGTTCATCAGTCGGTCTATAGATCGCTATCGACAATTCTTCCATACACTACGGCAGGGCAAGGCTTTTGAATGGTCCGCCGAGTGCAAAGCCGCTTTCAACGGCCTCAAAACCTGCCTCCGATCAGTTCCACTCTTGACAACACCATCGGCTGGCAACTCACTCATCTTGTATCTGGCAGTTTCCGACTGGGCCGTCAGCGCCGTACTAATAAAGGAAGAGCTGGGGGAGCAGCGGCCAGTGTATTATATGCGCAAGGCAATGGTTGATGCCGAAACACGCTACCTTCTGCTGGAAAAACTCATCCTAGCCCTAGTCATGGCGGCAAGAAAACTGATGCATTACTTCCAAGGGCATAGCATCGGGGTGCTAACAGATTATCCCCTCCGATCAGTACTACGTAGTACAGAAGCATCAGGACGTGTTTCAAAGTGGGCTCTTGAACTCGGCCAGTACGATATTCAGTTTCTACCTAGAACCTCAATCAAGGGAAAGGTGCTTGCCGACTTTGTTGCCGAATTCACTGGGGGTCTTGCCGGCTTCAAGTCTGATGAAATTCGACCAAAGCCGAACTGGAGAATTTATGTTGGGGACATTTGGCAGTTGTACTGTGATGGATCATCCAATCAACAGGGCAGTGGAGCCGGAGTAGTAATCATGGCTCCCAACGGTGCAATAATTGAGCAGGCCGTCAAGCTCGGCTTCGAAGCTTTAAATAACGAAGCCGAATACAAAGCCCTTCTAACCGGTTTGCGGAATGCACATCTTCTGGGTGCTCGGCATTTGCTTGTATTTTGCGATTCAAAACTGGTGATCAACCAGCTAAATGGGGAGTACGCGGCAAGAAACGACCGTATGGCGGCTTACATGAAAACGGCTAACTCCTTACTGGCAAAATTTGACCATCATGAATTAAATCAGATAACACGTGATCAGAACACACATGCAGATGCCCTGGCTTGCCTAGCCTCTGCCATTAACTCAGAGATTAAACGGACCATCGAAGTAGGTTTCATCCCGGAGCCGAGCATTGGCCCTTCAGAGGAAATCCAGGTCAATGTCATAGAATCTGGACTGAGTTGGATGGATCCCATTGCTGCATTCCTGTCTTCCGAATAGCTCCCAGAGGACAAGAAAGAAGTGCACAAGCTGCGAAACAAAGCCCTGCGATACTAGTTGGATCCGCAAGGAAAGCTTTATAAAAAATCCCTTTCTGGTCCATATTTGGAATGTGTGCATCGGGACAAAGTCGAAGAGCTTCTGACTGAAATACATGAAGGCAGTTGTGGCGCTCATTCTGGCGGGCGCTCTTTGGCTCATCGAGCCGTGACACAGGGGTATTATTGGCCGACAATGAGAGCCGATGCCGAATGTTACGTGAAAAAGTGTGAATAGTGCCAGAAGTTCTCTCCCTTGACCCACCTACCTGCTGAAGAGCTAAGCTCCATAACCAGTCCTTGGCCGTTCACCCAATGGGGACTTGACATCGTCGGACCATTGTCGAGGGCCCCAGGGAACAAACAATACTTGATTGTCGCGACAGATTACTTCACAAAATGGGTCGAAACGGAGGCATTAACGCACATTCGAGATGCTGATGTTAAGCGCTTTGTATGGAGAAATATCATAACACGATTTGGCATTCCAAAAGCACTAATCTCAGACAACGGCACCCAATTTGATTGCGGCGTCTACCGAGATCAGTGCAGCAAGTATGGTATCTGGCCTTACTTTTCCACATCGGCTTACCCACAAAGCAATGGTCAAGTTGAAGCCTCTAACAAATCCATCTTGGACGGCATCAAGAAGAGGCTGGAGAAAGCTAAAGGCAAATGGGTAGAAGAATTGTCGAGTGTGTTGTGGGCTCATCGAACTACGCGAGGCGATCCACTGGCGAAACGCTGTTTGCTTATGCTTTGGACCCAGACGATTATACCCCTAGAGATCGGCCTTCCAACCTTGAAGTCGAAAGTTTTTGACATGGGCCAAAACGACATGATGTTGGCCTTGGATTTGACTCTGATTGAAGAACGAAGAGACCGTGCCCTTGCGTCCATGGCACGGTACCAGCAGCAGCTTGCTAAGTCGTATAATCAACGTGTTCAGCTACGCCGCTACACACCAGGAGAGTTGGTCCTGAAGAAAGTACTCCCAGCTGCCAGAAAATCGGCTGATGGAAAATTGGGTCCAAACTGGGACGGCCCATATCAGGTCGATTCGATCGCTGGAGTAGGGGCATATCGGCTCAAAGACATGTCTGGAAGGAGCCTGCCACGGCCTTGGAATTCAACGCACTTGCGTAAATTTTATCATTAAACCCGACCTGTGGGGAATGATACTAGTTTTGAATGGTTCACCATGTACATATTTCACTCTTGCAATGCAAAGTCTCCATTTCCTCGCGCAATTCAGTTCAAAAGTCTCCGGATTCGGAGCCCCATCGGCACATGACACCTTGGGCCGATTAAGCCTCCGGATTCAGCGCCCTTCGTGGATATCACGATTGGCCAAATTAAGTCTCCGGATTCGGAGCCCCATCGGTGAATGACACCCTTGGGCCGATTAAGCCTCCATTCGGAGCGCCCTTCGTGGATATCACGATTGGCCAAATTAAGTCTCCGGATTCGGAGCCCCATCGGTGAATGACACCCTTGGGCCGATTAAGCCTCCGGATTCGGAGCGCCCTTCGTGGATATCACGATTGGCCAAATTAAGTCTCCGGATTCGGAGCCCCATCGGTGAATGACACCCTTGGGCCGATTAAGCCTCCGGATTCGGAGCGCCCTTCGTGGATATCACGATTGGCCAAACTAAGTCTCTAGATTCGAAGCCCCATCGGTGAATGACACCCTTGGGCAGATTAAGCCTCCGGATTCAGATCGCCCTTCGTGGATATCACGATTGGCCAAATTAAGTCTTCGGATTCGGAGCCCCATCGGTGAATGACACCCTTGGGCCGATTAAGCCTCCAGATTCAGAGCGCTCTTTGTGGATATCACGATTGGCCAAACTAAGTCTCCGAATTCGGAGCCCCATCGATGAATAACACCCTTGGGCCAATTAAGCCTCCGGATTCGGAGCGCCCTTCGTGGATATCACGATTGGCCAAATTAAGTCTTCGGTTTCGGAGCCCCATCGATGAATGACACCCTTGGGCTGATTAAGCCTCCGGATTCGGAGCACCCTTCGTGGATATCACAATTGGCCAAACTAAGTCTCCGGATTCGGAGCCCCATTGGTGCATGACACCTTTGGGCTGATTAAGCCTCCAGATTAGGAGCCCCATTCGCGCATGGCACTTATGGGCCAAACAAGACTCCGGATTCGGAGCCATATCGGCTCATGACACCTTTGGGCCGAATACGACTCCGGATTCAGAGCACCCTTCGTGGATATCACAATTAAATAAAGCCTCCGACTCCGGAGCCCCATTCGTGCATAACACGTTTGGGCCGATTAAGACTCCGGATTCGGAGTGCCCGCAAAAGTGGAATATTCAGTGGAATGTTTGGGCCAATTAAGGCATATAAATATTCAAAGTGGAATGTTTTGTTAAGCTGAGCCGGCAAAAACCGTTTTGCACTTTAAAAGCATACAAACATTGAAAATGAAATGCTTGAATAAGTTGGGCCGGCGCAACCGCATAAACAAAATTAAAATATGCAAACATTCAAAACGAGATGCCCAATCAGGCATGTAAACATTCAAAATCAAACACAAACATTTGAAATAAAATATTTTGTTAAATTATCCAATAGATACATAGTTGACGCCTAATCTGTGTTAGAACGTTTACAATATATGTTTAGTTCTATTCGGCATCGCCCTCGTCATCGCTCTTCTCAATTTCGAAAGCGTCGAAAGGAAAGTCGTGATGATGATATAATGGCGATGCCGATTAACTCCTGCTCCTTGGAGTGCCTCTAAGGCTTGGAGAGCCTTAATCCACCCGTGCCTAAAGCCCCGATTCTCGCATCGGCACCTCCTCTACGAGTTTCTCCTTGGTCTTGTCTATCCCGACTCTTCGGCTGTCATGGAAGCCTTTTTCGTAACTCACAGTCCTTGCATTTTCCACGGCAAACATGCTTGCCGTATCCTGATCGGCTGTCACGTGACTTAACAGCCGTGGGGTCACTCTCTCCTCCACGACTGGGTTAGATTGACCTGCCGTACGCGGCTCAGTGGTTTGAGCCTTCCTAAGTTCCCTAAGCTCACGCTCGGCCTTCTCCGCGTGAGCCTCTAAGTTCCGAATTCGTTTGTCCTTTTTCTCTATTTCTCGCCGCGCGGCGCGCAGGCGCATGCCGACTTCATAAGCATTATACAGCCCTTTCACCGCCCCGTAGATGCCCTCTCGAAATACTTCGACATCCTGTCAACCAACCATCGACTGCTGGACTTCCGGTGGAAAAATCTGTCGAGCAAACTCGACTGCTACACCTGGGTCGTTGACAATGGAGTCCACCTCCGTCATCGGTTTATTCCCCACAAAAACCGCAAAACTCAACGGTCGCGGTGTCGCGTCAGCCTCATTTCTCGGTCGCGGTCGTGGGGAGCTTCCGCGTTGTTGTTTTTCCTTTTTGGGTGATCTACTTCGACGACTTGGAGGCTGACGTTTTTCCCGTTCTTTGGACGTCCTACCTCCCACACGGGTGGGTTCGCTACTGCGATACATTGCAGTATCAAGCTCAGCCAATGTTCACGCTTCTCCTCTGCTGTTGAAGAACAGTCTATTTGACATTTGCACTTATCTAACCTTATGCAACAAATTGTTTTAAATTGAGTCTGAACACATTAAGTGGAGTCACTGGCTCGAAGAGTCCATCCCATTTATTTCTTATGCTTGCAACGCCCCCGAGGCGATTTCATTAACGCTAAACTCCAAAAGACTGATGTCGATCGACGTGTGCCACAGCCACTCTATGAACTATTAGTATTTGGCTTTTTGGAGTTCGTGCATTGGCCGGGGCAAGGGCAAATTTATTAATCTGATCGGCCAAGCACCTAAGCCCGATGCCAATCATTGTGTACCACAGCCACTCCATGAACTATTAGTATTCAGCTTTTTGGAGTTCCTGCATTAGCTGGGGTAAGGGCAGATTTATTAATCTAATCGGCCAAGCATCTAAGCCGATGCCGATCATTGTGTGCCACAGCCACTCCATGAACTATTAATATTCGGCTTTTTGGAGTTCATGCATTGGCTGGGGCAAGGGAAGATTTATTAATCTGATCGGCCAAGCATTTAAGCCCGATGCCGATCATTGTGTGCCACAGCCACTCCATGAACTGTTAGTATTCGGCTTTTTGGAGTTCATGCATTGGCTGGGGCAAGGGCAGATTTAGTAATCTGATCGGCTATTCAACGAGGATAAATTAAAATTGCCTAGTTATCTAATCGACAAGTATACATGAATGTTTTATCCAAAATAGCAAAAAACAATACCATTCATCAATAACAAAATTTAGCACAAATAATAGCAAAGTACAAAGAAAATTTTCATTAGTAATTGGGCACAAATTGTAGCCATTTTACATATGAAACTACTAAAAAACAAAAAAGCTACAAGTTCGCATGAAAATGCCTAGCAAAAAACTATGACTGTAGCAATACATGAAAACTACTAAACGAAAAGCTGTAAGAATACATTCAAAATCCTAAAACAAAAACAAGTGTCGCCCAAATTAATCCTCGGAGTTAGACTCCAGCGGCTCAACATCCACTTGCTCGTATGGAATCGGCATAGCCAATGTCACATCAATTGCAGCAAGGGATTTGAGCCAGCCGTGTTTGAATCCCCGATTTTCAAACTTGGGGACTTCTTCCACATAGTTGGCGAGAGCAGCACTTTGCCCGGCCTCGAACGCCTTGGAAGCCTCCGAGTCGGCTGCTTCCTTCGCCTTCTTTAACTCTTCCAACTCAGCCTCCAGTTTGGCGATCACCTCTTGGGCTAACTTGAGCTCGTCTTCGCTCGTGTTTGCCCTCTTCTCGGTAGCCAATCTCAGCTGATCCGCATTTCTCGCCCTCTCCATCTCGGCCTCGGCCCTGGCGCTTTCAATTTTTGCCCTCGCCGCCTCGAAATCAGCCCTGCTCCTTTGGCCCTCTACTTCCATTTATAAATGGCCAAGTCATTCAACGGCGTCATGCTGGCGACGACCTATCTCGGCTATTCTCCCGACCGTCTGCGAAATAGGAAATTAAAACCAAAACAATATTTGCATAAAAGGGAAAGACAAGGTCAAGGTATATACCAGGAGAGCCGATTGAGCGGCTAGCGCTATTGCCAGCAGATCCGACTCCGCCCGGAAAGCCGCCTTGTCAGCCGGCAATGAGGCGGACATAGCCATGCTGAGTGCGACGGCTGGGTCTTTAATTGCCGAAGCATTAGAGGAGATCGGTGTGTTTTTTATCTTCGGTTGCATGACAAAAGGCACAATCACATCCGATTCCTCTAAACGAGGCCGTTTGTCGGCACGGTTTTCTTCTGAGTCGGCCTCAACCTCGGCAGGACGCTTCTTTGCCCTTTGCTCAGCCTCTTGATCGGCCTGCACAACCACCTCAGACTCGGCACTTCGGTTTTTTGTTGTTTCCTCCTCAATAACAAGCAAGGAGGGCTGAGATTTGGCAGCAGGTAGCACTTTAGATCGAATGGCCTTTGCTCTTCGCCGCGCGGCCATCCTTTTCTCGTTTTTCTTTTTGGCAAGTTGTGTGGGGTTTAACCCAGCCATGTCTTCGGGGTATGCGCCTGGAAGATCCTCTAAATCGTTAAAAACGTCGTCAAATGGAAGGTCCTCTCGGTCCGAAGTGGACGGAGGGTCGGCTGAATTGAGGTCGGCTTCTTCAAAGCCTCGTCTACTTTCGCTTCAGACTGATCTGACTTCGCGACCTCAGCTACTTCCGCCCGCTCCGAATCGGACCCCAAAACCAACTTGCTGCAAGTTTTTGAAGTCGATCAAAATAAGAGCGGTAAGAAACTCTTCATCCTTCGGAATTGGGATGTTTTCTGTCGCCGAGAAGGTCGTATATGTCGTTTCGTAGTGAAGCAGAACATGGGCCACCCTCCCCTATTTCTGAAGACTCGAACGGCCAAAATATTTGAGCGCGACTTTGATTTCCGAAAGAACGGCGTCGTCGGTTGAAGTCAGGACTTTCTTCAAATCGTTTCCTGCCACAAGCAAACCATGAAGTCTAAAAAATGAAGCTTTATAAATATACAAAAAAAAAAAAAACACAAAAAGCTATACGGCCACCTGGTTTGCCCCTCCGTCTAGGAATAGGATCGAGGTGATCCTCGCCTTCGCTGAATTCCCAGTTACCTTGGACAACGACCATAACATCATTGACTCGCTTCCCAGAACTGGAAAGCATAGTCATTAATTGATGGTCGGTGTCCTTAGCCCTAAGGAAATAACGTCTGTGCTGACCAGAAGACTTGGCCAAGGCATAACAATGCCGAATAGCAGGAATGCCGAGGTTAATCCTAAGGCAACGGTTTAGCTCTATAATCCCCATTATGATTCTAAAAAAGTTGACATCGGGTTGGGAAGGGATTAGACCCCAATGGCAAAGCACAACCCTAAGGAATGGGTGAAGGGGGAAATGGACTCCACCCTCTGCGATTGATAGGAGAGGGAAGACGATAGTGGTTTCATCAGCCCTCTCCATATCGAGGGTGCCATCGACAGACGGACATCATCAGGAACGGAAAAATGGCGTCGGAAGCCAGAAATTCGATCCGAGGAGAAGAGATCTTTCAAATGTTTTGCCATTTCCTTCAGCCTATAGGAATATGCTAAACCAAAAACAAACCGGGGAAAAGGTTTCAAAGCAGAGAGGGAGAGAACTTACAAGAGATGAAGAGGATAGTGAAGGAAAGGAAGTTGCAAAGGTAATTTGGAAAGCAGTCCAGCGACGAGCACCTAAAAATGTTTATGTATTTGAAAAGACGTCGAAATTTTAAATCACAATAAATAGAAGTGTACGAAGGGACGGGAAGTTGAAATGATAACCGAGAAGCATGTGCTCAGACATCTGCGTTGGAATGAGGTCAGCCGTCGAATTTCGGCTCTAACTTTTCGAGTTCGAAACCAAACACTCCAGTCAACTGTTGTTAGTGGAGTGCTTGAGGGGCAATTGTGGGGGCCGAATATTAAGAGTCGTAAAGAGGCCAAATAGTTGAACTTGGAGAGTCGAAATATGTATAACACTCGGCCCCATCTCGCACGTTCAAATCCTACCCTATTCGGCCAAATAGCTGGTTGAGCAAGGGGCCGAGTGAAAAGCGGTTTGCTACAAAAGAAGCTGAATGGCGAATTGAAAGTGGGCCCAATCCCGAGGCCCAAGAAAGAAAAGATATAAATAAAAGAACATCAGCCAGAAAGAGGTATGTGAGAATCAATATACTTAACTTAAAATACAAGTAATCCAGAGAGAGTAAAGACTAACTTGTCCGTCGGAGTGCGAATTCCGGCACCCCCGACCGGAGCATTCATTTCTTTTCAGGTGATAATCTGAGGATCGCAAGCGTCCCCCAAGATCTGAAGAGTATTTCCAAACCACTTCCCCATAACCACAGTTGTATATGATTTGGAGTGATTTGTCCTGTGAGAAAGTCGAGAGCTTTAACGGTTTTTCCTTCCAAAGAGATGAACTATTACTCAAAGCCTTGGAAAAGAAGATCGTTGACGTATGATATTTTCCGAGTCGATAATAGATACACCCCAAATTGTTGTTGTATATGCTTGAAATCCCCATTTCTGTCCGATTACTCGATGCCATCAAGAGCTTGATGGCTTTACAGTAATTTCCACGTGCATACTCGATGGGACTTCAAGAGGAGAGCCATGGAAGAATCTTTCCCCGTGCTACGTTCATAGCCATGGCCATCTTAACTTCACACTTTGCTGCCTTGAGGTTCCTAGTGAGAAGCAAAAGCCGACCTTGTAAAGTTACAACTTCAATCTCATATCACTGGTTGAAATTGAATGATCAGCTGGAGTTCTTGAAAAATCATTGGTCGATATGCCTGATGGTCTTGCTAGGTTCTGTCCACTCATGTCGATACTTGAAATTAGGCTTTCAAAATTTTCCTCTGATAAAGTTCTAGATAAAGGACTTTCTGAGGAATTTGAATTAGCAACTGAATCAGAATTAGAAACATCTATGGCGTTAGAATTGCTTAGAAGCGAAATTTCACCACTAGGTTAGAAGATTATTGTGTCGTGGAGCTTCCATTGTCACTTTGACTAATCAAATTACTGAAACAATAAGCTTTCTCCACATAATTAATTACATCCTGGATAAAAAAGAACCACGACAAAATTATTCCGGTACCTAGTAAGCATAAATTTAAAACATACAAACAGAAAAAAGGATATGTAAAATTTCAATCATGCTGTCAGTAAATGTGAAGACTAAAACACTGCATAGAAATTCCAAAAATATGTAAAAAAAATAAAAATAATAATCACTATGATGCATTGGCCATTGTATAACATGATTATTGAATCTCACACATGACCAAAAAAATGCACAAAATACTAGTGGGCTTTCAGACCTAATTCAAGCAAAGTAACAATAAGAAATGAATTCAGAAAAATGAAATGGGCAAACCCTACAGTGTTTGGAACCAAATTCTTTTATTAGAAATGGAATTTCAAAATGGGAAAGGAAAATAACGGAGTTCTAAGGACGTCCCTTTACTAATTGGAATTAAAAGGAAAAAATTCCATTTTCTGTTTGGTTTGATGAGGAATTGGAAAGGAAACAAAATTGATGACAATGATGCCCCTAGGAGAGACATTAGTTAGTAGAGAAAGACAGAAGAATCGGATTTCAAGATGGTTTTTTTTTTTCTTTTTCCCCCTTTCAAATCCCACCAAATCCAAAACCCATTTTAAGTTTCATCCATTCCGAGCATATCAAATTCCATTTTCAACTATAGTTCCACCAAATTCCTTCATTCCAAACACACTAGGCACTAACTCTACAGAATGGTTACAATTACAAGAGAAAATAGCTTTACTCAAAGCACAAGAACTAAAGAACCCACAAATGGTTATTTGAGCTTTTGGCACCATAATCCACAATTTACAACAATCCCCAGTCATGCACAAAACTGGGCATTCCATAAAATAACTAAAAATAACCACTTCAGCCTTCCAAACAACCAAGCTAAAGGAGAACTAGAAAAGTACAACCAAAAAAAAAAGAAAAAAAAAAAGAAGAATAAAGTAAAGCTATAATACATCTCTACTTAAAAAGAATTTAAATGAAAGACAATTCACAAGCCCAATCTCTCTCTTTTGAACATGCATTTCAATTGGAAGAACAATCCTCAGCTTACTAAATGAAAAATAACTAATATTTAGCTAAAAAGAAAGTCCATAATCAAAGAAACAAGTCCTCTAAATAGACAAATAGCGGAACTTCACAACAACTACCTGATCTAGCATAGCGTTAAAACATTTCACGCAGAAGGCTTTATTTTGGAGATTTCCATATCAATACAACCTCCCTATATCCCTATATACTCACAATATACATTTTTCTAAAAAAGAATTTAGTTACCATCAACTACCTGTCATGAATATATATACACACATATATATATAACCACACAATTACCCACCACTCAACCATTTCACATAACTGACCACCGGGTCTCTAAGCTTTAGCAATCAGCTACATCCAAACAACACTCAAAACCAAAGAAGATGAAATTGCAATTCTTCATTGCTACTCTCTTAAAAATTTCTTCCAATCATTCCCATCCACATGTAACCATATAATGGCTAAAACAATGACACATTGTGATAGAACTTTCCAATTTTAGATGAAAAAGAACATTGCAAAGGATCCATATTCAGGCAACCAACTAACCTTCACAAAGCCAAACATCATTTGCAACAATGTATGAGTCAACAGATAATGCAAAAGAATAGGTAAAATCTTCATCCCTTTTGAAAACACAAAATGGAGAGCAGTTCCTGAGGAGGCTGCACCTTCCATGAGCTAGAATCCAATCATTTCTCCTCAGTGGGATAATTCATATTATCACATAAACTTTGCAGTGAAACAAGAGGATTACTAAGAATTGAGGATAGTCTAAGAAGTATGGACGAGCTCGAAAACACAAACAGGACACAGATATAACACAATACAGACCTGCCAACACATCAATTTCCAAAAATCTCAAATACAACAAGGCCGATACAACAAACGTTAACAGCAAAAGAAGAGGGTTACTATGAAGTCTAAGAAGCACGGACACAAGCATGAAAACAGAAACACGACACAGATATAACACAATACGGATTGCAGGCACAACAATTTCCAAAAATCCCAGATACAACAAAGTAGGGTACAACAAATGAATATATATTTTTATACATATCATATACAACAAATATAATTTATAAATCTTTTCACTTGTTATATACATACAATCTTTTCTCTTGGCTTATAAATAAGTAGTTAGGTCCTTCAGTAATTAGTTTTAAAGAAATTTTCATATTGTGATTAGAGCTTTAGCACTTTGTATCCCAATTTGGGACTCTCTCTCTCTCTAATGACATCATACCCCTAATTTTGGTTAAATCACACGGTGCTTCTCAAAAGATAGCGGATTGGCAAAAGGCTTTGCAAGTGAATTCACCATGGAGTAGAATCTAGTGTTAATGCACTATATATACATATATAAATATATATATATAGAGAGAGAGAGAGACGTGAAACAAGATTGAGAAGAGAGGAAAGGTTCTAACCAAAATTCCAAGAAAGGAAAGAAATTAGAGAAATGCACATGTCAAGTACTGTAACCCTGACTGACAGCACAATAGATTAAGCAAAGGATTCTCCTCCTAAATAAATAAAATAAAATAAAATAAAAAATAAATCTCACCACTTCAAATAACATGCTCATTTGAGCATGCCTAATGAACTTTAGAAATACAATGATTTTCCCTAGTCGCGTAGTTGTCAACCTACCCATTGTGTTATAATACACTTACACTTTTACTATACAACAGTAAATAGCGCAAGTAATATCTTTGAGATGCATTCTATCATTAAACTCGGAAAAGATGACAGATTTGAAAAAGGCACTGCCTCTACGATGGAGTCTCTCAGATCCAAACCCTCTTAAAAGGAATGACGGCACCTTGAAACCTGGGGCATTGTTTCATTAAGGAAGATTTGACACGTAAATGGAATGGGTTAGATATCCATTCAGTAACCGCTTTATAGTATGGCACCTACTCAGATGGATTTTAGCTTTGTCATCTTCTTTAATGCATATTAGTATTACAAGACAAGGCCAATGTCCTACCAATTTACATTTTGGAACACACTTTCTGAAACACGAACACTTCTGTTCTAACAAAATGTTGGGAAAAAATAGAGGAAAAACTATTACATTACATAATTTCAACATTGCATATCGCAAAATTATGAGATGAACAAAACAAACCTTCAATCCCAGGAAAATAACATGCTGAAAATAAATACAGATAAAATATAAAATGGTTAAAGGAAGCAAACCGAAGCCTGTGTGATACCACAGTCTCCTTAAAATAGATTCGCCGCCTCACCGTTGGGTGCTAGAGGTACGCCGACGTCTACTTCCCAGGATATGACGGTTTTTACCAGCTACAATAGAAGCACCTTCTGATTAGCTTAGCGAATGGACAACGGCAGCACTCTCTCTCAGGAAACAAAATTATAGGAGAAGTAGACTGACAGTGTATGGATGTCAAGAAAAAATTCTATATATCTTTTTCAAGGAATAGGGCCTCCTTTTATACACCATGGGGGAGAGGGGAGGAGCCTCTAGCCATCAAGGCTGGCAACTAATGCTAGCAAAACTGCCCAATCAATTTTTGTAAAAACTGATGAGCCTTAAATTTGTGAGTTATATACACATTATGAGGCAATTTCTCATTCAACCATTTTTCTCCAACAATCCCCCACATGAATAAAAATTGACCGACTACAGCAAACGCTCAACGTTTATCAACAAAGACTTGGAAAGAAAGAGAGCACACAGACTAACCCTGCACCAGAAAATGTAGCTGTTGGCCTTGAACCTTTCGTAGTGAAAGCCTATCAGATTTACTGGCTGACCAGTGAACATGATGTCTTGAACTGTTTTGCTGTTTATGTAAACCGAGACAATAGACCTCACGCAGAGATTAGTCCAACCATTGTTCTTGTTCTCACTGGTGTGTCCAGTATGGCCCTGGAACACTAACCTGGTTCTGTGAGTGTTTTTAGAATTCAGCCTTGGCAATTCTTAAAGAAGCGGCACCCATTCCCCACTTCCATCATAGGTCACTAGGATACGGTATTTCATTATACCACATCACTAAGGTCATTAAAAGCATTAGCTTAACCTTCCACCTCACAGGGCATCACTGTATAAAGGAATGAGCAAGAGGATTTACCTCTTCAGTGACTCACCCGTTACACGAAGTTAGGTTGTCCCTTTGAACCTAGATCTTGGATCTCCAGTCAACTAGGTTGGGTTTGCCATTCCGTAACCTTTACTAAAGGCCTTACCCCATTCCTCTTGACGACTTTTCTACTAACTTCGAGTTAACCCTTTGGTTAACGGATCCGCAATGTTGTCCTTAGACTTGACATAGTCTAGAGAGCAACTCCATTTGAGTAGTTGTCGTATGGAATTATGTCTACGACGGATTTGTCTAGAACTTTCCATTATATATATTACTCTGTGCTCGACCAAATCGCTGATTGGCTATCGCAATGAATACTAATAGCTGGCACAGGTTTCAGCCAACGTGGAATATCCTCAACAAACTGGCGAAGCCATTCAGCTTCTTCAGTTGCTTTATCTAAAGCAATAAACTCAGATTCCATCGTTGATCTCGAGATACACATTTGCTTGGCAGATTTCCAAGACACGGCTGCCCCTCCGAGGGTAAACATATAACCACTAGTGGATTTGGAATCTTTTATATCAGATATCCAATTTGTGTCACTATACCCTTCTAGTACCGCTGGGTATCTGGTATAATGCAGCCCATATCCAGGGTGTAACGGATATACCCCAACACCCGCATAATGCCCTTCCAAATGTAGTAGCATTAGGATTACTCGTGTATCTACTCAGCCTACTAACAGCGTAGCGATATCCGGCCTTGTACAACTCATTAGATACATCATAAACTCCCAATGACCCGAGAATTTCTAGTTGGAGACACTCTCACCATTATTCTTGGTCAAATATAGACTTAAGTCTACCGGTGTCCTAAACATACTTGTATCTGACTTTCCAAATTTCTCAAGTATCTTATTAAATAATGAGCTTGGAAATTACAATACCACCAGATGTTCTGGTGATCTTAACACCCAGAATGACATCTGCAAGGCCCATATCCTTCATGTCAAACTTAGAGTTAACAATCTTTTAGTAGCTTTAATCATTTCATCATTGCTACCAACAATGAGTATGTCCATCAACGTAAGACACAAAATGACAAACCTTTGTCAGGGTCTTTAACATATACGCACTTATCACACTCATTGATTCGAAACCCATTTGACAACATAGCATTGTCAAACTTCTCATGCCATTGTTTGGGAGCTTGCTTCAAACCATACAATGACTTGACAAGCTTACAGACTTTCTTACTTTTCCTGGAGCTGAAAACCCCTCGGGTTGCTCCATGTAGATTTCTTCATCTAAATCTCCATTTAAGAAAGCTGTCTTTACATCCATCTGATGTATTTCTAAACCACGTAAAGCTGCTATTGCAATCACCATGCGAATGGATGTAATCCTTGTCACAGGTGAATACGTATCAAAGTAATCCAGGCCTTCTCGCTGTCTGTATCCTTTGATAACTAGCCGAGCTTTATATTTGTCAATTGACCCATCCGCTTTCATCTTTCTTCGAAAGATCCACTTACTCCCCAAGGCCTTACTGCCTGGGGGTAGATCAACCAACTCCCAAGTATGGTTCTGTAAGATGGAATCAATCTCACTTTTAATTGCTTCTTTCCATAAAGGACTTTCAGGTGAAGTCACAGCTTCATGGAACGTTCGAGGTTCTCCCTCTAACATATAAGTCAAGAAGTCTGGACCAAAGGACTTTGTGGTTCTAGCCCTTTTACTCCTTCTTGGCTCATCTACTTCATCAGCTTGATCATCTACTTGATCAGTTATTTGATCAGCTCATTGTGATCATCTATGTGATCGTCTTCGTGATCATCTATTTCTTTCATGGAACTCGGAACCCTGTCTTGGGGACGACACGGAAATACATCTTCAAAGAAAGATGCACTTCTAGATTCCATGATAGTATTCTTGTGTATATCTGAAATATCAGACTTGTGCACAAGAAATCTATATGCACTACTATTTTGTGCATAACCAATGAATATACAGTCCACGGTTTTCGGACCTATCCTAACCCGCTTGGGTGTAGGTACCGCCACTTTTGCAAGACACCCCCACATTCGTAGGTATTTATATGAAGGCTTGTGACCTTTCCACAACTCATATGGAGTCTTGTCCACTTTCTTCCGTGGTATTCTATTAAGAATATAATTCGCGGAGAGAATTGCTTCCCCCCATAAGTTCTGTGGCAACCCAGAACTTATCAACATTGCATTCATCATCTCTTTCAGCGTCCTGTTCTTCCGCTCAGCAACACCATTTGACTGAGGCGAATAAGGCGCTGTGGTTTGGTGAATAATCCCAAATTGAGCACAAGTCTCGGCAAACGGGGATTCATACTCACCACCACGATCACTTCTCAATGCCTTGATTTTCCGGCTTAATTGATTCTCAACTTCATTCTTAAAAAGAATAAATTTATCAATAGCCTCGTCTTTGCTTTTAAGCAAATACACATAACAGTATTTAGTGCAATCATCAACAAAAGTGATGAAGTACTTGTTGCCACCACGTGATTGTACAACTTTCAAGTCACACACATCACTATGCACTAAATCCAAAGGCTGGGTACTTCTTTCAATAGAATGAAAAGAAGACCTTGTCAATTTTGCTTCTACACAAGTTTCACACTTGTGTTGTGGATTAATCTTGAAAGATGGTATGTGATCTAACTTGATTAATCTACGTAAAGAGTCAAAATTTACATGACCCAATCTACCATGCCATAAATTAGGGGACTCAAGCATATAAGCAGAAGAAGAAGCTTTCTCATTAATCTTAGGGATAAGTGTCATTACATTCAATTTAAACATACCACCTGACATATATCCCTTCCCCACATAGACCCCGCCCTTGGTCAACACGACCTTGTCTGATTCAAACACCATGCGGAAGCCATGCTTGCTTAGGAGAGACCCCGAGACAAGGTTCTTACGAATGTCCGGCACAAAAAGGACATCGTTCAAAGTCAGTTCTTTTCCTGAAGTCATCTTCAGGATCACCTTGCCTTTACCCTCAACAGCTGAGGTTGCAGAGTTTCCCATAAACAACTTCTCCCCGTTTGAAACCGGTTCGAAAGTTGTGAACATTCTCTTCTCTGCACAAATATGGCGAGTGGCCCCAGTGTCCACCCACCACTCCCTCGGGTTTGACCCCACCATGTTCACTTCTGACACGACGGCTGACAGATGCATGTCGTCCACATCGTGTGACAATTCCTCCATTTCAGCCATATGTGCCCGGTTTTTGTGTTGCGGAGGGTTTTTCCTGTAGGGCTTCTTCTTCAGACAATCAACTGCCCGATGCCCGTCACTTCCACAGTTGAAGCATTTGCCATTGAACCTAAAAGTAGGCTCCTTTGGCTTGTAGGCTGGCCTTTTGGAGATTCCTCCTCTAGCCCCCAACTTTGAGCTTTTGCCTGTCGGTGGTTTATTCCTTGCCCCCGAGGACTCGCCATGCTCAACCATGTTGGCTTTGACAGTGGAGGTACTCCCTCCTTTCTTCCTGTTGTCCTCTTCAATCCGGAGCCTGACAACGAGCTCTTCGACTGTCATCTCCTTTCGTTTGTGCTTCAAGTAGTTCTTGAAGTCTTTCCAGCCGTTAGGCAGCTTCTCAATCAAAGCAGCTGCCTGGAATGACTCACTTAGGACCATCCCTTCTGCATGTATCTCGTGCAGAATCACTTGGAACTCTTGGACTTGACTCAGGACAGTTTTAGAGTCCACCATCTTGAAGTCCAGGAACCGGCCGACGATAAATTTCTTTACCCCAGCATCCTCGGTCTTGTACTTTTTGTCCAAGGCATCCCACAACTCCTTAGCCGATTTCTTGGCATAGAACACGTTGAAAAGCGGGTCCGCCAAGCCGTTCAGAATGTAATTCCGGCATAAGAAGTCCTTGTTTCCAAGCGTCCAGAGCCATGAGCTTTTGTTTATCTTGCTCATTCTCCTCTACGGCTGGTACATCTTCACTCAGAAACCTCGCAAGGCTTAGAGTAGTCAAATAAAACAGCATCTTCTGCTGCCATCTCTTGAAATTCACTCCCGTGAACTTCTCCGGGCGCTCGTGATGATTGAGCGGTCCTCCCGGAACAGCCGGAGTAACAACAGGAGGATTGACCACAGAGGTCACAGCAGGGGTTGGCAAGCCAGTCCCCCGGGGTTCGGATCCCCACCAACATTAGCAGCAGAGCAGCAGCATCAGAGACAGTTGCCATTTCTGAAAAATTACAGCAGAATTTTCACTATTCTGTATTTCCAGAAATCAAACTTAACACTAGAAAATCCCACAATTGGAAATTTAATTCAAAACTAGTCTCACCACGCAACCTAGAATCGAACATGGTCAGGAAAGTTTCCAGGAAGACTGGAGGGGTCACACCGGTCCCACTTAAAACCCAGTTAACCTTAGACAAAACTTTCAAGAGCATGTTGACTCCTAGTCCATGGGAAACAACTTTAAGAATTAAATTTCCCAAGGGATGAACTAGGTTAAACACACCAAGTTCCAAACTGTACAAGCAATTACAACAAAATTGCTACAATAATTACAAGCAAATAAAACGTGCTTTACATATTGGTGAATAACCACAAATGAACACTCAAGCAAACAATTGCTTCAAATATTTAGTCCAAATTAATCCTTTTTCCCATTCCCATAGGTATTCCTGCAATAAAGAGTTAGCAGCAAAATACAACAAAACCTCCCTCAGCTTTTCTTTGCTTTTGGCAAAGTAGTGATTGAAGGGGAGGGTACTAGCAAACAAAATAATAAATAACTGTAAGTAAAGATTAAAACCAACCCTTAAGTTACACATCTAGAATTTAAACTAAAAAAAACTGTAAAAAATTAATTACATAATAAACATGTAATTAACTATACAAGTTACAAACCCAAAATTAAATATAATTAAACCATATTTTGAATTGGTAAAGGTTACATATGAACTTATGGTACACTAAACATGTAATTAATTGAGGCAAGTTACAAACATTTTATAACTCCTAAACACTTAAATCACATTACTAGGCAAGAATTGCAAATGACATGATTAACATGCAAATAATTCTAGAGAAATTAACATGAATTTAAATATAGGCAAGTTATACACTTTACAACTCCACACCTAAATTAAAAATTAATAGGTACAAGTTACATGTAAATTTACTACCTAATAAACATGCTAGAAATGTAAATTACACTAAAAATTAAAACCGAATGAACATGTAATTTATATTGTAAACTAGAAGCATGTGAACTAGAAGCATGTAAATCTAGAAATACAAGGCATGAACCGGTACACCATAAATTAATAAATTAATTAGAAAATACAATGAATTAACGTTGCACCAATGGAACTCTTCTTCCCTATTGATAACAGTGGCCTATTCCATGCTATGGGAAGACCAAACAGTAGCATACACAAAATGGCAAAATCAAAAGCTTAACCCTGTGTACATGCATCTAATAAACCAATTAACTCGCTAGTACTACCAGTGGCCAATTACATGCAAAATTATTACACACACCTATGAATCTATTAATCTAATTCTATGATAAACGTCGAATCTATTTTAAGCTTGTTGGGAAAAACTACTCACATTACATAATTTCACATTGCATATCGCAAAATTATGAGATGAACAAAACAAACCTTCAATCCCAGGAAAAATAACATGCTGAATAAAATACAAATAAAATATAAAATGGTTAACGGAAGCAAACCGAAGCCTGTGTGATACCACAGTCTCCTTAAAATAGATTCGCCGCCTCACCGTTGGGTGCTAGAGGTACGCCGGTGTCTACTTCCCAGAATACGACGGTTTTTACCAGCTACAACAGAAGCACCTTCTGATTAGCTTAGCGAACGGACAATGGCAGCACTCTCTCTCAGGAAGAAAATTATAGGAGAAGTAGACTGACAATGTATGGATGTCAAGGAAAAATTCTATATATCTTTTCAAGGAATAGGGCCTCCTTTTATACACCATGGGGGAGAGGGGATGAGCCTCTAGCTATCAAGGCTGGCAACTAATGCTAGCAAAACTGCCCAATCAATTTTGTAAAACTGATGAGCCTTAAATTTGTGAGTTATATACACATTTATGAGGCAATTTCTCATTCAACCATTTTTCTCCAACAAAAAATGCTGGATTTAGCCATCCAAAGAGATTCCAAAATTTATTCCTATTCTCTTAAAAATCTAATAGGAGGAAAACATCAAATATAATGAACTAAGTCTCCATAGAGTGGAGTTTTGGAAGGACATAAAGCTTCCAGAATTATGTTTTACATGATCAATTTACTCAACACATTAACAAGTAGCCAAATTCTAACGATGCAATTAGTACAAGCCTACTACCCCTAATATCATAGCACATTTTAAAGCATGTGGCATACCAAGTTCTTGTTCTCATTCCCGTTGCTAGAATGACCCATGTTCCAAGTAACACACATGCAAATACCAGCTATGGACTTACTAGAGCTACTAAGCATCCTAGAATTGGGGGAAGGTGTCTAGACGCCTAAAAGGAGGACAATTAGAAAGATTCGACCAATGAGACACGAGCAAGGTCTTCTTAATTAGTTTTGTAAGGGTCCATATTTACCCTAGCTTCTTTCTCATTGTTTTTTAGTTTATTTCTATTCTGTTTCTAGGGCAATAAGCCTGCATGTGTGCATGGATGGGTGTGTGGAGAGGCCATCGGGTGGTAACTAACTTCAATATTGTAGCATTGCACCTTTCTTTTTCATCGGTGAAAATAGTATCCTTCTTTTATACTTCATCATTGCCTTCATTAATAAATTTTCTACAAAAGACATTCATCTTCTACATTTCCATTGTACATACAACTTTTCTTCACAATGTTGTCAGACTCGCACTTTAAATTCTCAACAAGAAACAAACTAATAATGAGTAATGATGACTAGAACACAATGCCAAATGCCAAAAAAATAAAATAAAATCAACTTCAATCAAGGAGAGACCAATCACACTATCCAGAGTTGGAATCAGCAAAACACTATCTAGCTTCTTGAAACCAGACTCCAAAGCAATACAAGTGTAAAGCAGGAGTGACCAAAACAAACCCAAACAATTCATAATTTTATCCATAAATTTTTTTTTCCTCACTATGTTGCCTTGTTAAGAAAACATTCCTACCCAATAATCAAGTAGCTTTTGAATTGGATGTGTTAGGATAGTTATTTTTGTTCTATTGTTAATATTTACTGAAGTGGAGGTACGATGTGTCATATTGCAATATTAGCGTTTTGTATATATATTTTGCTAATTACTAATGTAGGTTGAGCACAAATTATAAGATATATAAAAAAAATTCCTTCATCTTCTCTTATCTCTTCTTCTCCTAACCCTAAATTTCTTCATTTACATTCTAACTAATTGGATGGTGGTTAACACAAAAAACATGGTTCCAATTTTTGCCCTAAAGCTAGAGAAGACCAAAACAGTTGTGTTGAAGCAAATTGGCATTGTTGTGGTTCCAGCCAAATAGAAAAGAAGCTCGATTACATATTAGTATAGATATCAAGCTATGAAGCATGGGTACTCCAAAATGTTGTCGTACAAGTACCAGATACTTACTGGGTATGCGTAAGCATACCGGTACGGCAAAACACACCGGATACATTTTATACGATTTGTAGATGCCTGGTACGCCATCGTACTCCATGGGTTCTGTTGGGATGCGGGGTAAAAAGATTTTCAACAATTATAAGGGTACCGGAGCAATTTTTTCTTGTTAATTTTAAAAAATTAAATAACCTTAGGGTTCTTTTGTAATAATAAAAACATAACACAATTGAAATTTAGGTTTTTGCCCAATTCTCTCTGGCGAAGAGCACAGTTGACGAGTTCGAAGAAAGAACACAGTCGGCAATTGAACTCTTCTTCGAAGCGACGATACTGGTCGACGGCAAAACTCGATATTCCAGTGTTGGTCAATGGCAAAACTCGATATTCTAGTGAGTTTCTCTTAGTTCCTCTTGCTCAATTCTTCATTTTCTTCTTCGATTCTTCTTTCTCTTTCTTTGAATTTTTTTTTTCCAAATTTTCTCTATTTTTTTTCGCAGCAAACAAGCAGATCTATCCAACATCTAATTTTTCTTGTTTTTGGTGAGTTTTCTTACCTCCTCTTGTAGCCAATCTACTCTTCTTCTTTTTTTTTCCTTCTTTTTTTTTTTTTTCATAAATAGCCAATCTACTCTTCTTTGACTATCGTTTTTTCTGATCTTCCCAACATCTATTGTTTTTTTTTTCCTGATATAGTTCTGTAGTAAACACAATCAGAATTATATAAAATAAAAGATAGAAAAATTTAAAATCTAAGAAGACAAAAGAAATAAACATTTAAATTTAGGGTTCATAATTTATCAAAAAAACAAAAAAATTGGGTTCATAAACTAATTCTGATGTATTTATTTCATTGTAATTACTTTCATAATATTAATGGTTTTAGTTTATTATTTTAATATTTGAAAAATTATATACTCAAATGAAGTGAAAGAATTCACAAATTATTTTGATTTTGTAATTTCTCTTTTTAATTATGATATTAAATTTTGATTTGTATGTTGGATGTTTAGCTATAAATTATAATAAATAAATAAATAATAAATAAATAAATAATTGGCGTACCCCAATCATACGCGTACCCTACTTTTTAAAGAATTTGCCATATCGGCGTATCTGTATCGTACCCGTATCCATATCCGTACCTGCACCCCTTGCTTCCTTGATATCAAGCTTTGTATCATATGAATCAACTATCTAAGAACAAAATTACTCTATACACTAACAGTGTTTCCTGATTCTCGTTATCCTTAGCAGACTGTACGGAATTTGTACTTTCTTATACTTCTAGAAAGGGTATAGCACCTTTTTCTTTTCTTTTTTGGATACATTCTAGAAAGGGTATAGCTTTTGTTTAGTCGAATACACTTTTTTGCATGTGACGAACCTTATTTGGCATTTGTAATGATATTCTTACCTATAAGATGGAAAATCATAAAAATAAAATAATAATCCCTACAAATTTGTATTTTTTATATCTCCTTGATGCTTAGTTTTCTATAAATTTTTATTTATCAAAAAACAAATGTAATAATCCCTGCAATGGAAAAACACCTATAGGACATTTAGACTAGAAAATACATGCAATATATCATATCTACCAATCTCTATTGAAGAGAACAAACAAACATAATTACCCCACAAATCAGGAAATGTAATACCTTTCCAGCTTGGTCTCTAATTGTACCGAAATCTAAAATTTAATATGATTTAAAAGGATATATTATCCAGATGTCAAAATAGATTTGATTCAAGGTTCAATTATTTTCAAATAAATAAATAAGATATGGTAAAGGTACGTTTACATAAAACATGGATATCTATAGTAAATAAAATAGGAACAGATTATAGTGTACAAGTTACCAGAAACTTTTTCTGATGGAGATTAGCCTCATTTGTATCACTCAAATCATAATGTAATAAACTAGATCCAAAGGGGAGCAAGCATGCATCAATTAAACATATGGAATGAAGATTTTTTGCACTACTATTGTAAAGGTACAACTTTCGCAGGTTTTCCCAATTTATTTTGAAAAGTTTAAAAAGATATGGAAAGTGGACAAGCAGGTTCAACATACATCAATATATTAAAGCTAATAAGAAGAGGGGATGAAAGAGAGCCAATTTTTAAGAAACAAATAATATGTATCTGGTAAAGCTCAATGCTTAATCAATTATATAAGCTGGAGACCATCTATTGAGATCTTAAAAGAATAAGGATTGTATATATTAGATTCCAAGGAAATATATCCGCCTAGTCCTCCTGAAAGGGTAAAGGTAAATAAATCTTGACACAATTTTGCCTATGCTATGTCCAAAATTTTGTGATGGAACCTAGAGAACCAACAGATCAACATCTAGGAGCAATTTTCACGGAGTGAGTGATTTTCATAATTAGACGCAATTTCCGAAGGTTTGAGAGAGTTACCTGGAATGTTTCCGACGAGCAGGGAGAACGGGCCACAACGACAGATTCTTTTCCTTGGGGGTCAATCCTTTGAGTTTCGGGAGGCATCACTGGACTCCCGAGGCCATCGATGGCTAGGGATTGTGGAACGTGGATTAGGTTTACAGCGAGAAGTGTTATTAGTCAGCTTTAAAGTAGTTTGGATTGTGGAGAAGTTACGGGAGGCTTCGAGTCTCATTGGAACCGTATCATTTCTGGGTTGTTTGGATGGGAATCGTCAGAGTGTGGCAGTTTAGATCCGTGGCGAGGAAGACGATGGGGCTTCGTTTCAAGTTGTGGTCACATTGGATGGTAAGCGGTTCCAGACTTTTATTCCTGCTTCAGAGTTTGGGGATGGGTGGAAGGGTGTGGCTCTGGTCATCGAGGGTTTTGCCAAGGGAGAGGGTTGGGTTTCGAAGATTGGCGCTACGAACGGGGCATCAGTGGTGCATAGGGCTGTTTCGATGCGGGACGGAGGTTTGGCTCCTATTGGAGACGATGGCCAGTTGGTTCAGGGCGTGGCAGAGAAGGGGTGGTTTGGTTTGTTGAATAAGGCTTTGGTGGGAACTGTGGGATAGGTCTTGGGTGCATTAAGAAGTATGCATGGAGACAAGGCCCCAAGGCTAGATGGTTTTCAGTTGCTTTTCTTCAGCATTGTTGGGGGGTGGTCAAAGGGGAGGTTTTGGATGTGTTTGAGCAGTTTCATCAAACTGGGCAATTGAGAGAAGTCTGAATGCAACTTTATTGCTTTGATACCTAAGAAAGAGGGGGCGAGATATCGAGACTTTCGGCCTATTAGTCTTTTGGGCAACAATTTTAACAATTATTGCCACGATTTTGACTAATGGCTTCGGGGGTGTTGGGGGAGTGGTCTCAGAATGCTTTTGTGGATGGGCAACAGATTTTGGATGCTGTTTTGGTGGCTAATGATTGCGTGGATTCGCGGCTTCGGCAAGGGAAAGGGGGAATTATATGTTAGTTGGATATTAAGAAAACTTATGATAATGTCAATTGGAACTTTCTGTTATACATGTTGGAAAGGATGGGTTTTGGGGCCCGGTGGAGGCGGTGGATACATTTTTGTATTTCCACTGTTCGGATGTCAGTCCTGGTTAATAGGACACCGGCGGGTTTTTTCCCCAATTGGAGAGGTTTACGGCAGGGAGACCCACTATCCCCGTTGTTGTTTATTTTGGTTATGGAAGCATTGAGTCGTCTGATTTCTAGGGCGGTCCAGGGGGATTTATTATCGGGTTTTGTGGTGGGGAAGGGATCAGCCTCTTTGATGGTCTCTCATCTATTCTATGCTGATGATGCGTTGATTTTTTATGATGCGGAGGCTACTCAGATTGATCACTTGCGATGTGTTTTGTTATGTTTTTAGGCGGTGTCCGGGCTGCAGGTTCATTTGTCAAAATCAGAATTGATACTGTAGACACCCCATTTTTGACCGTCCTCAAGACTTGGACATCACCGCTTAAACACTCGGTGATTATCCATGATTGTGTTCGTCTTGGGTTCCCGGAAGCCTTGGCTGCGCGCCTTGCCTCAGGACCTCTTGACTCGACTGTTTGTGTGTTTGGTCTTGCACCAAACACTTGTGTTGTTGCCTTGAAGGGTAGGGAGTGGCTTATTGGCCACCCCACATCCCACCGGCCCCTCCCTTGCATCACTGGCCGTTTATGGGTGCCACCGGCCATGGTTTCTTAACACACAATGGCCAGTCGGCACTATATTTGGCCAACCGGCACTTTATTTTGCCGACGACCTCTTTTGCTGGCCGGGTGTGTGACTCCTTTGCACCCTTGAGGCATGGTGCATGCCAGCTGTACCAGCTGGAATGCACCATCACTCCTCCCCGTGCGGTTTGTGGCTGTTTGAGCCCTTGACCCCCTAATTCCTTCTAGAAGGATGACCTTTTGGCCAAGCTTCTTGGGGAAGCTTGGCAGCTGTCCCAGCTTCTTCAAGAAGCCAAGGACCATTTGCCCCTTTGTCCTTTTGATATAGCTCTCTGGAGAAGCTTGGAGTCTTTTTTTTGCCTATATAAGCATCCCATCTCCTCCATTGTCAAGGGTTAGCCATTTGGAAAAAAACCAGAGCTCATATATCTATATATCTGTCATATATCCCCTCTCTCTAGATTTTCCCTCTCTCTCCTCTTGTGTGTGTGTTTTTAGGCCTAAAAGTGCATTTTGACCTTACTTTTGCACTAATACACACACCATTACACCTTGCTCCGAGATTGAGAGGCTTGGAGGGTTGATTCTTGAGCTTTTGGACTGATCTTGATCAATAGAAGGTGGCTGGATCATCTGTTCTTCAAGGGTTCTTCAAGGGTAATCACTTTGCTTTAGTTTCCCCAAATTTGCACTAGATTTCTACCTGTCTTGCATGTTGATTTAGGCTTTGTGTATAACATAAAAAAAAGCTTATATTTTCATGCTTTAGAACTTTCATTAAGGGTGTTTTGTGGTTTGAGTTCAAACTCACCCTCTTAGCCTTTGGCCTTTTTGATGCTTTCTTTGTGAGGCTTTGTTTGCTTGAGTGTTTTTGTCTTCTCACCACTGAAAACCAGTGGTTTTAGTGGTGAGGAAGGTGGTTTGAGGTCTTGTGTAGGGGAGGGACACCCCTCTCCCTTTGTCCCTCATTTCTTTGCATATTCTTGGCTTACATGATAGCATGCATGTCTAGTCTTGTGTGGCTTCATTTCAGAGTTTATTTGGATGTTTGGAGCATGTTTTACCTCTGTCTCGTGGGTTTGTTGGCCTCTTTAATGCATGTTATACTTGCTTTGCATTCCTCTATTTGGCATATAAATGCATCTTGTGTTTAGGCCTTGATTCTTGCATGCATTAGCCTAATTCCATGAAGGTATTAGCATCATTTTGCCATGTGTAAGGTCTGTTGGCCACTGATTTTGTCGTGTTTGGCATGCTTGATATAGTTGCCTTGCATTTTGGCTTGTAAGCCTTGGTTGTATGGGTCACTAACATGCTTAGCATAAGCTTCTTATCATGGTTCGGCATCATTTAGGATCATGTTTCGGTCCATATAATGTGATCTTACATTGTCATTTATGTCCCTTACCATACTTTAAGTTGTTGAAGTTTTGTGCCTTGAAATGGGCCCTTGCGCATGCTTGTATGTTTAAAGCATTTGGGTTGCCATATTATTGAGTTTTGGGGACCCATTTCACATGTTAAAAATCTGTTTTTGGTTGCTTAATCCATGCCATGGGTGGTCATGTTAGTGGTAGTGGAGTACCCTCTTTTGTGCCTTAGCTTTAGGCCCATGAGCTTGCATGTTTGTTGTGTATATTATCCACCCTTTTTGGGCATTTTGGCCATGTTTTAGGGTGGGTTGAGGCTGCCCATTATGGTTTAAGTCCACTATTGTATGATTGTCTCATACTCGTTGCATGGTTGACCCGTAATATGTTGTTACATGCTAATTCTATTGCACGATTTGTCCATGTTTGCATTGCATTTGCATCTTGCATGTCCAACATTGCATACTTGCCATGATAGTTGCATAGCATTTGGCATGCCTTGTATATTAATCTCATGTTGTATCTTTGAGCCATGTTTGCATAACATGCATTGCATTGCTTGGTTTGGGGTGTCAAACCAAGTGTGAGGGATGAGGGGTGTTTGTACTTAAAGTGACAAAACACATCTCAACCCTCGGTCACCGGGGCCTTTGACTTTGACATGATAGGGTCTTGGTCCTCATTTGTGTGTTGCATGCATTTTTACATTGAATTGCAACCTTGGCTCTTTAGGCTATCATGTATCAAATGCACAATTGATAAGCCCGAGGGTCAAGGGCCATACTCCCTTGAGTCCGTTACATGATTGGGAGAGTAGCCATGCATACACTTGCTTGAAAATTCCATGCCATACACTGTCTGTCCTTGTTGCTGTCAAAAACCAGATTCTGCAGGGATTTTTGGCCGACCGGCAGTATAGAGTGCCGACCGGCCATTGGTGAATGGCGATGACTTCATCAGCAACCGATGGATTTTCAATGGCCAGTGGACACTTCCTCCAGCCGATAGTGTTCTGCAGTGTTCATAGAAGATACCCTGGGACTTTGGTAGTCTTCGGAGAAGAAAGGCAGTGAAAACAAAGGCAGCAGTAGTATGGTACGGGCTTTCCGAGCAAGATGGATCGAGCATGCATTATTCACGCATTCCGAGGCGGGGGCTGCGGCCATCTTCTCTTTACATTTAATTTAATTAGATTAGGAGTTCTGTAATAATTAATTCAGTATTATTCATTCGGCCTGTATATTCTTTTGGTCCCTCCGAGTGAGGGCGAATCTGTAATAAGTGTGGGTGCGTGTGGGTGCATGTCTTCCAACTCCACGTCTTTCTTCCCTTTTATTTACCTGCTTATAATGGTAGACTAGGGCATATTTAAATTAGCATACAGTATGATAGCATGTTTGCATTCATTCATCTGTTTTGCATGCACCGGGCTCGGCGCATCATACTAACTGCATTGTATTTCAATTCCAAATTGAATACGTGTTATTTGTCGCATTTCACATGCCATGTCTAGGATAGCCGAGCCTATCATAATTGCATCCTGTATGTGTTGCATTAGTCAAATTAACATGAACTAGGACCATGCATGTTTGCTAACTAGTTTATTGTTTTGGCACGGAGTACGATGTAAGTGTTTTCATGCTTTAGCATACCGCATGCGTGTGAGTGCTATCATGACAGCATGCTTACCATGTAACTAGATGCTTATGTGTTAAACTGCCTGAATGCCTGTGGGTGAAGGTTGGATTGCCTGAGTTGGAAAAACTCATTGAAATCCGTCTTTTTTAGCCTACTTGCGAGTAGCAAATCCCAAAGCATTTTCTAAAACGAACGGATATGCAATGTTGTTCCAAATTAGGCGATCTAGTCTATACTTGTTTGCTGTGCGCATAACATAGTAATTCTAGGCTAATAACTGGAATAAGAACACATAACGTTTTCAAAATCGGATATCACGGTTAGTAGAGGCCGGTCTTCGGACCGGGCGAGAGGGGGTACTCATAGCTGACCTTCCCCAATCGTACCCAAGTTCCCGAGCCGAGGCAACTTTGGTGATGACGGACACGTGGCCTTTGGCACCGAGTCAGGGTTTCCTAAATTCCCCCATTAAAAAATATTTAGGTGGCGACTCTGTATCTGGCAAAGCAGTCCATGTTTGGCACTTCTTTTCAAAAATCTGTTTCTCAAAACGATTTGCCGGATTTGGACTCTTTGGTTCAGATTAAGAACAGTGACACAAATTGAGTCCGAACTATAACCCGTGAGTTCCCTCGCGGACTCGTTACAATACCTGTGGGTTAGGTGGCTAGTTTACCGGTGTTGGCAGCCGTTATGGGCTGTAAAGTGGCCAGGTTACTAGTTTCTTATTTGGGACTTCCCTTGGGGGCTTCTTTTCAGAAGACTCGAGTGTGGGATAGGGTAGTGAACAAAGTGCAATGGCGGTTGGCAGGGTGGAAGCGCCAATACTTGTCCAAAGGGGGGGGGCGGATTACTTTCATCAAGAGTGTTCTTTCCAGTATTCCAACATACTTTATGTCTGTGCATGTGGTCCCTGTGGGGGTGGCAAAGAGGTTGGAGAAGTTGCAGCAGGAGTTTTTATGGAGTCGGAGTGGGAAGGGTTTTCATTATCATTTGGTGGCTTGGGAGAGGGTTTGTACTTTGAAGGAGGAGGGATCGGGTGTGCGAAAATTGGTGGTGTTTAATCGGGCTTTATTGGGTAAGTGTTTGTGGCGTTTTATGGGGGAACGGGACAGGTTATGGAGGAGGCTAGTGGTGGCCAAGTATGGAGAGGAGAGGGGGGGTTGGTGTTCGCAAAGAGTGGCTCAACCTCATGGTCGTGGTTTGTGGAAGGGGATTTGGTTAGGTAGGGCGGGGTTTTGGGAGAGAGTTAGATTTAAAGTGGGGGTTTGTGATCGGGTTCGCTTCTGGCAAAATCGATGGTGTGATGGTTTGACTTTGGCCACCTTGTTTCCTTTGATTTATGCTATTGCTGCTAATGGAGAGGAGTTGATTGCTTCGGTTAAGGTGACACACGGGGACGCAGTTGTTTGGAATGTTCGTCTTCATCGTTATATAGAGGATTGGGAGGTAGACCAATTAGTGGATCTTCTAGGCTTTCTATATGGCTATCGGAATGGGGGGGATGGGTTAGATTCTTTAGTTTAGGGAGTCCGGAGCTCTAAAGGTGTTTTCTTCGTGTCTTCTCCATGTCTTCATTTTATGGGGTGCTTGTAGGAGGTGTTGGTGGTGTGTTTCCTTGGAAATGTGTTTGGGCCACGAGTTCTCCTTCTAAGGTTACTTTCTTTGTTTGGACCGCTGCTTTGGGACGTATCCTCACTATTGATAATCTCATCCGACAGTAGCATGTGTTGGTGAATTGGTGTTGCATGTGTTCCAGGGATGCGAAAACGGTGAATCATTTGCTTCATTGCCGGGTTGTGTCCAGACTTTGGAATTTCCTTTTTGCTTTGTTTGGCTTAGTGTGGGTGCAACCGGGGTCTTTACTGGGAGTGTTACAGTGTTGGAGTGGGGCTAGGATGGGGAAGAGGTGCCGAAAGGCTTGGGTGCTTGCTTCCCATTGTTTGCTTTGGTAGATTTGGTTAGAATGGAATAGGCGAGTGTTTCAGGATGAATGTCATTCCGTTTTATAGTTAGAGAATAGGTTGTTGTTGGTGCTACATAGTTGGGTTACGGGTATAGTCGATCCCACTATCTTGTTCTTTGTTGACTTTGTAGAGGATTTGATTAGTTAGTTTTGTTTAGTCCGTTTGTGGGTGGTTGTTTGTATTCTTTGCATCGTCTTGATGCTTTCTAATAAAGTTCTATTATTTATCCAAAAAAAAAAAAAAAGCTCAATGCTTATCTTTCCACATTCTATCAAATGTTCCAGAAACATAATTCATGCTCTACCCAACTACCTTATGAGAGAGAGACAGTAATAAATTGGATGACTACAAATTCAAATCCTGAAACAAAAATTTGCAACATATCAATTAGACTGAAGAGCAATGACTCCCTGTCCAAAAGCAAGAACAATAAACCTCACCCACTCTCTAAATCAGAAGTCTCCTAATAATGGAGCTGTACTAATGGTAGAAAAGGCAAAAGAACGAATATAGCACAAAATGTCAGGCTGAAGACTCAAGACACATCATTTAAAATAATAAATCTCAAGTAAAACTTTGAATGAAGACAATTAGTCACGCTCCTAGAAATTGAACTTACAACAAATTTCCACGAATCATGGGAAGCTAATGCAGCATCTAGGAACAAAAGGCAAATATGAAGAGCTGTTGCCTGCAAATACATAATTACAAAAACATTACACAGAGGAATTTGAATAACATTGTCTCATCATTGTTTCTTTTTTCTTGGGTGGAGGGTTATAAGGCACCATAGCATAACCCTTGCAGCTTATTCAATCATACATCATCTATTGGTTCAATCTTTTGATATAAAGAATCAAGAATGGAATAGGCCTTCGCATATTCATGAAGATGAAACCAGATAATTGCCTGTGTAGAGCCTTTTTTTTTTTTTTTTTTTGATCAGCAAAAAAAACTCTTTATTGATGATAACATAACAAAATCATCATGATATACATCAATAAGGAGGGGAGGCAAGAGCAAAAAGCATCATTGCAAACCTCCCTAATCCCAACTAGGTTGGCAACAAGGAGAATGCACAATCATCTGCTCGCTCAAGCCAACAGGTTGATGAGAAACCAACCAAAGAGGGGAAAAAAAAAAACAAAAAACAAAACCGCAAACCAACTCAAACACCAATACACCAATACAGTAGCAGAAAACAAAACACAAATCTTCAACAAAAACATAACAGAACTCCACAGTTTCACTCACAACTGCAGACCAGCACCAGGACTTTTCACCTATCAAGAGGCCAATTCAAACCAACAGCCAATTCAAACAACTACCAAACCACCAGACTTGAGCCTACTCCTTCAACCAATTCAGACTTGATCCTATTCTGATAGCAGCAACTAGGAGATGTTGGAGAAGCCACCATTCAGACCTCAACACAGATCACAGAGGTTGGAGAAACTACACCTAGAGGTTGGAGAAGCCTCCATATGATACAAACTACACCTAGATTCACTCCATTTTCACAGCAGTAGCCAGAAGGGGATGAAAAAGCCACCAATCAGACCAATGCAAAATAGTATGACACCACTCCCTTCCTAATTTCTGCAGAGACCAAACCTCTAACATACAACCTCTCACTTTCAACAGATCCACCATCAGACCACCATTGAAGGAAAAACATCCACAGAAACCAGCAGCATGCAGCAGTAGCACACAGCATAAAGCCACCAGCAAAAATTCAAAGGAAGAACATCAGCAGCAGCAAAGTTTTGCTTCATCAGATTACTTTCCACCAAAACAGTACCAGTCAACAAAACAATTAACTTCCCTAAGCCACAATTAACTACACGCAGAGGTAAACTTGATTCAGGTTATATATAACATCTTGCACTGAATGGTTAAACTCTTTCAAAGATGAGGAAGCCCACATAGCAACTAACCTTATCAGTTCTTCCAAAGCAGTCCAATCGGTTGTGCCTTATTAAATAAACACTCATTTCTGCTTTTCCACACTGACCACATTACTGCTAGTGGAATTGTCTTCCAAATTGCTTGCACCTTCTTCTTCATTTTTGTACCTGACCACCAAAGAAGTAGTACCTCCACTGTTCCAGGAATAACCCATTTGTAATTCCACCAATTCACTATATTGGCCCATACTCTCCAAATCATAGGACAGTGAAGTAAAACGTGATTTACAGACTCCAACTCAGATCTACAAAACACACAGAGTGCACAGTCATTTGAACGCAATACTCCAATTCTTTGCAAAAACTCAGAGCATTTAATCCTGCCTCTCCACGCTAGCCAGCTTTGGAATTGAACTGTGGGAGGGGCTAAATTGTTCCAAATACATCTAGTGACTGTAGAATCTATTCCTTGACGTGCTTCCATCCACTTCCAAGTTGATGCCACAGTAAACGCTCCAGAAGGATGAGCTAACCAAGAGCAAGAGTCTAACACCACTTCATTGAGCCTATATAGCGACTTTGGTTTTGACCCGTCTCTTGTGGCATTTCAGACTCGGGTTTATATGGTTGGGATGGTGGTTTATGTCTTGCTTCCCTTGCTTTCCCCTTAATGTTGGTTATTGGGTTGTAGTTGGGTGTTTGGAAAAGGTTGATTGCTTGTTTTTCCAAACTCTTAGATGCCCAAAATTTTGGCTCTCCGCTTGAGCGGGCATTCTTGTGCTCGAGCGGGCTTCTGAAAATTGGCTCTACGCTCGAGCAGGCATTCGGGCGCTCGAGCGGGGACTGTGTCTACAAAAATACTGGGAGAGCGTATTTCACACTCAAGTGCAAGTTTCACGCTCGAACAGGGGTCTGTGTCTTACACTCGAGCAGGGCTTTCCACGCTCGAGTGAACCGTGTTATAACAGGTTGAGAAAGTGACATTTTTTATCACTTTTCTGCTTCCTCTCTCTCTCTAGAAGTCTCTAAATCTACAGATGTTGAGCTTCTCTCTCTAGAAATCATCCTCTCTCTTTGATTTCTCCAAATCCATTGAGATTTTGGCCATAGTTCCTTCGTCAAAGTTGTGTAACTTCTCGAGGGCTTCATTCTGTGCGATGGAGATCGAATTTCATCGTCGTTGATTTTGGGGGTTTCAACTCTTTTCTTCTTCTAAGCTTGAGGTAGGGAATTTCTACACTCTAATATGGTTTTTAGCTTAGTTATTTGCTATTGTGTGTAGATGATGAGATATGGTTGTGATTTGGACAAATCTAGGATTTGGGTGTGAATGAAAAGAGGAGTATTTGATGAATATGAGGTGAATGAGTATGAGGCTTGAATATAAGATCATGTTGTGCCAAAATAGTTGATTTTGGTGTTTGGGTTGATATTTGGAAAGAGGGAGATTTTGCCCTAATTTTGATTAAATTATTATTTTGCATAAATAATGGGGATTAACATTTAAAATGTGAAATTGGAAGATTGTGGTTATAAATGGTGATATTGGATATGTATTATCTCACCTATGAAAGTTTTGAATAACCTATTTATTCCAACATTGAACATCTCTTTGGGAATAATTGTATTGGACTATCGGTGGAGGATAGTTATGATTGTTGTAGAAATTACATGAGGATTAGGCGATTTAATGCTAATCTATTGTTGATGTCATTGAATATGACTATGCATATAACTACATTGTATATGTATGTTTATTGGAAGGAGAAATGGGATGTACTCCAAGTCTGATTATGTTTATAAAATACATTACATATATATGTATTTGTTTGGAGGAGAAAGAGGATGTACTCCATATGTACTTATGCTTATAAATATATAGCATATGTATATTTGTTTGGGAGGAGAAAGGGGATGGACTTCATTTAAAGCAAGTTGGCCGGAGTGTCCAGGGTGAAAGACCCGAAAACTTAAACATACATGGGTGCCGGTTCCCTCGGACGAAATATCCGTAAAATGGTATATTTGAGAAAACATAAATGGATGCTGATTCCTTCGAACGAAATATCCGTAAAATGGAAAAGTTTGAAGTGTTTTGCCAAATTGGAAAACCATTGAATTGTAATCTCATATTGGTTGTTGAAAGATAATGAATTTAACTCACGAATTGAGTTGCATGTATGAATTGTTGGAAATTGGATATGCAGGCCTTGTGGTTGCTTCCATAATCGGTATTGTTTATGTACGTGGTATTTATACCTTTGTTAAACCTCATATATTGTGTTAGATTATCTCTACTGGGCTGTTGGCTCACCCTATACGGGAATATCATTTTCAGGTGCAGGTGAGGTGTTTCCTCCAAGGAAATAGCATGGATGGACTCTCGGGAAGCAAGAGCTTCTTATTTATGCTTTATGTGTGTATGTTTGTTATTTGTAAAGCCAAGGGCTTAAGATGTAATGAGCGAGACTCAGTTTGTGTAACCAAGCAATGACTTGGAAAGATGTAAACCTACATAGCATTTAATTGGTTGTTAAACAGTAAACTCTGATATATATGAAAGTATGCTGTTTCTCATATTTATTCCGCATATGAGTTATCTTTATTGTATTATTTTGGGGGCATTACAACTTGGTATCAGCGCGTACCAAGTTTGAATACTTTGGGTACATGGGAAGTGGTTAGTATCACAATGGGTTTATCTCGCTTGATTGAGATGTTAGCATGTATTGTATGCTTATGTGATAACATGTTTATGTGATTATATGGGTATGGAATTTAGTTCCTAAGATGTTGATTGGGTCTACGGGTTTGTGGAAGTCCTATTGGAAGAGCACTTGATCACTGCTATTTCTAATTGGAACTCTAGCAACGCCGTGGGACGGTCATTATCTAGGAACGAAATTCGTATGTATTTATGTGATTACATGCCTATGTGGAGTGATTTACTTTTGTCCAATGTATTAGAATGCAAGTGAGTTAGCCTTGGCACGTTTGAAAATGTGCTAATCCTGTTGTTACCTTTATTAGGATGTCAGGATGTGGACGTGGTGGTAATAGGCGTGGTAGGCCTAGGAGGCATGAGATGCCTTTACCGGATGATATTCCGGCACAGGAAGAAGGAGTTGGTCAAGCCAATGTGGCTGAACCGATTAATCAACAGGCCATAGGCGCCTTAGCCCGTGAAATGGCCGGAGCATTGAGAGAATCTATGGACATTCTCCGAGCTGAGAATCAAGTCCAAGCCCAAGTAGCTGAAGCAGGGCCATCTTTCTTAAAGAGGGAGTTCTTCCGGTCGAATCCGGATGAGTTTTTGGGTGATCCTAAGGAGCCATTGAAGGCAGATGAATGGCTAGAACAGTTAGTGAAGACATTCGAGATGCTTGGCATCGAGGATGCTCAGTTGAAAGTGACCTTGGCGTCTTTCCAATTGAAGGGGAATGCAGGTCAGTGGTGGAAGTATGCGCGTGGGCGCATTGGGGGAACTTGGGAGGCTTTTGTTGAGGCTTTCCAGGATAAGTTTCTACCTCCCACAGTTAGGGAGAGGTTCAGAGATCAATTCTCTAAATTGGCACAATTGAGTACACCTGTGGCTGAATTTGAGGCAACCTTTACTAGCTTGTCTAGGTTCGCACTGGAGTTGGTGGCGACTGAGGAGCGTCGTTGTTTGGAATTTGAGAAGCGGTTGAGGACCGGACTCAAGCTTCAAGTGGCCGGGTCCATGATTAGAGATTTTAGGCACCTTATGGAGGCAGCAGCCCATCTTGAGATTGTTATGCAAGAAGAGGAGGAAATGAGGAGCTCTAGAAGGAGCCAGAATAGTCAGGGGGACAGTAAAAGGCAGAGGGGTTCTAACTCTCAGCAGTCCCAAGGGTTTCAATCTAGGTCCACTTTTACAGTACCGAGTTTGGGTTCTGGGAGGGATGGCTAGGGAAATTTTACTTGCTTTAAGTGTGGTCAGTTGGGCCATAAGTCTCTAGCTTGTCCTCAAAGAGGGGGAGGGCAGCAAACAACATCATCATCGGCTCGTTTTCAAAGCCAAAGTCAAGGGAAAGGCCAGCCGCTCACTTGTTACCAGTGCAGGCAGGCAGGGCATCTGAAGAGATTTTGCCTACAGTTGAGTGGCACACCTAGTGCGTCTGGTTCGAGACAGACACAGAGTCACTAGCCAGCACAGACAGCACAGGCCTCGAGGGCCAATCAGGGAGTCCTTCGGCTCAGTCTGTGCATCAGGCTTATGCTCCGAGGGGTGAGCAGGTTGAGTAGAGGCCTACTGGACGTATGTATATAGTTGTGGGGCCAGATCTTGTACATGATCTTCTGTAGTGAGAGGTACCTTTTTGTTTTGCAATTCAGTTGCTAATGTGTTGATTGATACGGGTGCGTCCCATTCTTTTGTTTCGTATGCGTTTGCATCAGTTTTGGGTTTAGAGTTGGCACAGTTAGCATCTCCTATTTGTGTAGAGTCACCTATTGGTGGTCAGATTGTCTTGAGACAGGGATGTCGGGATTGTGACATCGAGGTTGCTGGTTATCGATTACCTTTTGCATTTGTACTGATTGACATGCCTAGTTTCGATGTCATATTGGGTATGGACTGGTTATCGTCATACCGGGCTGTTATAGATTGCTACCGTTAGAAGGTTACTGTATGTACCTTGAGCGGTGATTGCTTTTATTTCTTGGGTGACCATGTGGATAGAGTCTTATCACCAGTGTATGATCCGCGTGGGCGGAGTGAACTTAGTTGTCTTCTTGCTAGCTTTTTGAGTAGTGAGTGTGATGAAATTCGAATTGAATTGTTGAGGGTAGTTTGTGAATACTCGGATGTTTTTCCCGAGGATCTTGTCAGTTTACCGTCTCACCGAGAGATCGAGTTTTCTATTGATTTAGTGCCTGGCACGGCACCGGTTTCTATGGCTCCATATAGATTTGCGCCAACTGAATTGAGTGAGTTGAAGATTCAACTCCAAGAATTGTTAGATAAGGGTTTTATTTGCCCTAGTACTTCACCTTAGGGAGCGCCGGCTCTCTTTGCTAAAAAGAAAGATGGAGCATTACGGCTTTGTATTGATTACAGAAAGTTAAACCGGGTTACTATTAAGAATAAGTACCCAATGCCTCGTATAGATGATCTGTTTGATCTGTTGAAGGGGTCTTGTTGTTTCTCTAAGATAGACCTGAGATCGGGTTATCATCAGTTGAGGGTAAGGGAGGAGGATATCCCGAAGACGGCATTCCGTACGCGGTATGGCCATTATGAGTTTCTTGTGATGCCTTTTGGGCTAACTAATGCTCCAGCTGTGTTTATGGATTTAATGAATCGGATCTTCCGTGAATTCTTAGATCGTTTTGTGGTTGTCTTTGTGGACAACATTTTGATTTATTCACCTTCTGAGGAGGAACACGAGGAACATTTACGAGTAGTACTTGAGTTACTTAGAGCCCATAAGCTGTATGCGAAGTTTGGGAAATGTGACTTTTGGCTAGAGGAGGTTAAATTCCTAGGGCATGTAGTGTCAAGGGAATGGGTGACTGTAGATTCATCCAAGATAGAGGTAGTGCAAGATTGGGCACAACCTAAGAATGCTTTCGAGATTCGTAGCTTCTTGGGGTTGGCTGGGTATTATCGCCGGTTTGTGAAAGATTTCTCTAGACTAGCTTCATCTTTGACTAAGTTAACTAGAAAGGAAATCAAGTTTGTGTGGAGTGAGACTTGTGAAAAGTCGTTCCAAGAGCTCAAGATTAGACTCACCACTGCTCCAGTATTGATTATACCGAGAGGGGTTTGGGTTATTCAGTATATTGTAATGCTTCAGAAGGTCTAGGTTGTGTATTGATGCAAGAGAGTAAAGTGGTAGCTATGGCTCACGGCAGTTGAAAACACACGAGAGGAATTATCCTACCCATGACCTAGAGTTAGCAGCAGTGATATTTGCCTTGAAGATTTGGAGGCATTATCTGTATGGTGAGAAATTTGAGTGTTCTCTGATTATAAGAGTCTGAAGTATCTGTTTATACAAAAGACTTGAATTTGAGACAGAGGAGGTGGATGGAATTCATAGAGGATTATGATTTTGAGTTGCATTATCATCCCGGAAAGGCCAATGTTGTGGCCGATGCTTTGAGTAGAAAGCCAGTTAGCAGTGTAGCTTCTATCGCCATCCGAGAATAGGAAATGTTGGGTACTCTTAATGAGTTTGACTTACAACTGGGCGAGTCTGTTGATTTTGCAGCCTTGTTTTCAGTAGTTGCACAACCTACACTTGTGAACCAAGTGTTGGAAGCGCAGAAGGATGACCTTGAGGTGAAATCATTCCGAGAGAAGATTTCCAATGGGAAAGTAGAAAGAGGTTTGACTGTGTATCCCGACCTGAGTATGAGATACCGTGACCGTTTGTTTGTACCGGAGTCTTGCCGAAAGGAAGTACTCCAAGAGTTTCATCATTCGCGCCTTGCGGTGCATCCGGAAGGCACAAAGATGTATCATGATCTTAGTTGCCAGTTTTGGTGGAGAGGTATGAAAAAGGACGTGGTTGTGTTGCCTTACTTGCCAACAAGTGAAGGCCGAGCATCAAAGGCCAGCGGGTTTGTTGCAACCCTTTCCTATAGCTGAGTGGAAGTGGGAACATGTTACAATGGACTTCGTTGTGGGCCTTCCCAGGACTCAACGGGGTAATGATGCCATTTGGGTGGTCGTTGACTGATTGACTAAGTCAGCGTATTTTATTCCCATGCGCGTAAGTGACTCGGTAGATTATCTTGCCGACTTGTACATTAGGGACATAGTGAGGTTGCACGGGGTCCCTGTGACGATTGTTTTAGATAGAGATCCGCATTTCACTGCTCGGTTGTGGCAGAGTTTGCAGAGTGCCTTGGGTACTAGATTGACTTTTAGTACTGCGTATCATCCTCAAACTGACGGGCAGTCCGAGCGTACCATTCAGATCCTTAAGGATATGCTTCGAGGCTGTGTCCTTGACTTTAAGGGGTCGTGGGAGAGACACCTACCCTTAGTAGAATTTGCCTATAGTAATAGTTTCCAATCAAGTATTGGTATGGCACCGTTTAAGGCCTTGTATAGTCGATCGTGTAGATCTCTAGAGTGTTGGGCCGAGGTGGGTGATGCACCTTTGTTAGGTCTAGAGTTGGTTCGAGAAACTACAGAGAAAGTTGCACTTATCCGTAAGAGGCTAGCTACGGTTCAGAGTCGCCAGAAAAGTTATGCCGACCGCAGGAGGAGACCTTTGTCTTTTGAGGTAGGAGATCATGTCTTTTTGAAGATATCATCTAGATGGGGTTTGATGAGGTTTGGGAAGAGTGGGAAGTTGTCCCCTCGGTTTATTGGCCCTTTTGAGATCCTTGAGCGGATTGGGGAGGTTGCTTACCGTTTGGCGTTACCGCCACAGATTTTCGGGGTTCATGACGTGTTTCATATTTGTATGCTTCGGAAATATGAGCCAGATCCATCGCACGTGTTGGATTGGACCAACTTAGAGGTAGATGAGGATGTCTCGTATGAGGAGAGACCGGCGGAAGTCTTGGATAGACGGGATCAAGTTTTGCGAGGCAAGACAATTCGCTTAGTAAAAGTATTGTGGAAACATCACGGAGTCGAGGAGGCGACTTGGGAACGTGAATTGGAAGTCCGAGAGAAATATCCGGATTTGTTTGTTGATGCATAAGCATGTATTGAGAATTTATTGTATTGATGAAAAGTCTAAGCATTGTATATGTTTTAACTTACGAAAACATTGTATATGTTATGGTTATTTGGGAAGAACATGGATTCAATATAAACATTGTATATGTTTTGAGAATGTGGAATATTAATGATGTTGTATCATTTTTGGAAGCATTGTATATGCTATGTATGATTTTTGAAAATTTGGACTTTGGTTGGGAAAATTGAAAATTTCATTTTAATTTGGGACTTGTGAATCGAGTTGGTGTGAATAGATGACTGGGGAATGAGTCATGGTGTTGAACTTGTGGGAATAACGTGGTTGTGAATAATTCAATTATGTTTTAGAGCCTGATTTGCAATTTCGGGGACGAAATTCTTTAAGGGGGGGAGGTTATAGCGACCCCGGTTTTGACCCGTCTCTTGTGGTGTTTCGGACTCGGGTTTATATGGTTGGGATGGTGGTTTATGTCTTGCTTCCCTTGTTTTCCCCTTAATGTTGGTTATTGGGTTGTAGTTGGGTGTTTGGAAAAGGTTGATTGCTTGTTTTTCCAAACTCTTGGATGCCCAAAATTTTGGCTCTCCGCTCGAGCGGGCTTCTGAAAATTTGCTCTACGCTCGAGCGGGCATTCGGGCGCTCGAGCGAGGACTGTGTCTGCAAAAATACTGGGAGAGCGTATTTCACGCTCGAGCGCAGGTTTTCATGCTCGAGCGGGGGTCTGTGTCTTACACTCGAGCGGGGCTTTCCACGCTCGAGCGGACCGTGTTATAACAGGTCGAGAAAGTGACATTTTAGATCACTTTTCTGCTTCCTCTCTCTCTCTAGAAGTCTCTAAATCTGTAGATCTTGAGCTTCTCTCTCTAGAAATCATCCTCCCTCTTTGATTTCTCCAAATCCATTGAGATTTTGGCCATAGTTCCTTCGTCAAAGTTGTGTAACTTCTCGAGGGCTTCATTGTGTGCTGGAGATTGAATTTCATCGTCGTTGATTTGGGGGTTTCAACTCTTTTCTTCCTCTAAGCTTGAGGTAGGGAATTTCTACATTCTAATATGGTTTTTAGCTTAGTTATTTGCTATTGTGTATAGATGATGAGATATGGTTGTGATTTGGACAAATCTAGGATTTGGGTGTGAATGAAAAGAGGAGTATTTGATGAATATGAGGTGAATGAGTATGAGGCTTGAATATAAGATCATGTTATGCCAAAATAATTGATTTTGGTGTTTGGGTTGATATTTGGAAAGAGGGAGATTTTGCTCTAATTTTGATTAAATTATTATTTTGCATAAATAATGGAGATTAACATTTAAAATGTGAAATTGGAAGATTGTGGTTATAAATGGTGATATTGGATATGTATTATCTCACCTATGAAAGTTTTGAATAAACTATTTATTCTAACATTGAACATCTCTTTGGGAATAATTGTATTGGACTATCGGTGGAGGATAGTTACGATTGTTGTAGAAATTACATGAGGATTAGGCGATTTAATGCTAATCTATTGTTGATGTCATTGAATATGACTATGCATATAACTACATTGTATATGTATGTTTATTGGGAGGAGAAATGGGATGTACTCCAAGTGTGATTATGTTTATAAAATACATTACATATATATGTATTTGTTTGGGAGGAGAATGGGGATGTACTCCATATGTACTTATGCTTATAAATATATAGCATATGCATGTTTGTTTGGAAGGAGAAAGGGGATGGACTTCATTTAAAGCAAGTTGGCCAGAATGTCCAGGGTGAAAGACCCGAAAACTTAAACATACATGGGTACCGGTTCCCTCGGACGAAATATCCATAAAATGGTATATTTGAGAAAACATAAATGGGTGTCGATTCCTTTGGACGAAATATCCGTAAAATGGCAAAGTTTGAAGTGTTTATATGTGTTTTGCCAAATTGGAAAACCACTGAATTGTAATCTCATATTGGTTGTTGAAAGATAATGAATTTAACTCACGAATTGAGTTGCATGTATGAATTGTTGGAAATTGGAATAAGATTGGCCTTAGTGGCATATGGATATGCAGGCCTTGTGGTTGCTTCCATAATCGGTATTGTTTATGTACGTGGTATTTATACCTTTGCTAAACCTTATATATTGCGTTAGATTATCTCTACTAGGCTGTTGGCTCACCCTATACGGGAATATCATTTTCAAGTGCAGGTGAGGTGTTTCCTCCAAGGAAATAACATGGATGGACTCTCGGGAAGCAATAACTTCTTATTTATGCTTTATGTGTGCATGTTTGTTATTTGTAAAGCTAAGGGCTTAAGATGTAATGAGCAAGACTCAATTTGTGTAACCAAGCAATGACTTGGAAAGATATAAGCGTACATGGCATTTAATTGGTTGTTAAACAGTAAACTCTGATATATATGAAAGTGTGTGAGTGATTTTCTGATCACACTGCCCTCCTTAGTGATTCAGCTGTAGAACACAGGCAGAATAGATGGCACCCTGCTGTCCTGCACAGAAAGAAAAGGCTCCGGCGGTGGTTCTTCCACCCGGGGGCACTCCGACGATCAAGTCAGTATATCTCTCAAAGATAATCAAGTAATCAACTCACAAGCTTGAGTATCAAAAGCATCCCTCAGACCATGGGGGTGCCTCTTATTTATAGCCAAACTCAATCCTAGTCCCAATGGGAGCCTAACTCCAATGGACTCAGGATTACTGCTAATCTGGGACTCCCAGTGGGATTAGGATAAACTCTCTAAGAGTTTTATCTTTACCCAAACTGAAGTCTTCTCCCAATCTAGGACTCTTGTCCCATATCCAGGTTGAGTTCCCTCTTCATTCTAGGACTCTTGTCCCTTATCCACTTATCTCGGATTCCGATATCTTCGGAGATAACCTCGGCCTAACCGGGATGACCTCGGCATAACGACCAGGACACATGGCATCTCGGCTGACACGTCGGCATCACCTTGCCACGTGTTGGTACTCAAAAAATATGTCCCCACAACTGCCCCCTAGGTTCTATCACCTCGGCATTCTGAGGTGATGGAACCTACACTGTTCGTTTATCTGTGCCCCTCTGTCCGAGATCAAACTCGCCGACCTCAAAGTTCCCTGGACTTTACTGTCCACTGGTATCAAGAATCAAGTTTCATGTTTTCCAAGCTACTTGAAATCGCACCTCCTAGCCGAGGTTCTGGTTCCATTAATTCGTAAACTCCAAGAGCTTTGCAACTGCTCCACTCACACTCTCTGGTGAGTTCTCGATTTCCAGTCATCTATTTGACTCCGGCGATTTTCATATCGGCGTTCATTTCACTTGGTAGGTTCACAAACTCTTTACTTGCCATTAAGCTCAATCTTTCATAACTCTTCTAAATCTGTTTACTTGCCATCTGTTGCCTTCTATTTTCATCTGTCTTCAAGTTTTGAATTGTTTGAATGCCTGGCACTGTTCTTGTCATATCCGCTTTCTGTTGCTAGCATCGTGTCTGGGTTATTACTTTTTTGTTCTTCACATACTTACTTAGTGCCTGTGCACTTGGCTTTATTCTTGAACTTTGTCGTCTTCTTGACTATTTTTCTCTTTTTTCATTCAATCCTCTGGCTTTTTCTCTTTCTAGCTCTTTTGCTTAAATCCGTCATTGTTCCAAGCTTTCAAGCTTCTGCAACTGTCTTCGTTCCTCTCCTCCGGTGAAGCTTACGTCATTGTCGTTAGACTTCGGCAATTTTTATTCCGGCTTCCCTCTTTCTGGTAAGCCACTGTTCCTCCTGGTTTTACTTCTTGTTGCTTTCCAAGAAGCTCTGCTTCATTGTTAATCACCATTGTTTCCAAATCATCTTCTTGAATACACACTGTTCATACATCTGTTGATTTCTGCCACTGTTCTTGGCTTGACACACCTGTGCAATCTTTTTGTCTTGATTTCCTGATAGCTTTATCACCATTCTTGATTACGAATTACATTATTGTTTCTGTTTTCGGTGTCTTTTTCCATATTCTTGCTTTCAATCCTTGCCTTCAAACTCCGAGGTGCCAATCGCCGAGAAGAGCCTTGATCAAACTCTTCAGAAGATCGATGCTGAGCTCGAGGCCGAGAAGGCTGCGGAGAAGTCTTCCCAACTGTCTTCTATATTCTGCCATTGATGCCGAGCAGTTTTGTTTGCTTCTTTTACTCCTTGTACCTTGTACCATGTACTTTATCCGTCTTTGTATGCTTTTAATCTGGCCGACGTGCCTTCTTCTGAACAGTTATGCTTTGATTGTTTCCTCTTTAATAAAAAAACTACAACTGTATTGTCTGAATGCCTCAATCTTTATTTTCTCTTGATGATTCTATACTTAGAATATTTTGCATGCCTTTCATACTTTGCCTCCTTTGTGCAATCTTCTCGGGGTTACATACCTCGGGTATAATAACTACAAGCTTTACTTCGGCAAGATATTGACCTGCAAATTTTTCATAAATTTCAACAAGTGTAAAACACATACTGTTTTAATTTCAACCTATAAACTTTCCTCAAGTTATAATAAGTGCTAAACAATGATCTACCTGTAAATTGTTACAAATTTCAACAAGTGTTTAAACAATATACTTAGCTTTTACTTCAACCTGTAAATTGCTGCAAATTTCAACAGATGATCATATGTCGGCTTAACGTCATCTTGTAAATTGCTCGGCTTTACTTCAACTTGTAAATTGCTACAAATTTCAACAAGCGAAGAGAAACAGTAATCTCGGCTTAACTTCAACTTGTAAATTGCTACAAATTTCAACAAGTGAAGATAGGGAATAATCTCAGCTTAACTTCAACTTGTAAATTACTACAAATTTCAACAAGTGAAGATAAGGAACCATCTCAACTTAACTTCAACTTGTAAATTGCTGCAAATTTCAACAAGTGAAGATAAGGAACCATCTCAGCTTAACTTCAACTTGTAAATTGCTACAAATTTCAACAAGTGAAGATAAGGAACCATCTCGGCTTAACTTCAACTTGTAAATTGCTGCAAATTTCAACAAGTGAAGATAAGGAACCATCTCGGCTTAACTTCAACTTGTAAATTGCTACAAATTTCAACAAGTGAAGATAAGGAACCATCTCGGCTTAACTTCAACTTGTAAATTGCTACAAATTTCAACAAGTGAAGATAAGGAACCATCTCCGCTTAACTTCAACTTGTAAATTGCTACAAATTTCAACAAGTGAAGATAAGGAACCATCTCGGCCTAACTTCAACTTGTAAATTGCTGCAAATTTCAACAAGTGAAGATAAGGAACCATCTCAGCTTAACTTCAACTTGTAAATTGCTACAAATTTCAACAAGTGAAGATAAGGAACCATCTCGGCTTAACTTCAACTTGTAAATTGCTACAAATTTCAACAAGTGAAGATAAGGAACCATCTCGGCTTAATTTCAACTTGTAAATTGTTACAAATTTCAACAAGTGAAGATAAGGAATAATCTCGGTTTAACTTCGGTTAAACATCGTCTCGGCTTAACTTCGGTTAAGCATCATCTCGGCTTAACTTCGGTTAAGCATTATCTCGGCTTAACTTCGGTTAAACATCGTCTCGGTTTTAACCAACTTGTAAACTTTTCTCAAGTTTCAACAAGTTTACATGTCTTCTAGGATCCGGGATCTGCTCACTTAGGCTGAGCTCTCGTTTTCTCGGGCCTACTCATCTAGGCCGAGATCATGTATTCTCAGATCCGGGATCTGCAATCCGGGATCTGCTCACTTAGGTTGAGCTCTTCTATACTTGAATATCATCTCCTTGGGAGCGCTCATACCCCCTGCCTTTGCATCCCTTCTGGAAGGGTCTTCGTTCCTCCGCAGGTATCTATCCTTCCATACCTAGAGGTCATCTTTGTTGTAGTATCTGCTTTGATCTGTTGTCTTTGGTGCGTCACCTTCCTGGCCGGCGTCTTTTCCTCCGTGACTCTGGTCACGAGTTTCTATGTTGCGGTCATCCCCTTCAACGTCGAGGTCGATAGGTCTCCCACTCCAGCAGGAGCGTTGTCTCCAATCTAATCATTCTGTCCGTCATTGGCCATCTATTCTTCTTTCTTTCCCACAAACGGCGCCAAATTGTGTGAGTGATTTTCTGATCACACTGCCCTCCTTAGTGATTCAGCTGTAGAACACAGGCAGAATAGATGGCACCCTGCTATCCTGCACAGAAAGAAAAGGCTCCGGCGGTGGTTCTTCCACCCGGGGGCACTCCGATGATCAAGTCAGTATATCTCTCAAAGATAATCAAGTAATCAACTCACAAGCTTGAGTATCAAAAGCATCCCTTAGACCCATGGAGGTGCCTCTTATTTATAGCCAACTCAATCCTAGTCCCAATGGGAGCCTAACTCCAATAGACTCAGGATTACTGCTAATCTGGGACTCCTAGTGGGATTAGGATAAACTCTCTAAGAGTTTTATCTTTACCCAAACTGAAGTCTTCTCCCAATCTAGGACTCTTGTCCCATATCCAGGTTGAGTTCCCTCTTCATTCTAGGACTCTTGTCCCTTATCCACTTATCTCGGATTCCGATATCTTCGGAGATAACCTCGGCCTAACCGGGATGACCTCGGCATAACGACCAGGACACGTGGCATCTCGGCTGACATGTCGGCATCACCTTGCCACGTGTTGGTACTCAAAAAATATATCCCCATAGAAAGTATGTCATTTCTCATATTTATTCCGCATATGAGTTATCTTTGTTGTATTATTTTGGGGGCGTTACAGCCTAGGCGCATTCTGCAATAGATCGTTAAGTTTCAGCACTTCCTCCTCTTCCCATGCTAGAAGAGGCCTTCTGAAAACCAAATTCCAGTCTGAATCTGCTTCTCTTCTATGGAAAAAATCAAACAAATTGCCATCTTTGTCAACTAACAAGGCGAATAATCTAGGAAAAGTCTCACTCAGATTTTGGTTGTTACGCCACCTATCAGTCCAAAATTGCAATCTTCCACCATTTCCAAGAACTAACTTGAAGTTTTGCAAGAAGAAATCACGCAGAGCAGTATTTACTACAACCACTGATAGTATATCTTGCCATGTATTCGACATCCACACTGATCTAATAAATAAGGGGCACCATCTGCCTCCTAAACCTCCATACTTACTACATACCACTTGTTTCCACAAAGCTGCCTCCTCTTTGCCATACCTCCACCACCATTTTGAAACGAACATCAATCCAAATTAAGCGTTAGAAAAAAAGAAAAAGGGGGAAAAAAAGGAATCAAAAATCAAAACCATTACAACAAGCCACCAATAAATTAACTAGACACAGTATCAATGGAACATACTATATTTAACATTGTCACAAAAGTGTCAAATTCATCGCCATAAACATGTGAACTATTTGCGCTGGAAAATTGATGTGCCACACTATTGGTTCCTTTAGATCCCAATTCAGTTTTGTTGCCCAAATTGCCAACAGCATCTGCATTTTCGCCGGATGCATCAGCAAGCTCATCACTTCGTTTCTAAATCAAATTAAAGAATACAAAACAAAATGTGAGAACAAAGGAAAATTTTGAGACAATTGATAAGCTAACGTGATAACATAACTATGATTCCTATTATTTCTATGATTATACATTCAATTTATTTTTTCCAATATTGTGAAAAAATATTAAACTTGACAGAAAGAAGTGTATATAATAAGGGTTTAAAGCTGATTAGTGGGTATGTTCTTCACATTATTATTTAGTGTTTAACCCCCTTCCCGTTTGTCTAGTTTACTGACTTAGGAATGACTTTGAAAATTGCTTCTTAGGATGGCCCAAAAGACAATGGTTAGAATGATTTCTTGATTATTAAAAAGAAAAAAATTATATAAACTATATTGAATTCCAAAAACAAATCTATTTATTTGAAAAAAAAATCTATAAAAAAATAGACCTCAATAAATTATGATATCCTGCCAGGCTAACGTGAATTTTTGCATCTACTGGTATTGTCTCTTATTGAATTATGCTTTGTGGGCTTATATTTTAGGACAAATTACCTTTATAGTTGTTGTTTGTCTTTTGTGTCAAATTAGTTCTTATAGTTCTAATTGTATTAGTTTTATCTTTGAATTTTTCACATTATGTTAATTTAGTCCAGTTGACATTAATCCTTTAAAAATTGAACTAAAATCGAAGAGTAAAATGATTCATTCATTGCTTATTTGAAAAATAGGTTAAAAGTCAACTTTTTGACTTTTTTTGAAAAAAATGTGTAAAAAAGTGAGGAGATGATGTGACCTAAAAAAATTAAAAAGTTAAAAAGTCAAAAGTTAGCTTTTAACCCAATTGCCAAAGTGGTTGAGGGATTGATTTTCAATTTGAAATGTTCCGATCTTTTTTGAATGGTTCATTTTTATCTTTGATTTTATTTTCCAATTTCTTAAAAGATATTATCAATTGCACTAAATTATCACAAAAATCAAATAATTTGCCCTAATTTTAATTACCATATTTCTAACTACCAAATCCCAATATTTCAAACATGATTGCTCCTCCAAATTGAGTAAAATGAGTATAAATTTAAATTTGTCTATGATGAAGTTATTTATAATTAAAATTTTCCATTTTTTTCTTAAAAAATTGCATCCTGATCAAATGCTTGTAAAAAAATATATTTAATTTTGGACGAATTATACTAACTGTCCCTATAGTTTGGAGTTCATATCACTTTGATCATTGACTTTTCAATTGTAACACATTTGACCCTGAATTTTGAATCTTCTTCCAAATAAGAACAATTGAAGATACCATTGCTCAATTTTAAGGGCAAAGTCATCAATTTGATAAAATATAAACTAATTTGACAAAAATAAATGTCAAAAAAATATTTTTGAATTTTTAAAAATAATTTTTACCCACCAAAATTAAAATTATGTAAAATTAATACTCCCTCTGTCTCAAAATAATCGTTCCTTTTGAAAAATCTAACTTTTTTTAATAGTATAATTATTATATTTTAAAAATATTAATTTTTTAAATTACCCTTTAATAGTACTTTTTTTTAGGAGAATATCTATTGTCATAATTATACTTTTTGTGTTATTAATAAATTTAAAAGAAGGAAAAAAATAGTAAATTCATATTATTTTATTCCTTAATTTTTGAAAAGGGACTAATATTTTGAAACAATGAAAAATTAAGTAGGGAACTAATATTTTGGGATGGAAGGAGTAAATCTTTTAGACATTTATTTATTTATCTATTTACTTTACCAAATTAAATTTTCTTACATGTTTGGATGATAATCACGTAATGGGTGGTTGTTAGGTTTTTAATGTGCAATCGATATATTTAATATATGAAATGTTTTTAGTTTTGAATTTTTTTGATTTAATGGATTGATTTAATAAAGATATCAAAGTTGTCTTCATATTTGAATTTTGAAAAAATAGAAACTAATTGAATGAAAATAAAAACAACCACCCATTATATGATCATCATTCAAACACATAATAAAAAATAACTTGATAAATAAATAAATGTCTAAAAAATTTATCAATTTTACATAATTTTATCTTTAGTGGGTAGAAATAATTTTTAAAAATTCAAAAATATTTTTTTGATATTTATTTTTATTAAATTAATTTATATTTTATCAAATTGATAATTTTGTCATTAAAATTGAGCAATGGTATTTTCAATTATCCTTATTTAAAACTTATCACAATTAAAAAATCAAGAATCAAAATAATACAAGAGTTAAACTATAAAGACCATTAGTATAATTCTTACTTTAATTTTTATTTTGTTTCTCTCACTTTACTTTCTACGCCATTCACTTTTTTACTATTCTTTTTCCTATTGATCAAACAGACATTGGGGGTGTTTGGTAGAGCTTAAATCCAATTTATTTTAGCTTTTAGCTTAAATTAAGTGATTTTTGTGTGTTTGGTGTAGCTCAAGTGATCAACTTTTAGCTTAAATTAAGTAAAAAATATGATTATTCTTTGAGTTGGGGAGGAGGTGCTTTTCAATTCAGCTTAAGCACGCAGCTAGGATTATGAGCGCAACATGACTAAAATGCCCCTCACGTTTTCAAGTTATTACAATTGTGCTATGTATATAAACCAAACACAACTCATTTCTATCTCTTGCACGTCTTTGAGAGGCGATTTCCGGCGAAAAGGAGACGATTTCCGGGGAACCCTAGCTCTCTGAAACCCTAGCTCTCTCTCTCTCTCTCTCTCTCTCTCTGTTCGGATTCAAATCTATGAGAGTGACAATCACCGCCCTATAGAGGCTCGAGGGCGACGGAAACCTAGCTTCCAACTTGGTGAAGACTATGGAGAAGTGCAGGGAGCCAAATCGACAGCCTCGATCAACGGTGGCGAATCCACCACCACCACTACCGCCTCTGTTCTGCTTCCTCCTCTGCTGCCTAGTGTATTCGAGAAGAGAGAGAGAGAGAGAGAGAGAGAGAGAGAGAGAGAGAGAAAGAAAGAGAGATAGAAGAGGTGAGAGGCGGTGGTGTGGATCTACCATTGCCCAGATTGGTCTCTCTGCCTTCGGCGATGGCGATGGCAATGGCGATGGCGATGGATGGGGAGGCGGGGTGGTGGTTGTGTTGTCGGAGAAGATAAGGAGATGAAGAGGCAATCTCAAACCCTAGCACCGCTGTGACGGAGCTAAGGTTTCAATGTTTTTTTTTTTTTTTTTTTGGGAGGTTTTCAGTGTTTTTTAATAAAAAAATAATAATTAAGCATTTAGTCATAATTAAACTAATTAATTAATTTAAAAATAATTAATTTCTAATGACACAAATTAATTTATAATGAAATAAATTGTGCAATTAATATTGAAATAAATTGCGCAAATTAATATCAATTAATATTGAAATAAATTGGGCGATTTATCTCAATTAATATTGAAATTAATATTGACACAAATTAATTTATAATGAAATATCACTAATGTGCAATTTAAATGCAATTAATATTGAAATGAAATTGTGCAATTAATATTCAAATAAATTGTGCGATTTATATCAATTAATATTGAAATTAATATTGACACAAATTAATTTATAATGAAATATCACTAAAAAATATTTCAATTAACAAATTGTAAATTGTAATTGAATGAAATAAATTGTTTCCATAACTGACACTAATTAATTTATAATGAAGAAAAAAGATTTAAAAATGAATAAAAAGAAAAAAAGTATTGATGCTAAAAACCCATTAATTGACATTAATAATTTATAATGAAGAAAAAGATTAAAAAAAATGAAATAAAAAAAGTATTGATGCTAATTAACCAATTAATTGACATTAATCAATTTATAATGAAGAAAAAGATTGAAAAAAATGAAGAAAAAAAAAAGTATTGATGCTAATTAAGCCATTAATTATAATGAAAAAATGAAATAATTTTACACTAATTGATACTATTAAATGAAAATAATAATTTTTGTAATACTAATTAATTAAACTTGTATTAATGAATAACTTTTTAAAAATTAAAACTGAAAAAAAATGACAAAATAATTATTTTTATATCATATAAGGGCAAAAAAGGACAATTATACAGTAAAAAGTTATTTTACAGCTTATCAACCAAACACTACTCTGCTGTAAATCCATAATCTCACAGCTACACCAAACAGGTTAACAACTTATGTTTAAAGTTATAATCTGTGGGGATATATTTTCTGAGTACCAATACGTGGCAAGGTGACGCCGACGTGCCAACCGAGGTGCCACGCGTTGTGGTAGTTACACCGAGGTGATCTCGGAGTGCCGAGGTTATCTCCGAAGATATCGGAATCCGAGATAAGCAGATAAAGGACGAGTCCTAGATTGAGAGAAGACTTCATTTGGGTAAAGATGAAACTCTTAGAGGGTTTATCCTAATCCCACTGGGAGTCCAGATTAGCAGTAATCCTAAGTCCCTTAGGGCCAGGCTCCTATTGGGGACTAGGATTGTATTTGCTATAAAAGAGAGGCACCCCCATGGGTCAAAGGTATGTTTGATATACTCAAGCTAGTGAGTTGAATACTGATCTTTGAGAGATATACTGACTTGAATCGTCGGAGTGCCCCGGGTGGAAGAACCACTGCCGGAGCCTTTTCTTTCTGTGCAAGACAGCAAGGTGCCATCTATTCTGCCTGTGTTCTACAGCTGAATCACTAAGGAGGGCAGTGTGATCAGAAAATCACTCACACAATTTGGCGCCGTCTGTGGGAAACGAAGATGAATAGATGGCCAGTAACGCACGACAAGAAAATGTTGGGGACGACGCTCCCGCAGGGAGTGGGCAGACCTATCGACCTTGACATTGAAGGAGACAACCACAACGAAGAAGAAACCCGTGACCAGGGTCACGGTGGAAAAAACGTCGGCCAAGAGGGCGACACTTCAAAGAAGACAGATCAGGACAGATACTACAACGAAGATAGCCTTCAGGTATGGAGGGATAGGTGCCTACGGAGGGATGAGGAAGTAAAAGAATTGGCAGACAAGTTGGCAGACCTACAGTCGGTCGTCAACTTCATGATGCAAAACAATGTCATGCAGCCACCGTACCCACTGCAGGACACGCCAATTCCAGCAATTAATACCGAGAAGGGAGGAAGGAAAGTGAAGCACCTCGGCATACCAGGAGCGCAAGGCACTCCCACCCGCCTTCCAGGGAGATCGGACGAGAAGAACCGAGACAAGAGAAATCCCAGAGGACATATCACACGAAGGACCCAGAGCCCAGAGAACATCGGCATGTCCAAAGGCAGGCGCTCTGTTTTGACACAACCCATAGAGAAAGATCGAAACGGGCCCACCACGAGGCCGAGAGCAGTGTGCCAAAAAGACTGAAGTCGAAAGATAGCCGAGCTCCAGGGAGGAGTAAAGAGGACTTGAGAAACTACCTCAAGAAGAAGGAACAGAATGCTGAAGCCGAGGTTAATTCACCCGACAAACCGAGGACACCGTTCTCGGTAGAACTGGACAAATTTGAGGCACCAAAAAGATTCAGCATGCCGAGGTTTCAGATATACGATGGTAAGTCAGACCCTAACTTCCACGTTGGTTTATTCTTGAATTCAATGGCATTATACAGTGGAAACGAGCCACTGCTCTGCAAAGTTCCCTCGTCCTTTGGGGAGATTGCATCAGATTGGTTCCACAAGCTACCAAAGGGAAACGTGAAGACATGGGAAGGCCTGGCCGAGATGTTTGTGGCCAGGTTCATGACGACAAGCTACAGCCATTAAGGGTGGATGCATTAATGGCTTTGAAGATCAGCAAGGATGAAGGCCTTAGGCCTATGCAAAAAGATATTACGAGGTGTTCAATCAAATACCCGAATGCAACCAAGAAGTGGCAGTCATATCTTTCAAGAATGGCCTGAAAGATGATTGCTCACTACGGAAATCTTTGGCAAAGACATTGCCGAAAAGCATGGAAGAACTCATGGCAAGAATCGAGAAATATGCCAGAGCCGAGGAGGATACATCAGGGAATAAGGAGGTAAAACAGGAAAAAGGGAACGGCTCGCCGAAGCGAGGCCGAGGTAATAACGGATTTAACAAATCAGAGACAGAATTAAGGGGTAAGCAAGCAGTAACGACTGTATTCCAAATTCCCATCCACAAAGTCCTAGATCAAATTCGAAATCAGCCCTATTTCAGGGCACCGGCAAAGGCCCCAGGAGAATACATGGGAAGGAACGTTGGTAGGCGTTACGCCTACCACAATGAAGAGGGGCATCCAACTCAGGGTTGTAGAGCCCTAAGAGCACACTTGGAGGACTTAGTGAGACAAGGCCATTTGAGGGACCTTGTCGATGAGGCCAAAACAAGAGAGGAACAGGCAAGGTTGCCTCAAGCACCAGCAGCCCCGCCTCCCCTAGCACAACGACCACGGGCAGGGGAACCACGGGTGGTTAATGTGATCCACTCAAGGGTCAACGAGAATGAAGTCAGAGGAGAAACCCAGAGGGTAAGGCACTTACAGCATGTCAACCAAGTCGGGGAAAAGAGACATCGGCCAGAGGAGTGCCAGGGACCGATGATAGCTTTTACTGAAGCCGACCTAGAGATGGTCCAACACCCGCATAATGATGCCTTGGTAGTATCCCTCCAGGTTGGGGAGTGCCAAGTAAAGCGCATCCTGATAGACCAAGGCAGCTCTTGTGACATCATGTATGTTAGATGTTACAAGGAGCTAGGCCTTCACCCAGATGACATGGAAGGATCCATGGCCCGATGGTCGGCTTCAATGGAACGCCGACGTGGCCACTAGGCGCAACAAGCTTGGAAGTACAAGCCGGCACAAAGAAAATCAAGACAGAATTCATCGTGATTGATACCCCTTCCCCATACAACATCATCTTGGGAAGGCCATGGTTGCATGCAATGGGGGCAGTTCCCTCAACATTGCATCAACTATTGCGGTTCCCAACAGAACATGGGATTGAAGAAGTCAGAGGAGATCAACTGCAGGCAAAAAATTGCTCCATGGCAGCAATGAAAACAACCTGCAACATACAAGAACCAGGGAAGGCAGAGATTGAAGATGAGGACATGGAGGTCCTAGATGATGTCGGCAAGGAGCCGACCGAAAGAGTGAGGAAACACTAAAGAAAATCCTCGTCCAGGAGGGCGATGAAGAGCGCTTTTTCTTCTCGGCTCAGGCTTAGCCGAAGAAGAAGAAAAGGAACTGGAAGCTTTTTTGAGAACAAACATAGAGGTGTTCGCTGGACACCTTATGAAATGCCTGGCATTGACCCCGAGGTCACATGTCACAGACTGAACGTGACAGGTCGGCCAAACCTGTAATACAACGAGCCAGAAGACCGACGTTGATGCACGTCGAAGCAGTGGAGGAAGAAGTAGACAGACTTCTAGAGCCAGGGCCATAGAGAAGTCAATTATCCGACATGGCTATCAAACACTGTGGTAGTAAAGAAGAAAACGGTAAATGGAGGGTATGCGTAGATTTTACAAGCCTGAACAAAGCCTGTCCCAAAGACAGCTTCCTCTGCCCAAATTGACCAGCTGGTGGATGCCACATCTGGACATGGAAGGATGAGCTTCCTGGATGCTTATAGGGGGTCACCAGATAGCCATGTACCCCCCAGACGAAGAAGACAGCGTTCATCACCCCAAAAGGCCTGTACTGTTACAGAGTGATGCCTTTTGGGTTGAAAAACGCAGGAGCAACCTACCAAAGGCTGGTAACCAAATGTTCAAGCACCTGATGGCCAAACAGTAGAAGTCTACATCGATGACATGGTCGTGAAGACCAAGGAGCCTAAGAGTCATCTTGCCGACCTAAAAGAGGTATTTGAAATCCTCAAAACATATCGGCTCCGACTCAACGCATCAAAGTGCGCGTTTGGAGTTGGATCTGGTAAGTTTCTGGGGTACCTAGTAACAAGGGGGCATAGAGGCCAGCCCAGATCAGATCAAGGCCATTAGACCTACAGAGCCCAACATCGGCAAAACAGGTACAAATGCTTACTGGAAGGGCCGCAGCCCTAAACAGGTTCATAAGCCGAAGCTCAGACAAATGTAAACCCTTCTTCAACTGGTAAAAAGAACACAGACTTCCTATGGACTGAGGAATGTGAGGCCGCTTGGCCGACCTAAAGAAATATCTGACCACGGCTCCAGTCCTCTCAACACCTAAACCTGGGGAGGAGTTTTTTGTACTTAGCCGTGTCAGAACACGCAGTAAGTGCAGTGCTAATCGAGAAGAAGAAGGAGAACAGAAGGCTGTCTATTATATAAGTAAAACCTTGGCCAACGCTGAAACAAGGTATCTACCTCTGGAGAAATTAATGCTGGCCTTGGTAACGGCCTCAAAGAAATTGAACCATTACTTTCAGGCGCACAAGATTGTGGTGCTAACAGAACACCCACTAAAGTCCTTGTTGCAACAAGGAGACTTAACAGGAAGAATTGCAAGATGGGCAGTGACCTTGGGCCAGTATGACCTGGAGTTCAGGCCCAGAACAGCAATTAAGGGCCAAGTTTTGGCCGACTTCGTGGCAGAATTTACGCCTGAATCCATCGAACATCGGGCTCCGTTGAGCCAAGATGAACGAGGTCCCAGCAAGCAAGGAGAATCCCAGCCAAAGGCAAAACAGCAAAGGAAGGAAAAACTCAGACCCTGCAGCATCTACATCGGCGACTCCTTCAGACTGTTTGTCGATGGAAGTTCAAACCGACAGGAGCGGGGCAGGAGTGCTGCTGATATCTCCAGATGGAGAAATAATAGAACAGTCCATCCGTTTGGGGTTCAAGGCCTCAAACAATGAAGCAGAATACGAAGCATTAATTGCAGGGCTAAAACTGGCAGCAGCAGCCGAAGCAGATGAGGTAATAGTTTTTTGTGATTCACAGTTAATTGTTAACCAGTCAACAGGAGAATTTGCAGCCAGAACGAGAGGATGTCGGCATATGCAAAAGAGGTCATCAGATTGGCAGCCCTTTTTCAGAACTGCCGACTACTCCAAGTAAGCCGAGATGATAATAACCACGCCGACGCGTTGGCCAACCTGGCAAGTTCAATGCAGACTGGAAAAACAAGGACAATTATGATTGACTACATGTCGGGCCCGAGCATAGAACCACAGAACACACAGCAAGAAGCAATGTGTGTGGACATGGGGCCAAGCTGGATGGATGCAGTCGTTGCATTCCTAAAAGAAGGAAAACTGCCAGAAGACCGCAAGGAGGCACACAAAGTCAGATTGAAGTCGGCAAGATTCAGCCTGACTGCGGACGGACATCTCTACAGAAGATCCTTCACTGGACCCCTTCTAAGGTGCGTACACCCTTTGCAGGTTGAAGATTTTTTATATGAAATTCATGAAGGAATTTGTGGAAGCCACGCTGGGGGCAGATCACTAGCTCACAGGGCCATTACCCAGGGGTATTGGTGGCCCTACATGCAAAAAGACGCAGAAGCATACGTGAAGAAGTGCGAACAATGCCAAAGGTTTGCACCTTTGATTCATCAGCCAGCTGCTGACCTGAATCCAGTATCCAGCCCTTGGCCGTTTGCCCAGTGGGGCATGGATCTGGTTGGACAACTTCCCCAAGCAACTGGGCAGAGAAAATACTTGCTGGTAGCAACAGATTACTTCACAAAGTGGATAGAGGCAGAACCTCTTGCCAAAATCCGAGATGTGGACGTCAAGAATTTCATATGGAAAAACATTATCACCAGATTTGGCATTCCAGAGCCATAGTTGCCGACAACGGAACAGTTTGACAGCAAACTCATCAAGAACTTTTGCGCGAAATTCAAGATCAAGAATTACTTTTCAACACCAAGTTTTCCCCAAAGCAATGGGCAGCAGAGGCTCCAACAAAGTAATTTTGGATGGAATAAAGAAGAGGCTGCAGGCAGCAAAAGGAAAGTGGGTAGACGAATTGCCCAACGTGCTTTGGGCATATCGGACTACGCCGAGAAGATCAACAGGGGAATCCCCCTTTGCCATGGCTTATGGCACAGAAGCAGTCATTCCACTGGAAGTCGGCATCCCAGGGATCCGAACCCAGGGAGTTGAGAATGGGACTAATGATATACTTCTAGCCCGAGATCTGGATCTTTTGGAAGAACGAAGAGAGAAGGCTGCAATTCAGCTTGCAGTATACCAGCAACAGCTTGCCAGAGCTTATAACAAGAAGGTCAATCCAAGAGATTTTCAAGTCGGTGACTAGTCCTGAGAAAAGTCGTCGGCAACAAGAAGGATCCCAGAGAGGGCAAGCTTGGCCCAAACTGGGAAGGACCCTACAGAATTACTTCGGTATTAGGCAATGGAGCTTCGGCTTGAAGATAATGAGGGCAAAGCATTGCCAAGACCTTGGAACACTTGTAATTTGAAATTTTTCTATCATTAGATGTTCATTATTTTTGGCCGATGTCATCAATAAAATATTTTCTGATTCTTCAAACACATATGATTGTTAAAGATACATAATGTTGTTTTTGAGAGACACGAATAATGAGAACCCAAGTGGAACTCAGGTTCACATTGGGGGCAGAGAGAGAAAGACAAAGAGCTTAACACTTGTTGAAATTTGTAGCAATTTACAAGTTGAAGTTAAGCTAGATGGTTCCTTATCTTCACTTGTTGAAATTTGTAGCAATTTACAAGTTGAAGTTAAGCTGAGATGGTTCCTTATCTTACTTGTTGAAATTTGTAGCAATTTACAAGTTGAAGTTAAGCTGAGATGGTTCCTTATCTTCACTTGTTGAAATTTGTAGCAATTTACAAGTTGAGATAAGCTGAGTGGTTCCTTATCTTCACTTGTTGAAATTTGTAGCAATTTACAAGTTGAAGTTAAGCGAGATGGTTCCTTATCTTCACTTGTTGAAATTTGTAGCAATTTACAAGTTGAAGTTAAGCGAGATGGTTCCTTATCTTCACTTGTTGAAATTTGTAGCAATTTACAAGTTGAAGTTAAGCTGAGATGGTTCCTTATCTTCACTTGTTGAAATTTGTAGCAATTTACAAGTTGAAGTTAAGCCGAGATCACTGTTTCTCTTCGCTTGTTGAAATTTGTAGCAATTTACAAGTCGAAGTGAAGCCGAGGTTATTACTTGAACAATTGTAGCACTCCACAGGTTGGTTAAACCAAAGAGGATGCTTAACACTTGTTGAAATTTGTAGCAATTTACAAGATGATGTTAAGCCGACATATGATCATCTGTTGAAATTTGCAGCAATTTACAGGTTAAGGTAAAAGCTAAGTATTTTTAAATACTTGTTGAAATTTGTAGCAAATTTACAAGTAGATCATTATTTAGCACTTGTTATAACTTGAGAAAAGTTCACCGAATATGTTAATCCTTGTTGCAATTTGTAGCAATTTACAAGTGGGTTAGACTGAGATCACTGTTTAAACACTTGTTGAAATTTATGAAAAGTTTGCAGGTCAGTGTCTTGCCGAAGTGAAGTTTGTAGTTATTATACCCGAGGTATATAACCCCGAGAAGAGTGCACAAAGAAGGAAGAAGTATGAATATACAAAATATTCTAAGTATAGAATCACGCAAAAGCAATCAGGGGAAAATAGTTGCTGTTGTATACAAAGAAAGGCACATCGGCCATAAAAGGAAGCTTACATTGTTCAGAAAAACAAAACAAAGTATAAAAGACAAGGAAATAAAAATCAGGATTCTTCAGCATTAACAGCTGGAAGGGCTGGGACCTCAGAAGTTTCTGGTGGAACCTTCTCGGCAACCTTTTCTGCCTCAATTTCGGCGTCAATCTCTGCAAGCGTTTCATCAAGATTTTTTTCGGCTGGAGGAACGTCGGACGATGCTTGTTCAGGAATAGCATCCTTAGCAACCTCCTCATCCTCCTCATGAGTCAGGTCTAGGACTTGATTATCCTGAGGAGGAGATTTGGTCTCATTGGCACCCTTGGACTTCCTTACTAGAGCATCATCGTCATCCTTATCCTCATCCTCGGCTTCAGACTCAGATTCCTCTTCAGCTTGACTTGGAGGTGGAGGAGGAGGAAATGGAAGAGGAATAGCATCAGCATTACGGAAAGGGGAGTCAGCAGGAAGATCAAGTTTTTTTATCAGGGACATCCAACTAAGGGAGAATCCCCTGTTGCATGCCTGCCTGACTTGAAGCTTGTAGTCCTCAGTAACGTCGGCCACGCCCTGGGCATAAGCCTTCTCATCAGCCTCTTTGATTTCGGCTTCCTTAGTGGAAAGGGCTTCCTGAAGCTCCTTCTCGGCTTGGGCAGTTTTCGCCTCTGCCTCCTTCTTTTGAGCTTCAGCAACTTTCTTAATGGCCTCAGCAGACTCGGCCTTTTCTTCGGCTATTTGTTGGGCTTTAGTGGCAGCCTCGGCTTGATCTTCCAACTTCTTCATTTTTGCTTGAAGACCCTTGTTGATTTTCTGGAGGGCAGAATACTCCTTCTTCAAGTCGGCCAATTTCTCCCTAGTCTCAAAAGATTGCATGGAAAAGGAATGGGCATGCTGAACAGCCTGAAAGAACACAAGGTGAAAAGTTATTACAAAGTTTTACAAGTATGAAAAGATAAGGAAAAGACAGGTTACCAAGTGAAGACACTTACTTGAACACAGCGTTGAAGCATGAAAGCGTAATTTTCGTACTCACTCATTTCAGCATTCTTTCCAGATCCTGGGAGAAGAAGAGTGTACTGAGTGCAACGCCGACATTTATGTTGTCGGCGCTATCAGTAGCCATGACCGGCTTATTCTCCAAAGTAATTTCGGGCGTCCAAGGGACGTTTGGTACTTTGGACTTTGAAGTCGTTGTAGAGGAGGACCTCGGCCTCTTTGACTTTGAGGACTCTGATGGCTGGGTCTCTGCGTACCTCATCCCAGTAGAGGGCTGGGACTTGCTGCTTTCAATCAACTTGGAGATAGGCAGGGCATCCTCAGCCTCAACCTCAGTAGCCTTGGCCTTAGGCTGGGCCTTTTTGGTTCTTTTTGGCTTTGGTGGGGGCATAGATTGCGTCAGAACAGCATCGACATCGGTTGGGAGGTCGGCTAGGAGATCTTGGACGACAGGCTTTGGGCGAACCATTTCGGCAGTTTTGACAAGTCTGCGCCAGCGTTTTCGTTCAGGTATGGAGATCAAGTAGGGAGCTGAAGTTGATGGTTGATCGGCTGGATCCGATGTTGATCCTTGATCTGTTCGGGATATAGAAGCAGTTAGAGTTGTGGCAGAAGGTGGAGACAGGCTTTTCTTCTTTCTTCTGGGGACGTTGGGCAAAACTGATTTGTACGTAGGGATAAAGTTGAGAAGAAATGGGGCTTTTCTTTGATGAAGTGGCAAGTCCAGGAGCTTTTTTAGATCCTTGCTCGGAACGTAAGATTGACGAAAATTTTTCGGTGGCTTGCGAACATCTGCAAGAAGAAAACAGACATTAGAAACAGACAAAATATTGAAACACTTGAAAAGAAACAACTAAGTATTAAACGCTGGGTTCTTACCCTTGCCCTCCTTAACTGTTCGAGGAAGAGGGTAAAGATGAGCATCCTCGTCTGGGGCAAACTCCCAATTTCCAGAGGTAATGAAGTAGTCATCTCCAGCTCCCTTGTTGGAGTCTGGGAGGTCGGCTACGATTTTGAATTCGGTAGACCTCGGCTTGAGGTAATAGACGAAGCCTTTTTCCTTTTGGTTAAGGGCACACATAGTATAACAATATTGGATGTCAGCAAGGGTGATCCTAACGTTTTCCTGCCTAGCTAAGGCTATGATACCGTTAATCACCCGATATGAGTTGATGGCAAGCTGCATAGGGTTCAACTTGTAGTAGTGGAGAACTTCACGAAATAGGGGATCGAGTGGAAACCTGAGTCCACATTCGGTAAAAGCAACAATGGGAAAGGGCATTGTATCATCTGTGGGCATGATAGAGTCGTCATCCCCAGCCAGCCTCAGTTGGACGTCAGCAGGAATGGCGAACTCTTCCCTAAAGTATTGAAGTTTGGTTGGGGTATCTGCCCTATGCCTCCACATCCCCATGATATCGGCGTAAAGGTATTCTACTTCAGAAAGAGGATGTTCTAGGGTTTCCTGGGACCTCGGCTTTAACCTAGGTAAATGTTGGTAAGGCTTGTTTCAGTTTTTTCCTAAGGAATGGTAGGTTCTACAAACAAATCCCAAACCTAAATCTATGAAAGCAAAGATTGGAGGATCGAATCTGGGAAAAACACAGAAAACAAGAAACAAGAGCAAATTTTCAGAATCAAGAACGAAGGTGGGCTATCAAGAGCATAAAGAATACGAGAAGTAAAGGGCCAAGAACAGGGGCAAAAGTGCAAGAAACGGTGAACAGTGCGTATTATTCAAAACATGGGCAAGAGCAAAATCATGAGTAAAATACATCTAAATGTATGATTCACAGGTTGGAAGTTCCACTAAAGCAGTGAAGGGAAGGCAAGCAAGTAATGAAGAACATTAACAGAATTAAAGACAAAAGGAACAAAGGCTTACCAGATAATGGAGCCGGTGTGAAGATCGCCGGAGTCAGACGACGGTTGCAGACAAACAGAGTGGCGAAAGCTTCACTAGAATGGAAGAATAAAACCAAATGCAGAAACTTGGAGATTGAGTAATGGCAGATTCGAAGAGAAAGAGCTTTAGAGAGAGAAAAAGCAAGAAAACGAATGAAAAAGTGAAGAGACAAAACGAGAGAGGCAAAAGTTTTTGTCAAAAACTTGAAACGGCGGCAAAAATAGGGCATTTATTGCGCCTGGAGCAGCGCATACGTCAGACGGCGCAGACGAATGAAAGACAGTTTTTCAGGCGGTCACAGGCACAAGCGAATGGGAATACAACGTGTGCAGAAAACGGATGAGAGAAGTGATGCATCACAGCTCATGCGCGTAGAAGAGTTCATTTGAATTCTGTTCTTGAAAGAAAAACATGTCGGCCTGAAATGAATGACTTCGGCTGAAGAGTTCTTGTGCCGAAGTACGGAAAGAGGAACAATATAGGTTCTATCACCTTAGAATGCCGAGGTAATAGAACCTAGGGGGCAGTTGTGGAGATATATTTTCTGAGTACCAACACGTGGCAAGGTGACACCGACGTGTCAGCCGAGGTGCCACGCGTTGTGGTAGTTACGCCGAGGTGATCTCGGAGTGCCGAGGTTATCTCCGAAGATATCGGAATCCGAGATAAGCGGATAAAGGACAAGAGTCCTAGATTGAGAGAAGACTTCAGTTTGGGTAAAGATGAAACTCTTAGAGGGCTTATCCTAATCCCAGGGAGTCCCAGATTAGCAGTAATCTAAGTCCCTTAGGGCCAGGCTCCTATTGGGACTAGGATTGTATTTGCTATAAAAGAGAGGCACCCCCATGGGTCAAAGGTATGTTTGATATACTTAAGCTAGTGAGTTGAATACTTGATTATCTTGAGAGAATATACTGACTTGATCGTCGGAGTGCCCCCGGGTGGAAGAACCACCGCCGGAGCCTTTTCTTTCGTGCAGGACAACAGGGTGCCATCTATTCTGCCTGTGTTCTATAGCTGAATCACTAAGGAGGGCAGTGTGATCAGAAATCACTCACACATAATCTATAATCACTTTCCTACAACTCTACCAAACGGGGCCAAGCACAACTTTGTTTGGCAAGGTAGGAAAATGTCAATGCCTTTGAGCCTGGCCAATCAAAGTCACGTGATCTGCTTCAAGGGGGTAGGGTGGGGGGGTTGTGTTGAAAGATATGGGGGAAAAAAAAAAAGGCGAGAAAACAGAGTAGCGAGAAAAGGGGGTCAAAAAAAGTCAAAAGGACGGCGCGCGACGACACAGCAAGCAAGCAGGGGGGGGGCGCAGAGACAGCGACGCAATACAACAAAATATCAAATCAGCCCAAACATCCCAAACTATTTCTAAAAGATACAACAAAACAAATCAAAAAAATTTCTAAACCCTCTCTCTAAATTTTTTTTTTTTTTTTTGAAAATTTATCTCAAAACCAAACCAAATACACCCTTAATGTTTATTTTAATTTTTTAGGCACTCACACAGGCTTAGTTTGAAAATAAGTTATTTTATATTTCAGTTTTTTTTTTTTTACTAATATGAGATAAAAAAAAAATTAGTATTTTTATAATGATTTTTTAATTTTTTTATAAAAAGATGTATAAAAAGTAAACAGAAAAGAAAATCTTTGCATTTTTTGTATAATTTGTTAATTTTTTTTTATTTTTTTAATAACTTTTTGATTTTTAAGCTAAAAAGTAATGTTCCCAAATGAGATCTCAATCTATGTACGATCATGCTAAAAATATAAAAATCGAATATAAAATGAAACACAAAAAGTCAATGAAATTTTTTTTTTATAAAATTTATTTCTAAAAAATCTTATCTATTTATTTATTTTCGGAAAAATTATATCAGTGGTTCTTACATTTTAATACTATATTATTTTAGTCATTGCAATTTTAATTTACTCAATTTTAACTCTTAATTTTAATTTTGTCGCCAATTTGATCCAATTAATAATATCGTTAAGATTTTTGATAGAAAATTTTCATTAAATTTGTTGAGATTAAATCACTAAATTGATTAAGTTTAGAATTTTACTCTTAAAAATATAACACATGTCGTTCATGTGTATTTATCATAAAAAAATGCTAATAACTAGAATTAATTAGATTAATTTAAGACAAAATAAAAAAGGAAAAATTACTCATAAATCCCATTTTGATAAATGTTGCTCTAGTTAGTCCTGAGTGTTTTTTCTTAAACCATTTAGTCCTTTTTATTTTTGATATGATTTACATTTTTGATATATTATGTATGGAATTTACATTTTTACCCATAAAATGTGCTATACGATTAGGCCCCAACATTATCAACATCAGTGCTATGGTCAACATCATCACAACATCAGCGACATCAACGCCATGATCAACATCAGCGCCTCCACACCGATCTCTCTCTACTTCTCTCTGTCTAGATCCTCCGCCGATCCACACCGATTCAGTACCATCGCCGTGAGATCGTGAGTTCCGTTGCTTCGCCACCGCTGATCTCTCTGCCTTCGTGGTTCGCAATCGTCTGCAACGTTTGTTGGGAAAAGGCCGATCCACACCGATCCAGTACCACCGCCGACGGCGACACCGCCGACGGAGGAAGAAGGCGCCAGCGACAGATCTTATTCGATCTGATTTGAGGGAAGTACAGATCTGATTTGAATCTCCTCCAACGCCGCTGAAGAACATCACTGTGTTATACGATTAGGCCTTAAAATTCAAATTTGTGAGACTCAAGCTCTGAGAATCTAGTTTCGATGGTGAATTAAAGGAAGGTGAGACTTGGAGAGAGGTTTTAATCAAAGAGTATTTGATCTATTTTCCTTGGAACATCACTGTGTTATACGTTCACTGTGTTATACGATTAGGCCTTAATGTTGAAGAATAATGTTTGATGTTGGTGATGTTGAATAATGTTTGATGTTTGATGTTGGTGATGTTGAATAATGTTTATACAATTATACGATTATACGTTCACTGTGATGTTGAGTAATGTTTGATGTTGGTGATGTTGAATAATGTTTATACGATTATACGTTCACTGTGATGTTGAGTAATGTTGAAGAATAATGTTTATACGATTATACGATTATACGTTCACTGTGATGTTGGTGATGTTGAGTGATGTTTGATATGGTGATGTTGAATAATGTTTATACGATTATACGTTCACTGTGATGTTGAGTAATGTTGAAGAATAATGTTTATACGATTATACGTTCACTGTGATGTTGGTGAATAATGTTTGATATGTTGGATAATGTTTGATGTTTCATGAATAATGTTTGATGGTGGTGATGTTGATAATGTTTGATGTTTGATGTTTGATGTCAGTGATGTTGAATAATGTTTGATGTTTGATGAATAATGTTTGATGACGTTGATGATGTTGATGGCGTAGTTGATGTTTGCTGATGTTTAGAAAGAAGGGAAATCATAAAAAGGCCTATAGTAAGCTTCTTGGGCAATTCAGTAAATTACACATAAACACCAACCCAAAATTACCCCCTCAATTACTGACCCAGACGCCTAAAAAAATGGGTACTAATGTATTTACACATAAAATAGGACCTATTAGTCCAACAAAAAACCATCGGGACTAAATGGGTTAACATTCCCAAATTAGAGATTTAATGGTGCTTTCCCCAATAAAAAATTCAAAATTCAAATCAATCTAAATGAAATTAAAAGAACTAGACACAAATGCCAACATATAGGAACTTTTTATTTTTTCTGTATATGATTTTATATTTAGTTTTCATATTCCTCGATTTATTTTTCTATATAACACCTTACTCGTCTACAACAATTTTACCACCTCATTTCTTTCCTTCTTCTTCAACACAAACCATAGAGAGAGAGACAGAGAGAGAAACCAAAAAAAATGGAGTCCTCTAAGTTCACCACTCTCCTTCTCTTTTCCATGCTCTTCATCTCCTCAACCACCCCAATCCTTGGCTGTGGCCACTGTTCAAAACCCTCTCCAAAACACAAAAAACCCATTACCCTCCCACCCATTGTTAAACCACCCATCAACCTCCCTCCGGTGACTAACCCACCAACCACCACCAAGCCTTGCCCGCCGCCACCGGGGGCTCAGACATGCCCAATTGACACACTCAAACTTGGAGCTTGTGTGGATCTTCTTGGTGGGTTGGTCCACATTGGGCTCGGAGACCCAGTGGAGAACCAGTGTTGCCCTGTGTTGCAAGAGCTGGTGGAGATTGAGGCTGCAGTGTGTTTGTGTACTACTTTGAAGCTTAAGGTTCTTAACCTTAATATTTTTGTTCCACTGGCTCTTCAACTTCTTGTCACTTGTGGGAAGACACCCCCTCCTAGCTTCACTTGCTCTCCCTAGATCTAAGCATAGTTCTAAATCGCAGTATCGGGTAACGTAATGGTATCGGTATCGGTATCGATCGCGGAGTATCGGTATCGGTAGTATCGGCCGATACGTATTGGGAATCGGGTGTCGCTGCCGTGAAATTTTAGAAATCAGAAGCAATCCCTTTAAAACTCAATTTTATGCCTTTTTTTTTTACTCTTTTAGCCTTAATTTGTCACACTTTAATCAAAATTTTGATATGTAGGAGCACTTTTGACTCATTTTCAACTAAATGATATATATTTGTTTTAGTCTCAATTATAACTTTTAATTATCTACAATAACAATTTTCAATTCACAAATATTGTAATTCTAATTTACTTAGTAACAATAATATATTTAAAATAAAAATAAAAATCTGATTAGAATAAACCTCTTTTTTAAAAAAAAAAATTGTAAATCTTAAGCATTTACACCAAAGCAAGACACAAATAAAAAAAAAAAAAACAAAAAAAAAACATAGTACAAAAACATAGCACCAAAAAGTAAACAAATAAATAAAAAATAAAAAACCAATAACAAACCTTTCCACTAATCCAAGCTTTTGACAGATTTGATTTGAATATTTATTTTTCTTATTTTTTTATCCCTTGCTCTGCTCAACCGAAAATATATATATATATATATATATTATATAAACAGTGGAGTATGTTAGGTGTACAAACAAAAAAAAATGAGGGAAAAAAAAAACGTAAACAGAGCATAGCAGTAGCGGTTCAAAAAACAGAGCATAGCAACAACTCACCAAAAACAAAGCATAAAACAAATTATAACTTGCAACTCAGGGACAAACTGTCTTTGAAGAAGCTTGAAGATCAAAGTGAACTCCAAGCCCAAAGAAGCTTAAATCTTACAGGTTTCTGCGCTGATTTTCATCCGTACCAGCAACATCCAATGTGTATCGGACTGTATCGTCATATGTATCGGATTCAGGCTGCCACGTACCGGGACTCGGACGTTACGGCTGCGAATTTCATTCTCACCTCTATATCGGTCCGTATCCGAATTGGTGCTTCGATTTTCCGATACGAATCGGCCGATACGTACCGTACCGGCCAATATTTAGATCTATGGATCTAAGTTAAGTACACTCACTTCTTCTCAAAACCCTAATCTCAAACCCTAATCATGAAATTAAATAATAGCATCAGAATATGGATTAATATTGTATTATATATATCAGCTAATATCAATCAATATATCAATGAATATTAATGTAAAAAATTCAAAATCCTTGTAAGTATCAGCCAATATTTAGCACTCTCGCTCTAACCCTATTCTTGTGCTTTTCTAGTTTGATTTTTTCTTCTTCTCTTGTTATTTCAAAGTTAACCCTACCCTTTTGCTTTTGTAGGTTTTTTTTCTCCTGTTATTTCAAGTGGGTAATTATATACAAACAAAAATTTTATATAAAATTTTCAATCAGAATGATATGACCTTTTATCTTTATTTCAAAACACGTTTCATTACATAATTTCAACATTGTGATTGAATTTTTTGAAAAAAGAATTATTTTTGTAAATCAATTTTCATTTTGAGTTTAGCTTATGCATCCATTCAAAAAAAATAAAAAGTTTAGCTTATGGATCCACATGGATGTTACTGTTTAGTATATTTGGATATGAAAGGTTAGTATTTTCTTTTAGCCAAAGGTTAAAGCTGCATGCTTTTTCCTATTCATGTTCCCCCTTTTCTTGGTTTAGGAGAAAGCTCGATTTGACTTCTGGATCTTGATCTCCTCCGTTCTATGATTAGGGCATCATATGAATTTGTCTCAGGACTAACAAATAATTTTTCATGATATACGTCTTTCCAGGTTGCTAGCTTGATGGATGTATGAAGAAATTGACTTGAGAGGATGTCGACTCTCTCTCTCTCTCTCTCTCTCTCTCTCTCTCTTCTCTCTCTATATTTTCTTGATTGGAATTGTTGTGTTGATATTTGGTTTTATTGTACACATTTGTTTCTGTGAGACTACTATTCTGGATGTGTGTGTCTTTTTTATGTTCAAGCTAGAAGGCAATGAAGGATGTCTTTGTTTTTCTCATCATTTGCAATATTCTCTCTCTCTCTCTCTCTCTCTCTCTCTCTCTCTCTCTCAAGAATATAACTCTGTGTTCAATTATGCACCAAATGTTTTACATTTTTATCTCTCGAACAATCTTTTTCAATTAAGTTTTAAGCGTTTTTAACTTTGAACTCCCAACCTGAAAGTCTAAATCATGTACCGTTTGTTTTCATAAATTTAAGGGCCAATTACACTAATAGTTGCAGTAGTTTAGGATTTGTATTATTTTGGTTCTTGATTTTTCAATTAAAATGCATTTGATCATAAATTTTGAATCTTGTTTCAAATAAAGACAATCAAAGATGTTTTCTTTATAAATGGTCAATTTTAAAGGCAAAGTGGTCATACACACTTATTTTATGTTGATTAACTTGTATGTTGTTTGAAATGTAATGATTTTTTTTTTAATGAACAATGCTGAAATTTTTTTGGTTACAAAATTCAGTTGGATTTGGTTTTTAGAATATATTTTCAGGAAAAAAACAAATTCTAGGAAATTAAAAATTAAATTGGTGAAAAAAATTAAAAACACATCATTTTTATATAATTTTATCTTTTGGGAGGGTCAGAATAATTTTTTTAAATAATTTTTTTTATATTTATTTTCATTCAATTTTTTCAAAAGTCAAATATGGCGACAACTTTGATGTCATTATTAAATCAATCCATTAAATCAAAAAATTCAAAACTAAAAACATTTCATATATTAAACATATCGATTACACATTAAAAGCTTAATAACCATCCATTACATGATAATCAAAAAAAAATATCTATTAACAACAAATATAACCATATATTACATTATAATCATCTAAAAACATCAACAAAAATAACCACATATTACATGATCATCATCTAAATACATACTATAATTAATTTGATAAAAAAAATAAAAATATAAAAGATTTATTATTTTTACCCAATTTTTAACATGATCATATTAATAAAAGTTTTTATTGAAAAATTGAAAATCTTAAAACATAAAGTTTAAATTAATAATTCCATTCATGAAACATTATTTAACTAATGACTTATAAAACACATACCAAGTTAAAGAGAAACTCAGGAGGATGGAAACCAGTGTTTAGGAGAAGAATAGGAAGAGCTGGGGCATCACCAAACATCTATACAATGTTTGTTGATGATATACCTGATTCAATGAGTCCTAAAGGACTTTATACTTTGTTCGCTAATTTTGGGGCAGTGAAGGATGTCTTCATACCACACAAGAGGTGAAAAGCAACATAGTCCATGTTTGGTTTTATTCGATATGACTGTCCTATAGCTGTTGGGGTTACTGTGAAAAAAGCTAATGAGTGTGGTGTGAAGACAAGACATTAAGGCCTTGTTTGATTAAGAGGATTAATAGTGAAATGATCAATAATCCCATGAATTAATGTAGGATTAGTTATCCAATTAAATTAGTGAGATAACCATATATTATGTATTCATTTTATTTTTTTCTTTCATACTTGAAATTATGATCCCAACCCCTCTCAATATTAAAAAATCATCAATTTCGTCGGATTAAATATCTACCGTACATGTAATTTGGTTAATAAAATTTGCAATCAAACATGGGATTGTGAGTCCATGGACTAACAATCCCAATCCTATGTTATAATCCTACTAATCAAACATGCCCTAAAGGTCAAAAAGGCAGATTACGGAATGGAGCAGGCTGGTAAGGAAAAGGTTCAAGTAAAAGAGGGGCCAAACAACCAACAAACAGAAGGTATATGAAGGTTTATACCTAATGGAAACACAAAAAGAGACACCTATGCTGAGGTGGTCAAAGGTCCAAGTGGTAGAGGTGGAAGTGATGTGCGAGTTAAGGCAGAGGAGTATGGAATTAGTTGGCTATATGATAGTGCAATAGCCAAGATGTGAGTGAAATGCAGTTTTGCAGAATTAAAAAAGGAATTTCAAAACAGAGGTTTGGTGGATGTGAAAGTAAGAGAAGATGGAGGAAGATTTGTGTACATGACTTTCAGGTCAGGAGAGGAAATGAAGACTAAAATGCTAGAGATGGGAGAATGGATTCATGACTGGTGTGAGGTGTGTGTTAGTTGGAAAAAAGAGTTAAGAGTGGAAAATGAACGATTACTATGGCTTAATTGCTATGGTGTTCCTCCCAATCTGTGAAATAGCCAAAACTTCCAGAAAATAGGAAAAGTGGTGGGGGGAAATTGTGGAGATTGATGAAGCCACCTTAAACATGGACTCTCTGAAATGTGGTAGAGTTAGAATATATTCCTCTCAGCTAGAGCGAGTCGATAAAATGATTATTCTGGAAAACAAAGGTAGTGTGTACCCAATTCATGTGGTCGAAGATTGCAGCTGTGGTAATGGAGCACATCTCAACTATTGTAATCACAATGAAAAGCCAAGTTGGAAGGATTCAGTGGGGAACAGCAATAGAGAAGAGCAGAGTGTTGCGTTTGGCCATGGCAAGATGGAAGAAGATGAGGATATGGCATGCAAAGTGGCTGAGGTGGAGGCTCAAGATGATGTGGAAACCAATGAGAGGATCAATGCTGGAAATGAGGGATTGGATGATGGGAACACTATTCTCTCCACAACTATATCCATCATAAATGAATCTGACACAGGGTTTGCGGGTCGAAGAGTTGGACAGACACCATTAACAGGTTGTACAAGACTCAAGAGAGGCATGCGTGACACGGCATGACAGATCTAAGGTGGGGTCTGATGGGCTTATACGAAGTTTAGATGAGAATGAATTAAGGAGGCCCAATATTAATTTAGAGGTGGTCTTGGATGCAGCCCAGATATGTAATGGGCGGAATGGTTTGAAGACAATCAGTGGCAGCCCTATTGTATTGTGTGCTAACCCAACTTCTGTCAATGAGACCAATGAACTGCTGCCTGGGCTGAGAGGTAGCTTAGTCCATATGGTGAAAGATGGTAAACAACCCACTGGGGTTTTAAGGATTAACCAGATGGAGACCCAAGTGGAGAAAGAATACAACTTAATAAGCCATGGAAATAATATAAGAAGAGTTTAATCTGATGTGAGTGAGAATGTTGAGCAGCGAAGGAAAGAAAAAGGGTATCATCAAAGGAAAAAAAAAAGGAAGAAAATGGGTAATTTTTAGAGGAGGATTTCAGAGAGGAGCTTTATTTTGTGAGGTAGTAGCTGTGATTTCAGCTTCAATGTTTGTCAGTAACATCTCTGGCAGACAAAGGAAATTAATGAATGAAGCCCAAGATATAATTACGATCGGAAAGGTATTGGGGTTGGATTTTGAAGGAAAGGAAGCTGAAGCAATTAACAAGATCATCCAGATGGAAGAAGATGATGAAGTAAGGCTAGTAGGATAGATGAAAAAAGGACGTGTTTAAACTAACATTCCAGGGTGAAATTAAGAGAAATTTGCTGCTAAATGAAGATTCTATCATGGAATGTGAGAGGGCTTGGAAGGGTAGAGAAAAGATGAAGAATCAAGGAAGTATTAAAAGAAAAAAAAAGGTAGATATGGTTATGCTACAAGAGACAAAAAAATCAGAGGTTGATGATCGATTTGTTAGGTCACTCTGGCCTAATGAATCAATGGAGTTCATGGGGGTGGATGCGGAAGATAGTGCGGGTGGTTTGCTTTGCATATGGAATCCAGATGTCTTTGCTTTAAAAGATTGCTGCAGCTCCAGGAGGTTTATTCTACTTTCAGGTATTTTTCATTCTAGCATTGATTGTGTTATTGGTAATATTTATGCTCCTAATGAGGAGGTTGTTAGGAGGAAATCATGGGGGCTGTTGTCTAAATTAAAAGAAGACTTTTCTAAACCATGGTTCTTAGAAGAGGATTTCAATGAAATTACTTCAATTGTTGAGAGAAAAGGTTATCTAAGGAAAGATAGGGATGAGTTGGAATTGGTGGACATTCCTATGCTTGGGAGACAATACACATGGGACAATTCCCAAAGTTGGAGTAGAATTGGCAGATTCTTAGTTAACCCAAAATGGTTAAAATGGTTCAAATTCAAAGTGTGGGGGTTACCTAGAATTCTATCTGATCATTGCCCAATTTTATTAAAAGAAGATGAGAGAGATTGGGGACCTAAGCCTTTTAGGTTCATAAATGTGTGGGTCTTGCATCCTATGTTCATGAATGAGCTAAAAAAGGCTTGGGAAGGTTCGAATGTAAGGGGATGGGTAGGGTATATTGTTATGAGTAAGTTATGATCATTAAAAATGGCTTTAAAAAAATGGAACAGTGAGGTGTTCGAAAATGTGGAATCAAAGCTTAAAGAGGCTGAAGATGAGCTGCACAAGTTAGACTTAAAGGCAGAATCCACAAACCTTAATGAGATGGAAATCACAAGAAGAAAGGAGGTGTTGGGGTTGGTTTGGCAGATTTGAAAAAGAAAGGAATGGTTGTGGCTACAAAAGTCAAGACTAGATTGGGCATTAAAAGGGGACAAAAACACAAGCTTTTTCCATATAATGGCATCTATGAGGCAAAACAGAAATATGATTAAGTTAATGAAGATTAATGAAGTTATTTGTGACGCCCCAAAATTTAAGGACATCATATTAAGATTTAGAACTTAAAATCAATATTGCCACAAATATTACCAACATCCATTAATTAACAACCCAGAAATTTAAAGTTCTTAAATTACAACTTAGTCTTAGTACATAAAAAATAACACAAATATAAAAAAGAAAACTAGAAAATTTAGAAAATAGTTCATGGAACTTGGGCACTCTTCAAGCTAACCAAGGTTGAATGTCGCCTTGCATGGCCTCAGTGTTCCCTTCTGTTTCTTCGGTACCTGGCACAAAATGCCAGGGCAACGGGAATGCCAATGAGCGACGAGCTCAATAAATATTACAACCCGAAAATACCCACCCCGATAATAATACTCACAATTAATGAATAATGTGTAGTAACAAAATAACTAGTAGCATTTAATAAGCATAACAAGAATGCTATCAGTTGAAATAATAACTGTATGGGAAAGAAATAAACCTTCTCGTATAATCCTGTTGATCAAGTCTGCGCTCCTCCGTAGGACGTCGCTTTACCACCTGAAAACACAAACTTGAGCTAGCCAGCGGGTGTGTGCCGGAAACCTCTCCGATGCCTAAGTCAGTAAGCTTGACAAGTAGACAGAAGCTCTGTGTATTCAGAAAACAAAGTTGTGTTACCTCTACATAGGTGATGTCTGTAAGCTTTTATAGGTTTTGCGTGGCACAATCCTAGTAGGACTCTTACTCTTTCATGTAGAGTCCTCCTAGGATTCATACTCCTGAAGGATAATACTTATCCCTCAACACCCCCCTCACTACTTAAACCAAGTGAGATGGTTCTATCACAGCCGGACTACCATCCGACCGAAATAACATCGCCATGTTAAACTAACTGAAGTGACCGACCAAGATGTTAGTTCGGCTCTTCTGCACTGTCTCCTACCTCGGCTTCACTTGTCAAGACCGAGCTATCCATAAGAGAATCTTGCCGAACTAATCCAAAACAATCATGAAAACGGCCTTTTCACTTCGGCTAGAAGACTCAACCGGGCTAACTTCAAGGCCCTCTAGGACCGGACTAACAACAACGGTCTTGGGACTGGACTAACTTCAAAGCCCATTTACTCAGCCTCTCATACTTCGGCTTATAACAGCCCACTTCCTGGCTCGGCCTAATTTATCCACAAATTACCCTCTCAATTGCCCCTTAATTCCATCTGCAAAGCATGATAGGGATTACCCACATATCAGCCGAGCTACAGTTTTAACTTTTCCAACCGAACTAATTTTACCCATCAGACTTTCGAGCCGAGCTAAAACTCTGAAGTCTTACGAACCGAGCTAAACTCAAGCCGAGCTGTGCAAGTCCGGTCAAAACATCTCTTCAGTTGCGGAAACTGAATCGATTGTCCTTCCAACGACACGTGGCATGCTCTGGTTGGATGGGAGAAAACTGTCACGCCGCCCCCGTACTCCGAAAAATTTGAACAGTTCTCGCCTTGAGCCCTTCCAAAACAAGTCCTCTGCTATTCTGAATCATTTCACCAAAATATTCTCTCTCTGGGTCTTCATTGTTCTTCAACCTCCTAAGCTCGTGTTCTTCATTGCTGTTCTTTATTGCTACCATTGCTTCCATCTCCAGCTCCTCTGCTTCTTTATCTGGTAAGTCTTGCACATCCATCTTGTTTTCCTTGTTTTCGTACTTTGTTGTGCGTGTTTTTCCAAAACATATTCTTTCCATTTGCTTTGCCCTGTATTTTTCTGGAAAAACTTCATAAGAACCACTCGAATCTATGAAACCTGTAGAACACTGATTTTGATCCAAAATCACGAAGCAACCGGACTAGTAAACTGTTTGTAGGTTTAGTGCCAGTGAGACAAGACTACACAACCGAACTATCACTTTGTATTAATAGTTTTAACAAATCAAACCATCTTGTGATTGCCTTCAGCCGAGATAAAATGTGCCGAACTGAGGTTGAACTTTAGTACACTAGAAACCTTGATCACCAACCGAGCTAAGCCTTGGGAGCTAAGCCAGTGTTCTTAGTTTCTAACCCGAACTAAGAAAGTTGCCCCTATAGGCCTAACCGAAGTAAAAACCCGTAGTTCAAACCGAGGTACCCAACCTCTTGCTTAAACCGAGCTACCAAGCGTCTCGCTTGAGCCGATATAGATCCTCTAGCATCCTATGTAGCCGAAGTAGGACTCCTTTTTCTTGCTTTGTTTTTGTAGCACGGTCAATGATCTGTGCTAACCCCTTTGTTCTTCCACTTTGCAGACTTAGGTTGCCCAGGCACTCCCTCTGCGCACTCAACCGAGCTACCGAGCACAGTTTTTCAACCGAAGTAATTTATTCATAATTTATAAAATAAATGGGGAAGTATAGGTTTATGGTAGAAACCCCTGGAGGTCTAGCCGAATTCCGTAAGGATTACAATATTCCAGCCGATGTGCACCTTACCCTAGCCAAACAGGATACCATTCCCTGGGGAAATGAAGGCTTTGTGCCCTTCACCCTTCTCTCCATAATAGAAACCGGACTACGCTTTCCAGTCCAACCCTTAATTTGTGAGTTTCTTAGGCAAACCAGAATATGTCCTACCCAGCTATCTCCAATTCTTACCGCATAATAATGGTATAGCCGAACTGAACCGCCAAGCCGGTCTCAACCTCGGTCTTGCCGAAATACTTCACCAATACTCCATTGGTTCCAAGGATGACGGCTGGGTCTATTACCTTAGGATACGCCGCCGCAGAGAAAAAAATAATAAAGATACACCAGACAAAGATCTAAATGACGATGATTTTTTTCTGGGTATCTAGGAATTTTGAAGATCATCAAGCCCAAATCCCAGGCCGGAGTATCAATTGGAACAAAGGAATCCCCGGTATACCTTACTTCGGCCACTCTTTACGCGTCTCTTTATTTCGGTTGCTTGGCCTTTGAACCGTACTAACAGTTGTTTTCTTTTTTGCAGACTCAGCCCATCTCTACTCATTATACAGCCACCCCAACCTAGGCGTACTTCGCGCCGCACTGCGGTACACAGAGAGAAGTTTGACCAAGCTTCTACAATTTGAGCCGACATACAGATACAGTGGTCGTCGAAAGGCCCGAGTGACCGATTTCCTACTCGAGGACGCCCCAGAACCGGACCCAACCTTGCCACAGATCAACCTAATTCCGCTGACAACAGAACAGGAAATGGCCAAGAGAAACAGAGTCCGGGCCCTTTTGACCGAAACCAGCAGGCCTGAAGCACCACCATCAACTCAGGCAACAGAGACCGTGGTGGCTCTCCCTTCTCAACAGCCTTCCTCATCACGCCCATCCAAGCGCGCCCGGACTATCCCAACCGAGCAGCGTCTTGTGGACGAAGAAAAAACCATCCTTCCATCAAGCCATCCACCAAGTCCACAACCCGAGCCATCCGACCGAGCTACCGCCAGATGGGTACCCAGCTCAGATTTCAGAACGAGATATACAGGCAACTGATTCGGTGGTCGCTGAGAAGGATCACCTGATGGCATTCAACCTTGCCAAAAGTGTTTGCCTTCCAGCAGACATGGAACACCATCAGCACCTAACCCGAGCTGAGGGCCATCCAGTCGGCTACCAATCCATGATCCTGTAAGATGCCCTCTAGTCTCTCAATTTCTTGCCAACTTTTAGTTCGGTTTTGAGTCTGATTGATTTCCAATTTTATCAGTCTCTCTAAAAAAGCCAATTTGGTTTCTCAGAAAGTGCTTGAGCTCAGGAAGACGGCGATGCAGGCCATGGCAGAGGCCGAGGCAAAAAACAACCGAATTAAAAGAATCTCACCAAAAGGCCGCCGAGCTAGAAGCCGAGGTAGCTCGTCTAACCGGACTAGTTACCTCGGCTGAAGCGATAAACAAAAGGCGTTGGCCGTGATGAAAGATAAGTACCTTCGCGAGCTAGTCAAGCTCGAAAGAAAAAAGATGCTGAGATGCCGAGCTGAAGAAGAAGGCGGATGATGCCAATACTGAAGGTTTCAAGGAGGCGGAAGCCCTCTACATTCCACAATTGAGGCCGCCAAGGATTTGTTCTTCAAGTGTGGCTAGCGAGGTGCTGTGGAGCAGCTCGGTTGTGACTCCGGCACCGAGGTCTTTAATGCTCCACAGTACTTCATTCCGATCTCACTGGCGGAATATGCTGCCGATCTCCAGAAGCAATTTCTCGAGGCATCTGATGATGATGAAGAGAATGAGCATAGTGAGGCTCCGGTTGTTAATGAGCGAACAAATGAGCAACCAGCTCGGTTGGAGGCAACGGTGGAAGACTTAACAACCAAAACCGTGCTTCCATCACAGACCGAGTTTCAAACCGAGACTGCACTTATCTCAGACACCGATGTTCGTGTTGATGTGGACCTTGAAGATCTTCTGAATTGATTCTGTATTTTTTCTTTTTCTTGGACTTGTAACCGGGCTGCGGCCCTTCCTTTGTACTTCCGCTTAATTTTAATGAAAAATTTTTCTTTTTGTGCTCAACTCTTATTCCGGTTTTGTTCTGTATGCTTGCACTTGTAATGAATGTTTCAATGAATTCGTTTGGTCAACTGTGATCTCGGTTTGGATGCCTGCTTTCTAACTGCTATTCAAAATATTTCTTGGCCGATATACCGTACTCCGATTTAAGCTATCTGACTTACTAGCCAACCACTCTTCAGCCGATATACTTACTTCGGTTGAAGAGTACAAAGAGTTGGTTTATTCTAGCCAACCACTCTTCAACCATACACTTACTTCAGCTGAAGAGTACAAAGAGTTGGTTTAATCTAGCCAACCACTCTTCAGCCATACACTTACTTCGGCTGAAGAGTACAAGAGCTGGTTTAATCCAGCCAACCACTCTTCAGCCATACACTTACTTCGGCTGAAGAGTACAAAGAGTTAGTTTAATCCAGCCAACCACTCTTCAGCCATACACTTACTTCGGCTGAAGAGTACAAGAGTTGGTTTAATCCAGCCAACCACTCTTCAGCCATACACTTACTTGGCTGAAGAGTAACAAGAGTTGGTTTAATCCAGCCAACCACTCTTCAGCCATACACTTACTTTGGCTGAAGAGTAACAAGAGTTGGTTTAATCCAGCCAACCTCTAAGTGGTTTTTCCAGCCAACTTAGAATATGTGTTTTTTATTCCGACCAAACGTCCTACAGCCTGGTCCTTATCCTGGGCTTAGGAAGGGTCATAGTTGGTTATTCCGGCCAACTATGTTTACAATGCTCCTAATACTAAAGTGACTGTCTACTGAAAACAATTATACTAAAAGAATCGACTTGTTTTATTGAGAAAGTAAAAAATTATACATACTTAAAAGAAAAAAAAGCTAAAAACAAAACAACTTGAGATTGGCAGTGTTCCATGGCCTGGGAATTGCTTTGTCGTCCTCATCTTCTAAGTGGTATGCCCCTTTGCCTGCTAATCCGACCACTTTGTAAGGTCCTTCCCAGTTAGGTCCTAGCTTGCCATCTCCTGGAACCAAGGTGTTTCCCATCACTTTGCGCAGTACCCAATCTCCGATCCTGAATTGCCTTGGATGCACTGTTTTATTATACTTTCTGGACAACTCTTGTTGGTAGGAGGCGATGTGAACCAATGCTCTGCTCTTCTTTCCTCCGCAAGGTCAAGCTCCATGCTATGGCTTCGCCATTTAAGTCTGGGTCAAAGTCTCGCTTCGAATTGTGGGGAGGCCAACTTCTAATGGGATGACTGCTTCCATGCCATAAGCTAAGGAGAATGGTGTTTCCCCTGTTGATCGGCGAGGTGTGGTGCGGTAAGCCCATAAAACATGAGGGAGTTCTTCTGCCCACTTGCCCTTCGCTCTCTCTAACCTTTTCTTCAATCCATCCAAGACTACCTTTTTGATGCTTCTGCCTGACCATTTGCTTGGGGATATGTCGGTGTAGAATTGTAGAACTCTATCTTGTACTCTTCACAAAAGCCTCTGAAAATCCTACCATCGAATTGAGTGCCGTTGTCTGATATCAGTGCCTTTGGTATGCCAAATCGAGTGATGATATTCTGCCAGACAAACTTTTTCACATCTTTTTCCTTGATTGATGCTAAGGCTTCTGCTTCCACCCATTTTGTGAAGTAGTCGGTTGCCGCAAGGAAGAACTTCCTGTTGCCGGGTGCTGTTGGAAGTGGCCCTACTATGTCTAATCCCCACATTGCGAAGGGCCATGGACTAGTTAGAGGTAGAAGTTCTCTGGCAGGTTGGTGTATTTGATGTGCGAACTTTTGGCATTTTTCGCACTTTTTGACATACTTCTCTGAATCTGCTTGCATGTATGGCCACCAATCCTTGTGAAATTGCTCGGTATGCCAATGATCTTCCTCCTTGATGGCTGCCACATACACCCTCATGTATTTCGAACAGAAACTTCCACTTTGCTGGGGTGAACACTTTAGGTAAGGTCCTGAGAACGACTTTTTGTACAATGCCAAGATGGGAGAGCCAAAATCGCTGCGACTTTGCTCTTATTCTGTTGGCTTCTTTCTTCTCTTCTGGTAGGGTGCCGTCTTTCAGGAATAATATGATGGGATCCATCCAAGAAGGGCCTAGATCGGCGCAACATACCTCTTCTGCTTCTGGTCTTCAATGCTTGGCCTAGGCAGATAGTCGATCAGTAGTGGATGAGGGATGGAGGTATCTGCCATTGAGGCGAAGCCTGCCAGTTCGTCTGCTCTGCTGTTTTCCTCTCTGCCGATCTGCTCTATCCTGACTACTTCAAATTTTTTGATCTCTGTTCTGACCAACTCTTGGTACTTGGCCATCCTGTCGTCCTTTGCTTCGTAGTCGCCAGATATTTGGTTTACCACCAGCTGTGAGTCGCTATAAACCATTAGCTCGGTGGCCTTCATGTAAAACGCTGACTTGAGACCTGCAAGAAGCGCTTCATACTCCGCTTCGTTGTTTGATGCTGGGAAGCTAAGGTTGATGCTGCTCCACTACTAGGCCGTCTGGAGAGATGAGGACTATGCCAAGTCCTGCTCCATGCCGGTTGGATGCTCCATCCACGAAGAGCTTCCACATCTCTCCACGAACAACTTCCAGCAAGTGGAGGGATCAGATGATGCCTTGGGATCTTCCATGTGGTGGTGTCTTCTTCAAGGTCCATGCTTGCTGTCTGCTGCCCTCGCCATCTGGTTGTACCAAGTCTTGTTTTGTTGGTGAGTCTTGACTTGGTGTAGCATGGTTTGCCTTCCTTCCTGGTCGCCTTGGGCCTGACTGAGTAACCAGTACTAGGGGTTGCGTATTCCGGTCAACTTCCATCCCTAGTTCGGTTGTTTCAGTCAGGTCGACTGGGCAGATGATGACTTCCTGGTGTGAATTCTGCGACAAAATCCGCCAATGCTTGTGCTTTTATTGCGGTTCTGGGTTGGAACTTGATGTCGTATTGCCCCAACTCTACTGCCCACTTCAGAATTCGCCCAGAAAAGTTCGCCCTTTCAAACAAAGCTTTTAATGGGAAGGCTGTGAGAACAACTATGGTGTGGGCGTGAAAGTAGTGCGACAACTTCCTTGAGGCCATCATCAAGGCCAATGCCAGTTTCTCCAGTGGCAAGTACCTTGTTTCGGCGCCCAAATGTCTTGCTGACATAATAGATGGGCAGATGTTGGATTCCTTCTGCACGGACCAACACTGCGCTAATTGCGTGCTGTGAGACTGCCAGGTACAAGAAGAGTTCTTCTCCAGGAATTGGGGTTACAAGTAGGTGGAGAAGACATGTATTCCTTCAAGCTTTCCAAGCTCGGTCGCATTCGTCGTCCCACTCAAACTTGGCCTTTAGAGCATGGAAGAATGGTCGTAATCTGTCGGACGACCGGCTTATGAACCGATTGAGCGCAGCGGCCATGCCGGTGAGATGCTGCACTTCTTTGACTGAGTTTGGTCTCTCCAGATCCTGAATTGCCTTGATCTGGGGGGTCTGCCTCTATACCCCGGTTGGTCACCAAGCCCAGGAATTTGCCAGATCCTACTCCGAATGCACACTTCGACGCGTTGAGGCGTAACTTATGCTTCTTTAGGATCTCAAACATCTCACCTAGGTCCTTGAGATGGTCATTCTCATCCTTGCTTTTGACCACCATATCGTCGATGTAAGCCTCCATTGTTCTGCCTAACAATGGCTCAAACATCTTGGTGACCATTCTCTGGAATGTCGCCCCTGCGTTCTTTAGGCCAAAGGGCATGACCTTGTAGCAGTATAGTCCTCTTGGAGTTGTGAAGGACGTCCTCTTGATCTGGTTCGTGCATGGCAATTTGATGGTAGCCTCTGTATGCATCCAGAAAGCTAAGTCGGTTGTGCCCCGTTAGGTCTACCAATTGATCTATCCGTGGTAGAGGAAAGCTGTCTTTTGGGCACGCCTTGTTGACTGTTTTGTAGTCGACGCAGACACTTGCCATTCTTCTTTGGCACTACGACTGTGTTGGAGATCCATCTTGGGTAGTGCACCTCTCTGATTGCCCCCCTCCAAGGTTTCCTACTTCTTCCGCCACTATCTCGGCGTGGTGGAGTGCCGATCTGCGGGTGCGCTGAATGATTGGTCTGGCGGATGGGTGGACATTGAGTTGATGGCAGATGAAATTGGATCAATGCCTGGCATGTCGTATGGAGTCCAGGCGAACACTTCGATGTTAGAGGTCAAGAATTCCAAGACCTCTAATCTCTCAGTGCTGGACAACGACGAACCAAGTAAAAAGAACTTATCCGGGTTCTTTTCATCTATTCTGACCTCCACCAAGTCTTCCACCGCTTTCTGACTGGCCGCTTTGCCAACATCTGCGAACAGTTCATTACTCTCTAGGTTCCTCCACCGAATGAACGTATCCTTTGGCAGCGCGGCTGCCATTCACTGTGACAAAGCACTGTTTTGACATGATCTGGTCGCCATAGACCTCCTCAATTACTCCGGCGTCGTTGGGGAACCGCATCACTTGGTGGTAGGAGGACGCCACCGAGCGCATGGCATGCAGCCATGTCCTGCCCAAGATAATGTTGTAAGTGGAGGGGACCTTCAACACCCAGAACTCCACTTGTTTCGTCACACTCCCTGCTCTGACTGGGAGGATTATTTTGCCGACGGGCCATTCTGGCATGGAGTTGAATCCAATTAGGGGAGATACGGCAGGCGCCAAGTCTTTATCTTGCAACTTTAGTTGTTTGAAGGTTTCATAGTACATGATTTCACATGAACTACCCTGATCAATCAGAATCCGCTTGACGTCAAAATCTTGACTCGGAGAGTGACGACCAGGGCATCATTGTGAGGGCATATATCCTTGCCAAGTCTTTATCCGAAAAAGACATGACATTTGTGGCCTGTCTTCCCCTTCTTGACTGCAGGTTGGGCACTTAGCACCTCTCTTAAGTGCTCAGCCTTTTTGATTGATCCTCTGAGCTCGCATACACGCTCAGGTTCAAAGACTCCATGTATTACGTTGATAATGCCTTGAGGTGGGGCGTCGATCGGCATTCCGTTGGGGTTATTATGGTCCTGGGGGGCTGGTTGCGCCCTCCTTCATGTATTTGTCGGTGACCTGCTGCACCAACTCCTCCAAGTGCTGTCTCAAGGGTGCAATTCTCAGTGCGGTGCCCCTTTTCTTTATGGAAGTGCACCGTGATCTGTCGTCGTAGTCCTTCTGAGCCTCGCCTAACTTGGCTGGCCACTTGACGAAAGGCTCGTCTCGAATCTCGCTAAGTATTCGGTAGATCGGTTTCTTGAAGACCGTGGTTATGGCAGTGCGGACTCTCAACCATCTTTCCTGGTCTTCTCCGTTGTCTCTTCTGCCACGTCCGTTTCTGTTCGGACGGTCTACCGCGTTGACCTTTGCTGAGGCCTTCTTTTCTGGTACTGCGGTCGCGCCAGATTTTGCTTTGGCACGTGCGCCATCCTCTTCCACCCTGATGTGCTGATGCACTCTCTCCATCAGGGCTTCCATGGTGAGGGGCGTGTCATGGTGATAGAGTCCCTTAGTCTGTTCCCGACTGGAAGGCCTCTTTTGTACTGTGCAATGGCGAGATTGGTGGGACAGTCCCCAATCTGGTTGAAGGTCTCCCAGTAGCGACTGTTGTATATCTTAGGGTCTCCTTGTCGCCCATGTCGATGGAGAGTAATTGGTCGATCTCCACCGGTGTTTTGGTGTTTGTTCGGAACCTTGTTACAAACGCTTCCGCCAACTGTGCCCAGGAGGCTATGCTGCCTTCTGGAAGTTTCTCAAACCAAGTCAAGCCTAGGTCACCAAGGCTTGAGGGAATAGGATGCACATCAAGGCCTCATTGCGCCGATATACCGCCATAACCTGGCGGAAGTGGCTTAAGTGTGAGTAAGGGTCCGTCTTCCCCTCGTACGTGGTGAATTTGGGCTGTAGGAAGCCTGAAGGTAGGGGCGCGTTCTCATTGCTGGGACGAATGGTGAGGTCTGCAGCCTCGCCAACGCCTTGTCCGTTGGTTCGTAGGCGGGGCGCGGTATTGGCATTCCAACCTCGACGCTTCCATGCGTCCGAGGAGCCAACCGCTGTAAGGCAGAAACTCTGTGTGGATCGCGCGCCCTGGCGTCCTCCTTCCACCGTGCTTCTCTTCTAGCACGGTTCGTAGGTCGGACGATCTGGGCAACTCTGTCTGTCTGGATCTCGTTTGGTGTATGCGACGGCCAATATGTGCTTCCCTCAGTGTCGATGGAGTGACGAGTTCTGGAGGATCTGGATTGCGTATCGCCTGTCCTGAGGCTTTTGCTCTCTGCTTGAGAGGGTGTAGTATTCGACTTTCCTTCCGAGTGGCGAGGGGGCGTCTTGTTTGTGCGCCCCTCTCCTGTCGCCACTCCTTTTCCTTTCACCTGGCGCTTAGAGATTCCATGTCCGCCGCCATCCGACGTATCAATTCTCTTGTTCCCTGACGCGATCCTCCAAAGCTCTGCGCCTTTGTCTTTCTGGGCTTTGCGAACGAGAGTGATGGGCTGTTATTCCGCCTTCTCCCTCTTGTATCCCTCCTGGAATTTTCTGTGGTCCAGGTTATGGAGGATGAGGTAGGCCTTCGCGCCTCGCACCCCCTTCTGGAGTTAGTCCGTCAAGGCGGACTGTGGTAATTCTTCGTTGTTCGCCATTGATTTTTAGAGGAAAAGCTTGATCAAGAGGTTGTTCTTGTCTGTTTCCCACAGACGGCGCCAATTGTACGGGAAAGAAATAAACCTTCTCGTATAATCCTGTTGATCAAGTCTGCGCTCCTCCGTACGACGTCGCTTTATCACCTGAAAATACAACGTGAGCTAGCCGGCGGGTGTGTGCCGGAAACCTCTCCGATGCCTAAGTCAGTAAGCTTGACAAATAGACAAAAGCTCTGTGTATTCAGAAAACAAAGTTGTGTTACCTCTCCATAGGTGATGTCTGTGAGCTTTTATAGGTTTCGTGGCACAATCCTAGTAGGACTTTACTCTCCATGTAGAGTCCTCCTAGGATTCATACTCCTGAAGGATAATGCTTATCCTCAACACCCCCCTCACTACTTAAACCAAGTGAGATGGTTTATCACAGTCGGACTACCATCCGACCGAAATAACATCGCCATGTTAAACTAACTGAAGTGACCGACCAAGATGTTAGTTCGGCTCTTCTGCCTGTCCTCCTACCTCGGCTTCACTGTCAAGACCGAGCTATCATAAGAGAATCTTGCCGAACTAATCCAAAACAATCATGAAAACGGCTTTTCATTCGGCTAGAAGACTCAACCGGGCTAACTTCAAGGCCCTTAGGACCGGACTAAACAACAACGGTCTTGGGACCGGACTAACTTCAAAGCCCATTTACTCAGCCTCTCATACTTCGGCTTATACAGCCACTCTTCCTGGCCGGCCTAATTTATCCACATAAATTAACCCTATCAATAACAATAGATAATACTAAATAAATAAATAAAATGGCAAACGGAAGTAGTATTTCATCACAAGGAAATGCCCACCTTTCTTTTTAAATTTTCATAGATTTAGTTATCAGATAAATTTAAGTAACTCCCACGAAGCACTATTTCCACTAACCGCTAAGCAATGGCCACGGGCAATTCTGACTCCCCTTGGTCAAATATCAATGCTACTTGCTATAACACCAATGATGCCACACACCAGGGTTACGTACCCGAGTCGTGACATCACGGTCTGCCCCAAGGGAACGATCTCTGTTTGACACCCGCCACAACCTTATATCGCCTACACCGATAAGAGCCGAAATACCTTCCGTGCCATGTTAGGGTTCGCAACTCACTGCACAAGATTCTAAACTGGGCTCACCCCCTCACTTTTAAATTTAATGTCTCATCGGTTCAATTCATATTTCTTTACTTATCGAGATATTCCAAATTAATTAAAATTTAATTACCAATAATGTTATACCACTCATCAAAATTCCCATATAAAATATTACACATATCCAAACGATAATATTCAAGGCACAAGATTTAAAATAAACAATCATTAACCATGCTTGAAATGATAATTTAGACACAAAGAAATAACCATAATCACACACATGCATGGATTTTTTTTTTTTTTTTTTTTTTTTTTTTACAAGATTACTAGCACAATATTAAATATTAGTCCAAATAAACAATTTAAGAGGTAAATTTTTTTATTTTCATTTTTTTTGATTCTCCTCAATCTGCCAGAATTTTTCATAATGTATATCTTATAATTATAAATAAATTACTTATACAAATCTAAAATTCATATGAATCTATAGAATATTCAATAAACATGTTGTGGTCATTTTTTAGAAAGCATTTTCCAAATATAAATTGTAAATAATTCTGAAAAATCCCAAAAAATTTATGACACAGATTTATCACTTTTTCTTAAATCAATTCCATAATCTAAAATTTTATTATGAAACTAGACTTCTCAAATTTCATATTTTTTTTTTTAGAATCACTAGATTTGGTTTAATATAGAATTCTTAATGATCTCTCCAACATAGACTAAAATCTGTCTTACAGTTCCAAATTTGGTTAAAAATTTATATAAATTTGTACAAAATTCAATAATTGTTGCAAAAATTCGTGGATGAACTAGATATCATTCTCCACAACTTTGTAGAAGAAATGATCTCCAAATTTTGAGTATAAATGTTTTTAAAAATTCGTACAACTTTCTAGCAGATTTAAGGGCCAAATAAATTCTTCAATCCTCTCTTTAATGGTATAAACTACACACGAAAGCCTATTTCTACAATAATACCATGACTTTAAGACTACCAATATCTTCAAATATTTGATATACAATCACAAAATTTATATACAACTTAAATAAAATTCTATCTATAAATGTTGCTAGAACATAATATGAAATTTTAACCCAAAAAAAAATGAGTGGGTTGAGAGGGTTTTCTTACTTGGACATGCAAGGCTTCATTATTCATGGAGGGAAAATTTTCATGCATTAAAGAGGTCTTTCAGTGGTGACCTAGGGCAATGAGAATATATAAAGAGAAGCTAGCAAGAGATAATGCAAAACAAGTTAAATCTAAAACATGCAAGATAGGCCCCTTCTCCTGTTGAGTTCATTCATACTTCATCATACATTATCAAGTATATCAGATTGTTTTGCATGCATTTTCAAAAAATAAGAAGTGGAGTATTCCTAAGTATCCTACCTACATGAAGTTAAAAATTTCAAGTGTTGAGACCCCTTTCTCTTTCCTTTTTCCTTCTCTCCCTCTTTCTTCCGCTCTTTATTTTCTTTCTCAGCCATGTGTATGCATTATGGCTGATGGTGAAGTCCCTTAAGTAGGGAATATGGAGCAAACTTTTTGTTTTATTTAATTATTTCCTTTCTTTAGCAAAAAATAAAAAAATAACAAAAAATTTAAAAAAAAAATTAAAAAAAATTTAAAAAAAATCTATTTGCTTGGAATTGCCATGCTTGCTTCTCTAGGGACGTTGAGTGTGCAATTGGGAAAACAAGCATGCCTTGCATACAACAGAGCAGCCTAGGGAAAAGAAGGGGCAGCCCGCCACTTTTCTTGCAAATTAACATTTTTATTTTATTTTATTTTATTTTGAATTGAATTGAAATTGATGCCAATACAATATTAGTACATATATACATAACCTTTTTACCTGGATGGTTTTCTTCCTACTAAACTCTAACTAGCTTATTTACTATTAATTTAATCCATTTAGTTTTCACAACTATATTAGCTATAGAAATTTTTATCACAGGAAGATAAATAATTTTATTTAAAGGAATTTAACATTAGTATTAATCATGATGCTATTAACACTATAATTTGATAATTTAATAATCATTATTAATTGACTTAATATTGTTATTAACAAACTAATTAGTTGTCCAAAAATTCAGATTCTTACATTATTGTTGAAGAACCAACTGAAGTCAAACAAGCAATGTGTAATTATTTTAAGAAACAATTTGATGAACAATGGAGAAAAAGGCCCAACATTGGTGGAAATTTTCAAAAGGTGAATCCTATCAAGCCACTGAAATTTTGGAAAAAGACTTTACTGAGGTTGAGGTATGGGAGGCAATTAGAGAGGGCGATGGGAATAAAGCTCCAGGGCCCGATGGTTTCAATATGATGTGCTTTCAGAAGGGTTAGAAGGTGATGAAAGAAAATATAATGAATTTCATGAAGGAATTCCATAAAAATAGTAGATTGGGTTATGGTATAAACTGCTCTTTTGTCACCCTTATTCCAAAGAGAGACATCCCATCATCCATTATGGAGTATAGACCAATTAGTTTGATCAATTCTGTGCACAAAATCCTATCTAAAGTGCTAGCTAACAAATTGAAACAAGTATTACCAAATGTAATTGATAAAGTCCAATCAGCATTCTTGAGGGGGAGAAACATTTTGGATGGGGTTCTCATTGCAAATGAGGTAGTAGATTGGTGGAAGAAATCTAAAAAGAGAGGACTAATCCTTAAACTAGATTTTGAGAAAGCCTATGATTCGGTGAATTGGAATTTTCTTCTTCAGATGTTGGCAAACTTTGGGTTTGGACCAAGATGGTCAGGTTGGGTAAAAGAGTGCATTACCTCACCTAGAGTATCTATTTTAGTGAATGGATCTTCATCTAAAGAGTTTTGTCCTCGTAAAGGGTTACGGCAAGGTGATCCACTTTCACCTCTTTTGTTCAATGTTGTAGATGAAGGGCTTAGTATATTGTTGAATAGAGCAAAGGAATTGGGGATTATCAATGGGGTGGAAGTAGGCAGTGGTGGGTTTTGTGTGTCTCATGTTCAGTACGCAGATGACACAATAATCATGTGCAATGCGGAATGGTCTGATGTGGTTGCTATTAAAAGAATTTTGAGGTGCTTTGAAGTGGTATCTGTGCTTAGGATAAATTTCCACAAAAGTGTGGCATGTGGGGTTGGTGAGGCTGATGATCTAATTCTGGAGTTTGCAACAAAACTTAATTGTTTAAGTCAAAAATTGCCATTCAAGTACCTTGGTCTTCCACTTGAAGCTAACCCAAGCAGAAAATATTCTTGGAAACCTGTCGTTGACAACTTTAAAAAGAAGCTCTCAGGTTAGAAAAGAAGACTACTGTCATTCGCAGGGAGAGTTGTTCTTATTAAATCTGTTTTGTCCTCTTTGCCAATTTATTACATGTCACTTTTTAAGATTCCTAAAAATGTTGCTAAGGAACTTGATAGGCTACAAGCAAATTTTCTGTGAGGAGGTTCAGAAGTTAGGAAGAAAATTCATTTAGTAAAATGGAAGGAGATTACAATGGAAAAGAAAAAAGGAGGTCTAGGGATAAGAGATATCAGGCTCACAAACCAGTGTATGTTATTCAAATGGTGGTAGAGGTATGCAATTGAAGATGATGCGTTATGGAAAGCAATAGTTTGCTGCAAGTATGGATCTACTTGAGGGAAATGGTTGCTGTCTACTAATATAGCAGGCATAACTTCTAAAATATAGAGGGATATAGTGGAACTATCACAATCAAATCCAAAATTATATACCCTATTTTTGGAGAACATGGAAATAAAAATAAGGAATGGGAAAAGAATAATGTTTTGGATTGATAATTGGATAGGGGATTCAAGTATTTGTAATAAATTCCCTAGATACTATCAGTTATGCACAGCAAAAGAGGCTTCTCTAAATGAGCAGATTTCAAGAAAAGACAGTTCAGACAAGTGGTGCTTCAGTTTTAGAAGAAATCTACATGCCTGAAGAAGATGAGTTAGTAAAACTCATTGATTTGTTGGGAACAGGGCCCAGGATATGAATGGAGATTGAGGATTCTGTGAAATGGAAGGGTGATCCAATAGGTGGGTTCAAGGTTAGAAGTGCATATAAATGGTGTGATATGGATTCTGTACCTCTACTCAATTCTGTTGGACTGATATGGAACAATTTATCTCCACCTAAAGCCAAATTCCTTACTTGGTTGGCATGGAAGGGTAGACTTAAAACAAAGGCTTTTTTGCACTGAATTGGAGTGTTGAGGGGGAATGCAGATTTACATTGTGTGTTCTACAAATCTGATTTGGAATCTTCTAATCATGTTTTATTGCTTTGCCCTTTTGTGTGGAAGGTGTGGGTAAGCATAATTGAGTGGTGGGGGCTGGAGTGGGTAACACCAGATTCAGTAGAGTGTTTAATACAATAGTGGTTGAGTCGAAATTTTGATAAAAAAAAATAAAGGATGTTTTGGAGATTTATTCCCTCAGCAGTGCTTTGGTTTGTCTGGAAATGCATTAATGAGTGTATTTTTTCTGCTAAGCATTTAGATTTGGTGGAGTTATGTGAGACAATTAAGATAAGGTTAGCACTTTAGCGGAAATCACATAATTCTGGGTGCCTTTATTCTGTAAATGATATTGTGAGTAATTTTCAGTTGGTGAAACATAGCTTGTAAAATCAGCTTGGGTGTAAAGATGCATGGGTAGTAGGAGCAAATGTCCCAGGAGAGAAACAGCAGTATTGTGGGAGGGTCTAGTACATTCTCTGTTCTGCATTTCTTCAGCAGGGTGGAAGAGTAGTAGTATTATTCTGTTATGGAATTGGTATGTAATCTACATTGACCTGCTGAGCAGCAGCTATAGAAAAATAGTACGGGAGATTATTCCTGTTACTATCATGTGGTCAATTTGGAGGTTGAGAAATCAATGTGTCTTTGAGAACACCCAACCAAATTGGGAGGAGTTGGTGGATTCAATCAAGTTTCGCATTTTGTTTTGGGAATCGTTAAAAGGGGAATGCAAAGGTTTTTCTTTAAACCAGTTACTGAACATACAATCAGGTATATCGAGGTGTTTATGCTGAGGCTGTTGTTTGTTGCATTGCTGCTGGTTTTGCTGTTCTGCCTTCTTCCTTTTTTCTTTTGAATGCTCTTGATTGGTTCTTTTCGGAGAGGTTCAGTTGTATGGTTATGTTGGTTCTTCTGTTAATCTGATATATGGTTCTTGATTGGTTCTTCTGTTAATCTGCTAATTGGTTCTGTTGTATGGTTCTTAATTTGCTGCTATATGGTTCTGTTAATTTGCTGCTAGCTGTTTGGTTTGGTGCTGCTAAGGGGAGCTTTTTTTCTTAATAGTTGCTGCAGTTTTTTTGTATTTTGCATTGGGAGTCCAACTGCAGTTGTAGGGTGTAACTAGGCTTGGGGTTGTTTTGTTTCCTCTGTTTCTATTTATTTTTGGATGTTGTTGATTTGTCTCTCACCAATCTCGGGTTCGTGCTAGCATATGATTGTGCTATCTCTCCAGTGCCAACTTAGTTGAGATTATAGAGTTTTAGCTATAATGCTGGTTTGCACAGCCTTGTTTTATTGATGTAAGTTTTCTCATGTACTTGGATCTTCGTTAATAAAACTTTTTTTTGCTGATCAAAAACATAAAACACATACCAAAAAGTATAGTATGGAGAAGATTAGGGTTCCAACTTATGGAGAAGAATAAATGCCTAGGAGTAATTTAATTTAGAGAGGTTTCTCTCCAGTTTATATAGCCTTCGTTTGGAAAGCAGGTTGACTTTTTGATTTTTTGGTTTTTTTGACTATTTTAGCCAGGGACTGAAAAGCCTGGTTTGGGAAACGCTTTTGGCTTTTTTGGCTTTTTGTGAAAAGAAAAAATGTAATGATTATGGATTGGATGTGATGTTTTATCTTATTGGACTAAAAAGTTTATTTTGTTTTTAGTAGCTAAAAAGTTTATTTTGTTTTTTGTAGCTAAAATGTTTATTTTGGGTTGACGGTTGCCAAGAGCATCCATTTAGAAAGCCAAGAATAGAGAAAGCCAAATACACTGGGCTCTGATACCAACTGTCACACACCGACTATGTAGAAGCCTTGTCAAGAGATACGCAAGTGTTTGTGGCGCTAGTTAACACTCTTCACTAGCCCACCAAGAAAGCTCAAAGGGTTTGCAAAGACAAGCAAACACGATATTAGTTAGCTTATGAGCCACTAGGTTGGAGACAAGTCACAAATTAGCAAGCAACAAGCTAAATTTAAAGCACGCAACACTGGAAAAGCTTTGCACAATTTAAAGGCAAAATGAACTTTTCATTGATCAAAAAAAGGCATTACATTAGTTGAACAATGCACCAAAAGTGCTATAAAAGTTCCTTACACCATTGGCTAGGTTGGGGTACTTTAAAGGACAAGTGGCCTGGTTCAACAATTGGGTACTCCATCCTTAATATAGCTGTTAAGCATTTTCCTAGCTAGCAAGAGGAAACATCCTCTATGTTTGAGGAGATATAATGAATTTCTAAAAATTCTACAAAAATAGAAAAATTATAAAATTTGGTCCCAAAACACCTTTAATACTAAGGTATTTACATAAAAATTTACAAGACAAAAATACTACGTTTGACCCTTCAAAATGTGCTTCAAAGTTGTTGCTGTACAAGCAAGGCTGTGGCTGGGCTGCGACTTGCTATGGTTGGGGCCGCAGCCTACTGTGGCCTGACAGGGCTGCTGGCTGCTGCTGGCCTGTTGGCGAGGCTGCGGCCTAACTACTGGTTGTTGCTGGCTACTAGCTATTGCTGGGCCGCGGCCTAGGCAACTGCTGGTTGCGGCTTGGCAAGTGCTGTCTCATGGCCTGTTGTGGACTGCCTTGCACTATGCCTTAGGTCTTTGCTTGCACTTGCACCAGCAACTTCTTGGGTATGTTTTTGGCTTTCCAAATGGCACAAATGAGTGTGACATCAAGGTGTTGACCCTTTGATGGGCGCACCTTGACACACAGCATGGGCAATGAATGCCCTACTAAAAACTCAAAAGATAAAATAGGAAATAAGACCTATTAGAATAAAAAGTCAATAATATAATATAAAATGTTGTATTTAAATTATAGTTATTTTTTTTATATGAAATTATAAAAAAATTAAAAATTATTTCAAATTAAACTTTTTTAACAATATTAAAATAATCAAAAAAATTAAAAAATCAAGTTTAAAAAAAAAATACAAACGAAGCTTGCATGTCTTGGAAAAAATATATATTAAAATGATTTTCTTATATGTAATGCTTTCTGTTTGGGTTTATTTTATAAATAAAACAATGGTTTGAATAGAGCTCCAAATCCGGAATGAATCATGTTCAAAAAGCACCTTTGGCCTATTTTTTTAAGAAATTGGGAATGAAATGGATGAAGGGTGACCGTTGTGTCATGTGCATAGTAATTACTGTTGTTTGGATTGATAAGGTTCAGTTCAGATCTTAATTAAATAATTCAAATTATTCACTATTTAAGGTTTTTTTTAAGTGAAACATTCAAAAAATTAAATTAATCGGATCGGTAACATTATAATCAAATTAATTTTGTATCAGTAAAAATAAACGATGAGAACTATTGCCACAATCACTATCATCACATCACTACCACCATAATTACTACTAACACTATTAGCACTATCGCCATCACAACTATTGACACAATTGTCACCACTGTCATCGTCACTACCATCATGACTACTGATACAACCACTATCACTACCCTACTGTTACCTTACCCTCACCCCTGCACTGTTATTGCTACTATCATCGCTACAATTACAACCACCACCTCCTCCACCATTGTTACCTCATCATTATCATATAAAAATTAGAAGAGAATTTAAAAATAATAAATTCCAAATTTCATCAAATACAAATCAAATACTAACAACTAAAAGTTAAAGGGAAAATTACAAATTAGGTTTAATTTTTAAAAAAAATTATATATTCATTAAAAAAATTATGATTTAATAATTAAAATTTACAAACTATATAATGAATTTGAATTTTTTTCAACCAATACACTGATTGGTTATTTTTGCAAAGTTAAATCCTTGTATTTTGTTTTGGTGGTGGTAAATCAAATTTTAAGAATAGAAAATGATTATTCATTCAATTTTTCAAGACAATCTCAAATAAATTTCAACCAAACTTAACTCAAAGATTTTTATACATTAAAGATTTGCAAATTTCAAAATAGATTCAAATTTAATTTATTTAGACTTTTAAACTGTGTTTAGATTATGAATTTAAATAAAAATTTAAAAAGAAAAAAAGAAAAAGTGAGTAAAATATAAAGAGAAATACAATCACTCTGTTTGTTTTCAGTTTTCAAAATTCATTTTTTAAAAAATTCTACTTTTTCTGTTTCCACTAAATTTTTTTAATATTTTAAGTAATTTTTTAAAATTTTAAACAAACTTAACATAAATACACTTAAAAAAGTGTAAAATTTGTAAAAAATTGAAAAATTCACTAAATACCAAAAATACAATATATATATATATATATATGAAAATTCAGTATAATTTTCATATTTTTGTGCATTTAATTTTTTTAAAAATGTTTTTTCCCAAATAATTTACTATTTAAATACATCTAAGTAAAATCCATCTTAAAAAATTACTTAAAATTTAAAAAATATTCACTAAAAATAAAAAAAAAAATACGAAAAACAAAAAAAATCATTTTTCAGAAAACTGAAACCAAACACACTCGATATAACCATTTCACACAATTTTTTTTTTCTTTTTCTATCAAAATCACAATAGAGCTCCGCATGCCACATTACACTATATCTATGGGATAGGGCATCGACAAAATAAAAATAAAAGATTAATCCTGCATTATCATCTGGAAGGAATGAATTTTCTTTCAGAGTTCATTTTCTCGACCAAATAGCATGACCTCTATTATCTTTGAATGCCAACCTGATTTAGCCACTAAAACACCAAAAAAAAGTATTCTGAATCAGAACTACATCTCAAATCATATAGGGTAGGGCATTTCATGACCAACCAAAACAATTTTACCCACCACCAATCCCCTGAACCCTACAACAAAATGAAAAATATTAAAACAAAAAATTGTAAAAAAAAATAAAATAAAATAAAATAAAATAAAAAATCTTATTCCCTGGGTTGAAACTATATATATGTTACAAAATCCTCGTCCAAAAAGGATTTTTTGACCTACCTCCTAAAACTCAACAGTGCTAAAATCCACCAACACAACACCGATCAACAAGCGTTTTTTAGCATTGAACTTCCCGAGAGAAACCTAATGCGACTACACTGTTTCAACTTGGCGAGCGCTTCTTGTGTATCATGAGATCCACATAAATGGCGGTAACAATTGCTTCTGGGCTATCGGGTATTGACAATAAAGCTTGAAACACAGACCGATGAGCCTGCTCGAGCTCTCCCTGCAATGCAAAAATCGCCGCTTGGTTTGCGTAAAGAGTTCCACGTGCCTCTTCGGGGTTGAGAAACATGACATCTTGTGATTCATCAAGCGAAGAGTTCTTTGAAAACCCGCCATTCGACTCCTCACAATCCAAGTTTTTAATTACTCGCCATTGTTCACAGTCCTCTTTGCCGTACGGTAATTCAACGTTGTTATCACCGGACAAATAGATTAAGAGAAAAGTTGATCATGAAAAATTTATGATCCTTGGATTACCTTGATTAGTGTGTGGTGCTTTATTCTAAGTGTAATCCAAGGGTCACAAAACTTTCATGATTATTTTCATGAAAGGTTTTTCATGATACCTAGGATTGTTAATAGATTAACAATTGCTCAGCGGCTTCCTTTGGCCGGTTTAGCAAGCAGAGAGACTCGGCTGCATACACGTTGCCTAGAAAAATGTATATTCTAGAGCATTCCAGAAGTTTAAGAGACATCGTGCCGTTGACAGTGCCTTCAAAGGATTTCCTAATTCCAACTCGACGTATGCCAAGTCAGCAAGAAGAGCTTGCTTGATCATCAGATTCTCTCTTTCACACAAATCTCTTCATAATCCGATATCGAGCTCTGTAAGGCGGCATTCGGACTGTTTCCATTTCCACCCTTCTGTTCTTTAGCATCCCCGTTTCCATTGATTTGACCCGTGCCGACCATCAGATTAGATGCCTTGGAATCACCACCAGACCCACTTCAGTAATTAGTATTATTCAACGATGTGACCTCTCCTGATTCGTTTTCCTCCAAGGTGGAACTACGAGGGGAATCAGAATTTGAACACTTCGACTCAGAACGGTTCAACAAGTACAGGGCATTAAACAGACACTGCCGGGCAAGTGACAGCGAGAGATTAGGCTGTTTATCATCACCCAAAAAGCAATCGTCCATTCCAACAAATCCACCTTCCCATTACGTGAAACCCCATCTTCCACAGCAAGTTGTCTCCATTTTCCCATTCCGACCACATGAACTTTAACATGAGATCCATTCAATTGGGCAGGACCGGACTTCAAAAGTCCCTTCTCTAGTGCCATTAGACAACATTCAGCGATTCGGAACCACAAGAGAGGCCGGTTGTAGAAAATTAAACTCGCCTTGTGGAAACAACGAGCGGCAAGTATTGGTTTCCCACAGTTGTATATGATTTGGAGTGATTTGTCCTGTGAGAAAGTCGAGAGCTTTAACGGTTTTTCCTTCCGAAGAGATGAACTATTACTCAAAGCCTTGGAAAAGAAGATCGTTGATAATAGATACACCCCAAATTGTTGTTGTCTATGCTTGAAATCCCCATTTCTGTCCGATTACTCGATGCCATCAAGAGCTGATGGCTTTACGGTAATTTCCACGTGCATACTCGAGCGGGACTTCAAGAGGAGAGCCATGAAGAATCTTTCCCCGTGCTACGTTCATAGCCACAGCCATCTTAACTTCACGCTTTGCTGCGTTGAGGTTCCTACTGAGAAGCAAAAGCCGAACCTTGTAAAGTTGCAACTTCAATCTCAGATCACTGGTTGAAATTGAATGATCAGCTGGAGTTCTTGAAAAATCATTGGTCGATACGACTGATGGTCTTGCTAGGTTCTGTCCGCTCATGTCGATACTTGAAATTAGGCTTTCAAGATTTTCCTCTGATAAAGTTCTAGATAAAGGACTTTCTGAGGAATTTGAATTAGCAACTGAATCAGAATTAGAAACATCTGCGGCGTTAGAATTGCTTGGAAGCGAAGAAGATTTCACCACTAGGTTAGAAGATTGTTGTGTCGTGGAGCTTCCATTGTCACTTTGACTGATCAAATTACTGAAACAATAAGCTTTCTCCACATAATTAATTACATCCTGGATAAAAAAGAACCATGGCAAAATTATTCCGGTACCTAGTACTCATAAATTTAAAACATACAAACAGAAAAAAGGATATGTAAAATTTCAATCATGCTGTCAATAAATGTGAAGACTAAAACACTGCATAGAAATTCCAAAAATATGTAAAAAAATAAAAATAATAATCACTATGATGCATTGACCATTGTATAACATGATTATTGAATCTCATACATGACCAAAAAAATGCACAAAATACTAGTGGGCTTTCAGACCTAATTCAAGCAAAGTTCAGAAAAATGAAATGGGAAAACAGTGTTTGGAACCAAATCCTTTTATTAGAAATGGAATTTCAAAATGGAAAAGGAAAATAACGGAGTTCTAAGGATGTCCCTTTACTAATTGGAATTAAAAGGAAAAAATTCCATTTTCTGTTTGGTTTGATGAGGAATTGGAAAGGAAACAAAATTGATGACAATGATGCCCCTAGGAGAGACATTAGTTAGTAGAGAAAGACAGAAGAATGGGATTTCAAGATGGTTTTTTTTTTCTTTTTCCCCCTTTCAAATCCCACCAAATCCAAAACCCATTTTAAGTTCCATCCATTCCGAGCATATCAAATTCCATTTTCAACTATAGTTCCACCAAATTCCTTCATTCCAAACACACTAGGCACTAAGTCTACAGAATGGTTACAATTACAAGAGAAAATAGCTTTACTCAAAGCACAAGAAGTAAAGAACCCACAAATGGTTATTTGAGCTTTTGGCACCATAATCCACAATTTACAACAATCCCCAGTCATGCACAAAACTGGGCATCCCATAGAATAACTAAAAATAACCACTTCAGCCTTCCAAACAACCAAGCTAAAGGAGAACTTGAAAAGTAAAACAACAACAACAACAACAACAAAAAAAGAAAAAAAAAAGAAGAGTAAAGTAAAGCTATAATACATCTCTACTTAAAAAGAATTTAAATGAAAGACAATTCACAAGCCCAATCTCTCTCTTTTGAACATGCATTTCAATTGGAAGAACAATCCTCAGCTTACCAAATGAAAAATAACTAATATTTAGCTAAAAAGAAAGTCCAAAATCAAAGAAACAGAAGTCCTCTAAACAGACCAATAGCAGAACTTCACAACAACTACCTGATCTAGCATAGCGTTAAAACATTTCACGCAGAAGGCTTTATTTTGGAGATTTCCATATCAATACAACCTCCCTATATCCCTACATACTCACAATATACATTTTCTGAAAAAAGAATTTAGTTACCATCAACTACCTGTCATGAATATATATACATATATATATAACCACACAATTACCCACCACTCACCCATTTCACATAATTGACCACCAGGTCTCTAAGCTTTAGCAATCAATTACATCCAAACAGCACTCAAAACCAAAGAAGATGAAACTGCAATTCTTCATTGCTACTCTCTTAAAAATTTCTTCCAATCCTTCCCATCCACATGTAACCATATAATGGCTAAAACAATGACACATTGTGACAGAACTTTCCAATTTTACTTTGCCAAAGATGAAAAAGAACATTGCCAAGGATCCATATTCAGGCAACCAACTAACCTTCACAAAGCCAAACATCATTTGCAACAATGTATGAGTCAACAGATAATACAAAAGAATATAAAATCTTCATCCCTTTTGAAAACACAAAATGGAGAGCAATTCCTGAGGAGGCCGTACCTTCCATGAGCTAGAATCCAATCATTTCTCCTCAGTGGGATAATTCAGATTATCACATAAACTTTGCAGTGAAAGAAGATGATTACTGAGAATTGAGGATAGTCTAAGAAGTATGGACGAGCTCGAAAACACAAATAGGACATAGACATAACACAATACAGACCTGCCAACACGTTAGTTTCCAAAAATCTCAAACACAACAAGGCCGATACGACAAACGTTAACAGCAAAAGAAGGGGATTACTACGAAGTCTAAGAAGCACGGACACAAGCATGAAAACAGAAACACGACACAGATATAACCCAATACAGATTGCAGGCACAACAATTTCCAAAAATCCCAAATACAACAAAGTAGGGTACAGCAAATGAATATATATTTTTATACATATCATATACAACAAATATAATTTATAAATCTTTTCACTTGTTATATACATACTGTAGACACGCCATTTTTTGACCGTCCTCAAGACTTGGACGTCATCGTTTGAACACTCGGTGATCATCCATGTTCGTGTTCGTCTCGAGTTCTCGGAGGTTTCGGTCGCGTGCCTTGCCTCAAGACCTCCCGACTTGTGTTTTGCTTCTGAGGGCAGGGAATGGCTTGATTGGATCCCCACACCTCACCGGCCATGGCTTGAGGCCACCGGCCCTGTTTTCTTGCCACCGGCCATTGGTGATGGTCGGTCGGCACTATTGGTGGTCGGTCGGCACCTTTGGTGGCCGGTTGGCACCTTTTGTGGCCGGTCGGCATCTTTGTTGGCCGATTGGCTCTTTTTCTGGCCGAGACCTCTTCTTGGGGAGGCTTGACCCTTTTGAACCCCCTGTTTTAGCTTCTTGAGGAAGTTTGAACCTTTTGAACCCTTGGTTTTAGCTTCTTGAGGAAGCTTGAACCTTTTGACTCTTTATTCTAGCTTCTCCAAGAAGCTTGAACCCTTTGTCTAGCTTCTCCAAGAAGCTTGAACCCTTCTAAGCTTCCAAGAGAAGCTTGCCCCTTTTGCACCCTTGTCTAGCTTCTCTAAGAAGCTTGACCCCTTTGCCTAGCTTCTCCAAGAAGCTTGGCCCTTTTGCTTAGCTTCCCTTGGAAGCTTGCCCCCTTTGACCCTTTTGCCTTAGCTTCTCCAAGAAGCTTAGGCCTTTTGCCTTGTCTATATAAGGAGAGCTTCTCCTTCCATTTCAAGGGTTGAAAAAAATCTGATATATAGGATATATATATATATCACTCTCTCTCATATCTCCCTCTCTCTTACATTTGTGTGGGTTAGAAGGTTCAAAAGGGTCTAATTCTTGCATATTTACACTACACCTCTTAGCCTAACACCTCCAACACCAACCTAAGCTTCTTGGAGGGTCTTGAGAGGTCCTAAGGAGCTGCATTTTTTGGTCCATAAGCTGCTGCAGTCGCAGCTTTGAAGAAGTTCATCAAGGGTGAGC
>JAPPVO010000019.1:69809506-69857081 GCA_030407325.1 Camellia japonica | reverse complement strand
TGTAGCCCACGCGATACTCCATTCTTTTTACAAAGGAAGTAGGGTAGAAGAACTCTAGATCAAGAGTATTTGTAGAGAGAAGGGGTATTTTAGAGTGAGAGATAGTCGAATTTAGGGTTTGGAGATAAAAAGAGATCAAAAGTGAAGAAGTAAACCATTGCTACGATCTGATATATGTGAGGCTCGCTCGAGCAACCAGACACATCACAGGACCTTGCTCGAGCGCAAGAAGTCTCGCTCGAGCGCACAATTCAATGCTTTAGGTCTGCAACGCAGAAGCACGCTCGAGCGTAAGAGTTCTCGCTCAAGCGAAGGATTCAATAACACAGAGCTCGCTTGAGCGCAAGAAAGCTCGCTCGAGCGAAGAATACCAACCTTCAGGTCTAAAAGAGACGCAGACGCACGCTCGAGCGCAAGAGTCCTCGCTCGAGCAAAAAGACAACTAACACAGACCTCGCTCGAGCGCAAGAAATCTCGCTCAAGCGGAAGCTGCATCTGAAAAGAAACCTGAAGACCCTCAATCCTCACTCGAGCACAAGAACCTTCACTTGAGTGAAGAAGCAAATACCCAAGGCTCGCTCGAGCGCAAAAAGCCTCGCTCGAGTGAATAACTCAAAACCTGGGCAGCAACCATTTGTTTCAACACACAACCAACCTGTTCCAAACTTACCCAACACATCCCAAAACCAAATACAAGGAATTAAAGGATGGAAACAAGATACAGATAACAACATACAACTACGAAACCCGAGTTCCGAAAACAACAAAAGACGGGAAAAAAATTGGGATCGCTATAACCTCCTCCCCTTAAAGAATTTCGTCCCCGAAATTAGAGATATAAGTTTCAAAATTGTGGTCTTTTTAATTCTCAACATGATTTTGATATAACACTTACCAACATGGTCCACCACCAAGCATTCCATCTCTTCTCAAGAGAACAACTTACAAAGGTAGCTCAATATACATTAACATGCATCCTTTCAAAATTCAACTAATTTCAATACATATATTCCATAACTCCATAACATATTCAATGTTAATAACATATTTACATTTCTACAACACATTCAACATATACAATATTAAATTAAACTCACATTTCTAAAACATATTCAACCATTTCAATACTTCCATAATCCAAAACATATACAATGTTCTTAGAGTTTATTAACAAAACAAAATTCTTGACATATGCTCAAACATTAACAAACAAGTCCGGATATTTCTCTCGGACCTACAATTCATGTTCCCACGTGGCTTCCTCAACCCCATGATGTTTCCATAATACCTTGAACAAGGAAATCGTCTTGCCTCGCAAGACTTGGTCCCGTCTATCCAAGATCCTCACCGGTCTCTCCTCATATGAAGCATCCTCGTCTACTTCTAAGTCGGTCCAATCCAACACATGTGACAGATCCAGCTCATATTTCCGAAGCATACTAACATGAAACACGTCATGCACTCCGGACAACTGCGGCAGCAATGCTAGACGGTAGGCAACCTCCCCAATCTACTCAAGGATTTCAAAAGGGCCAATAAACTGAGGGGACAACTTCCCACTCTTCCCAAACCTCATCAAACCCCGCCTAGGTGATATTTTCAGAAAGACGTGATCACCCACCTCAAATGACAAAGATCTCTTCCTACGGTCGACATAACTCTTTTGGTGACTCTTGGCCGTAACCAACCTCTTACGGATAAGTGCTACTTTCTCCGCCATTTCTTGCACTAACTCCGGGCCCAACAAAAGTGCATCACCCACCTCAGTCCAACACATTGGAGATCTATACGGTCAGCCATACAAGGCCTCAAACGATGCCATACTAATACTCGATTGGAAACTATTATTGTAGGCAAACTCCACTACGGGTAGGTGTCTCTCCCACGACCCTTTAAAGTCAAGGACACAACCTCGAAGCATATCCTCAAGTATCTGAATAGTGCGCTCGGACTGCCTGTCAGTCTGAGGATGGTAAGCCGTGCTAAAAGTAAATCTAGTGCCCAAGGCACTCTGCAAACTCTGCCACAACCTAGTAGTAAAATGCGGATCTCTATCTGAGACAATTGACACTGGGACCCCATGCAATTTCACTATGTCCCGAATATACAAGTCGGCAAGGTGATCTATCGAGTCCCTCATGCGTATAGGAATAAAGTGCGCCGACTTTGTCAACCAGTCAACTACCACCCATAGGGCATCACTACCTCGTTGAGTCATCGGAAGGCCCATGACAAAATCCATCGTGACGTGCTCCCATTTCCACTCGGCAATAGGCAAGGGTTGCAACAAACCCGCTTGCCTCTAATGCTCCTCCATCACTTGCTGACAAATAAGGCACTTTGACACAAACACAGCCACATCCTTCTTCATACCCCTCAACCAAAACTGGCGACTCAGATCATGATACATCTTTGTGCCTCCTGGATGCATCACAAGGTGTGAATGGTGAAACTCTTGGAGTACTTCCTCTTGGCAAGACTCTGGCACAAACAAACGGTCTTGGTACCTCACACTCTGGTCGGGATACAAAGTCAAACCCTTCTCTACCTTCCCACTAGAGATCTTCTCCTGAAGGGATTCTACCTCAAAGTCACTCCTCTGTGCCTCTAACACTCGATTCACAAGTGTAGGTTGTGCAACTACAAAAAACAATGCTGCAGACTCAACAGACTCACCCAAAAGCAAGTCAAACTCGCCAATAGCAATACAAGCTACATCACTAATGGACTTCCTACTTAGGGCATCGGCCACAACATTGGCCTTTCCCGGATGATAATGCAACTTGAAGTCATAATCTTCTATGAATTTCATCCACCTCATCTGCCTCAAATTCAAGTCCCTCTGTGTAAATAGATACTTCAAACTCTTATGATCCGAGAACACCTCAAATCTCTCACCATACAGATAGTGCCTCCAGATCTTCAAGGCAAATATCACAGCTGCTAACTCTAGGTCATGAATAAGGTAGTTTTTCTCGTGTGTTTTCAACTAACGTGAGCCATAGGCTACTACTTTCCCCTCTTGCATCAACACACAACCCAAACCCTCTCGTAAGGCATTACAATACACTGCATAACCCAAACCCCTTTCCGGAATAATCAAGATTGGAGCGGTGGTAAGTCTGACTTTAAGCTCTTGGAACGACTTTTCACAATTCTCACTCCACACAAACTTGACCCCTTTCCGTGTCAATCTAGTCAAAGGCATAGCTAGCCTGGAGAAATCCTTCACAAATCGATAGTAATACCCAGCCAACCCCAAGAAACTACGGATCTCAACGACATTCTTAGGTTGTACCCAATCCTACACCACCTCTATCTTGGATGAATCTACAGTCACCCCTTCCCCGGATACCACGTGGCCTAAGAATTTAACCTCTCTTAGCTAGAACTCACACTTCCCAAACTTAGCATACAGCTTATGGGCTCTAAGCAACTCAAGCACCACTCGCAAGTGTTCCTCGTGCTCCTCCTCAGAAGGTGAATAAATCAAAATGTCGTCCACGAAGACGACTACAAAGCGGTCTAAGAACTCTCAGAAAATCTGGTTCATCAAGTCCATGAACACAGCCGATGCATTGGTAAGCCCTAAAGGCATCACCAGAAACTCATAATGGCCATACCGCGTACAGAATGCCATCTTCGGGATATTCTCCTCCCTGACCCTCAACTGATGGTAACCTGATCTCAAGTCTATCTTAGAGAAACAACGGGATCCTTTCAACTGATCAAACAGATCGTCTATACGAGGCATAGGGTATTTATTCTTAACCGTAGCCCGGTTCAATTTTCGGTAATCAATGCAAAGTCTCAAAGCCCCATCTTTTTTCTTAGCAAAAAGGGCCGGTGCTCCCCATGACGAAGTGCTAGGGCAAATAAAACCCTTATCTAGTAACTCCTAGAGTTGAATCTTCAACTCACTCAACTCGGCTGGGGCAAAATGATACGGTGCCATAGAAATCAGTGCCGTACTAGGCACTAAGTCAATAGAGAACTCGATCTCTCGATGGGGTGGTAAACAAATAAGATCCTCGGGAAAGACGTCCGAGTACTCACAAACCACTCTTGGCTACTCAGTTCTGGTCTCATCACACTCACTACTCATAAAGCTAGCGAGAAGGTAACTAAGCTCACTCCGCCCTCGCGGATCATATACCAGTGGCAAAACCCTACCAACCTGATCTCCCAAGAAATGAAAACAATCTCCGCTCAAGGTACATACGGTAACCCTTTGATGGTAGCAATCTATAATAGCCCGGTATGATGATAACCAGTCCATATCCAAAATCACATCAAACCCAGACATATCCATCACTACAAAAGAAAATGGAAGTCGGCGATCGGCGACCTCTATATCACAGCCTCGACACCCTTGTTTCAAAACCATCTCGCCCCCAATAGGTGATACCACACAAATAGGAGATGCTAACTGCACCAACTCTAATCCCAAAACAGATGCAAATGCAGAAGATATAAAGGAATGGGATGCACCCGTATCAATTAACACATTAGCAATCGAGTTGCAAAACAAAAAGGTACCTCTCACTACTGATGGAGCCGGTACAAGGTCCGGCGCTGTAACATCATACACGTGCTCTGTAGGTCTCTGATCTACCTGTTCACTCCTCGGAGCGTAAGATTGATGCACAGATTGAGCTGAAGAGGCTCCCTGATTGGCCCTCAAGGCCTGGATTGACTGAGCTGGCTGGTGACTCTGTGTCTGCCTCGAACCAAACGCACCAGGTGTGCCACGCAACTGTGGACAAAACCTCTTCAGGTGCCCCACCTGCCCACACTGATAACAAGCGAGCGACTAGCCTCTACTCTGACTCTGGCCCTGAGAACGAGCCGAAGATGATGTTGCACGCTGCCCTCCTTCCCTCAGTGGGCAAGCTGGAAACTTATGGACTAACTGACCACATTTAAAACAGGTGATGTCTCCCTGACCACCTCTCCCAGAACCCGAACTCAGTACTGGAAAGGTAGACCTCAAATGCACTCCCTGGAACTGTTGAGGATTAGAACCCCTTTGCCTTTTACCGTCCCCCTGACCATCCTAACTCCTCCTGGAGCCCCTTATCCTCTCCTCCTCTCCATGCATAATAGTCTTAAGATGGGAAGTAGTCTCCACAAGGCGCCTATAATCTCTAATCATGTAACCGGCAACCCTAAACATGAATCTAGTCCGCAACCTCTTCTCAAAGTCCACACAGTCGCCACTAACTTAGGTGTAAACCTAGACAAGCTAGTAAAGGTGGCCTCGAACTCTGCCACTGGTGTATTCAGCTGCACCAACTTGGAGAATTGATCCCTCAACTTCTCCCTCACTGTAGCAGGCAAATGCTTGTCCTGGAAAGCTTCAACAAATGTTTCCCAAGTTCCACCAATGCGCCCCCGCGCATACTTCCACCACTGATCTGCGTCTCCCTTCAACTGGAAGGACGCCAAGGTCACTCGCAAGCCTCCGTCTTCGATGCCAAGCATCTCAAACGTCTTCACCATCTGTTCCAACCACTCATCAGCCTTCAGTGGTTCCTTAGGGTCACCCAAAAACTCATCCGGACTTGACCGGAAAAACACCCTCTTCAGAAAAGGCGGCCCTACCTCAGCTACTTGGGCCTGGACTTGATTCTCAGTCCTGAGAATGTCCATAGATTCCCTCAATGCTCCAGCCATTTCACAGGCTAAGGTGTTTATGGCCTGCTGACCTACTGGCTCGGCCACGTTGGCCTAACCAACTCCTTCCTCCTACGCCAGAATCTCATCCGGTATAGGCATCTCCTGCCTCCTAGGCCTACCATGCCTACCACCACGACCTTGTCCTGACATCCTAATAAAGGTAACAAAAGACATTAGCACATTCACAAATGTGCCGAAGTTATTTCACTCGCGTCCTAATACGATGGACAACAGTAATTCACTCCACATAAGCACATAACCACATAAACAAATACGAATTTCATTTCCGGATAATGACCGTCCCGTCGCGTTACTAGAGTTCCAGTTAGAAACGGCAGTGATCAAGTGCCTTTCCAACAGGACTCCCAGAAACCCATAGACCCGATCAACATCCTAGAAACTAAATCCCATACCTATATAGTCACATAAACATGTTATCACATAAGCACATAAAATTATACATAAGTCTCTAGCAAGCGAGACAAACCCATTGTGGTACTAACCACTCCCCACGTACCCAAAGTATTCAAACCCGGTACGCTTTGATACCAAGTTGTAACGCCCTCAAATTAAAGCATATGACAATCATGCATAAGTTCCATAAACATAATAGAAAAGTTACATTTCATTTATCAGAGTTTCCTTTACAGAAGATATTACATGTTAGCAATAAAATTAAATGCCCTACGGGCTTACATCTTCCAAGTGATGACTTGGTTACAACAAAAGAACAGTTCTAACTCTTTATATATAAAGCCATCGGCTTGAATTTACATGTAATCATCAAAACAAAAATAACAAAACGGAGCCTTCAACTCCTAAACCTCCTAAGCTAAGACCTTGGAGGCGGCATGCCACCTGTACCTGAAAATGGTGTCCCAAGTAGGGTGAGCCAAAGCCCAATAGAGATATGCTAAACAGAATATGAGAATTAACTAAAACATTAGTATCTGATAAATGTTTAACACATGTAAACCGTTTACACCAATTCCATAACGCATCAATATTGACATTCATATTTCCATCCGTTTTCATTCCCACTTCCAATTCAATTCATTAACATGGTTCGGCTATCCAAACAATTCAAATGAGACTACAACTCATATAACAACACTTCAATCATAAAAACATTCGTACACTTCAATTCATTTGCCATTTTACGGAACAACGTTCGAGGGAACCGGCACCCAAATATAAATAAGATTTTGGGACTTTCACCCTGGACACTCCGGCCAACGTAGTTATCAATGGAGTCCATCCCCTATCTCCTCCCAAACAAGATACATATACAATGTATTTAAACACCTCATATACAATGACCAAATAAATCACAAATTCAATGTGTTAGTCCAATCGTTATATTTAATGACTTATTCCCATTGATTAGTTTCAATTCATCTAATCATCATGTATTTTCTACAACAATCATGGCTATCCTCCACCGATAGCCCAAAACAGTTATTTCTAAATAGATAAATAAATCTATCAAACAGATAATTTATTAACTTTTCCATAGGTGAGTGACTTATCAATTTAGCCACACCATTACATCACAACTTCCTCCAATTTCATAATTTCCAAACCAATTCCATAATTTCACAATTAATTTCATTACTTATACCTATAAGTCATATAAGTCCAATTAAGGCATTTTTCCCCTTTTCTCAAACCTTGCACCCAAGGCCAAATCTCACCCATAATACATATTAACCCCATTTTAAGGTCTCACAACATATATCTAGCTCAAAATAGAAACGCCACTTTCATAACTTTTAACTCAAACCCTAACTTTACCCAAATCTCACCATTTATACGAAATGACTAACATTCATGTTAAAGCTTATAAGAGTGAGTAGATTATCCCTACCTCAAATGGAGAGACTCAAAGGAGATGAAGAGAGAAACCCAAGATGCTCCAAATCCTAACTTTTTCAAATCAAAATGTAGCCCACGCGATACTCCACCCTTTTTACAAAGGAAGTAGGGTAGAAGAACTCTAGATCAAGAGTATTTGTAGAGAGAAGGGGTATTTTAGAGAGAGAGAGACAGTCGAATTTAGGGTTTGGAGATAAAAAAAGATCAAAAGTGAAGAAGAAAACCGCTGCTGCGATCTGATATATGCGAGGCTCGCTCGAGCAAAGGACTTGTCGCTCGAGCGACCAGACACATCACAGGACCTCGCTCGAGCGCAAGAAGTCTCGCTCGAGCGCACAATTCAAAGCTTCACGTCTGCAATGCAGAAGCACACTCGAGCGCAAGAGTTCTCGCTCGAGCGAAGGAATCAATAACACAGAGCTCGCTCGAGCACAAGAAAGCTCGCTCGAGAGAAGAATACCAACCTTCAGGTCTAAAAGAGATGCAGATACACGCTCGAGCGCAAGACTCCCCGCTCAAGCGAAGAGATAACTAACACAAACCTTGCTCGAGGGCAGAACCTTCTCTCGAGCGAAGAAGCAAATACCTAAGCCTCGCTCGAGCGCAAAAAGCCTCGCTCGAGCGAAGAACTCAAAACCTGGGCAGCAACCATTTGTTTCAACACACAACCAACTTGTTCCAAACTTACCCAACACATCCCAAAACTCAAATACAAGGAATTAAAGGATGGAAACAAGATACAGATAACAACATACAACTATAGAACCCGAGTCCAGAATACAACAAAAGACGGGAAAAAAACTGGGATCGCTATAATCATCTGGAAGGAATGAATTTTCTTTCAGAGTTCATTTTCTCGAGAAAATAGCATGACCTCTATATAATCTTTGAATGCCAACCTGATTTAGCCACTAAAACAACAACAAAAAAAAAATATTTTGAATCAGAACTACATCTCAAATCATATAGGGTAGGGGCATTTCATGACCAACCAAAATAATTTTACCCACCACCGATCCCATGAACCCTACAACAAAATGAAAAATATTAAAACATAAAATTGTAAAAAAAAAAAAAAATGAAAGAAAAAAAAATCTTATTCCCTGAGTTGAAACTATATATATGTTACAAAATCCTCGTCAAAAAAGGATTTTTTGACCTATCTCCTAAAACTCAACAGTGCTGAAATCCACCAACACAACACCGATCAACAAGCGTTTTTTAGCATTGAACTTCCCCAGAGAAACCTAACGCGACTACACTGTTTCAACTTGGCGAGCGCTTCTTGTGTCTTCCCGATCATGAGATCCACATAAATGGTAGTAACAATTGCTTCTGGGATATCGGTATTGACAATAAAGCTAGAAACATAGACCGATGAGCCTGCTCGAGCTCTCCCTGCAAAGCAAAAATCGCAGCTTGGTTTGCGTAAAGAGTTCCACTTGCCTCTTCAGGGTTGAGAAACATGACATCTTGTGATTCATCAAGCGAAGAGTTCTTTGAAAACCCGCCATTCGACTCCTCACAATCCAAGTTTTTAATTACTCGCCATTGTCTGCAGTCCTTTTTGCTGTACGGTAATTCAATGTTGTTATCACCGGACAAATAGATCAACAATTGCTCAGCGGCTTTCTTTGGCCGGTTTAGCAAGCAGAGAGACTCGGCTGCATACACGTTGCCTAGAAAAATGTATATTCTAGAGCATTTTGGAAGTTCTAAGAGACATCGTGTCGTTGACAGTGCCTTCAAAGGATTTCCTAATTCCAACTCGACGTATGCCAAGTCAGCAAGAAGATCTTGCTTGATCATTAGATTCTCTCTTTCATAAATCTCTTCATAATCCGATATCGAGCTCTGTAACCCTTCTGTTCTTTAGCATCCCCATTTCCATTGATTTGACCCATGCCGACCATCAGATTAGATGCCTTGGAATCACCACCAAACCCACTTCTGTAATTAGTATTATTCGACAATGTGACCTCTCCTGATTCGTTTTCCTCCAAGGTGGAACTACAAGGGGAATCAGAATTTGAACACTTCGACTCAGAACGGTTCAACAAGTACAGGGCATTGAACATACACTGTTGGGCAAGTGACAGCGAGAGATTAGGCTGTTTATTATCACCCAAAAAGCAATCGTCCATTCCAACAAAATCCACCTTCCCATTACGTGAAACCCCATCTTCCACAGCAAGTTGTCTCTATTTTTCCATTCCGACCACATGAACTTTAACATCAGATCCATTCAGTTGGGCAGGATCGGACTTCAAAAGTCCCTTCTGTAGTGCCATTAGACAACATTCAGCAATTTGGAACCACAAGAGAGGCTGGTTGTAGAAAATTAAACTTGCCTTGTGGAAACAACGAGCAGCAAGTATTGGTTTCCCACACGCCAAGTACTGAACACCACTGTGGGGGCCGAATATTGGGAGTCGTAAAGAGGCCGAATAGTTAAACTTCGAGAGTCGAAATATTTATAGCACTCGGCCCCGTCTCGCATGTTCAAATCCTACCCTATTCGGCCAAATAGCTGGTTGAGCAAAGGGCCGAGTGAAAAGCGGTTTGCTACAAAAGAAGTCGAATGGCGAATTGAAAGTGGGCCCAATCCTGAGGCCCAAGAAAGAAAAGATATAAATAGAAGAACATCAGCCAGAAAGAGGTATGTGAGAATCAATATACTTAACTTAAAATACAAGTAATCCAGAGAGAGTAGAGACTAACTTGTCCGCCGAAGTGCTAATTCCGGCACCCCGACCGGAGCGTTCATTTCTTTTCAGGTGACAATCTGAGGATCGCGAGCATCCCCTAGGATCTGAGAGTATTTCCAAACCACATCCCCACAATTAAGACTAACTTGTCTGTCGGAATGCTAATTTTGGCACCCCTGACCGGAGCGTTCATTTCTTTTCAGGTGACAATCTGAGGATCACGAGTGTCCCCTAGGATCTGAAGAGTATTTCCAAACCACATCCCCACAATTGGCGCCGTCTGTGGGAATACTCAAATACATCCATGGCGGGTGTAACAGAAGACCCTCCGATAGTCACTGATGAAACCACAAAGAGAGACGACCTCAATCCAACAAACATGCTTAGACCAGAGACTATCATCGCAAGACGTGCCTTGAACTTCGTCTCACCCTCGACTTCAGCGCATGAGACAATGCAAGCGATCATGGAACAAGCAAAGAAAAATGAACAGAGGTTGGAGAACCTGATCGCTGAGAATGAACGTCTCCATCAGGATTTGGCCTTGGAAGTGGCGAAGTCCAAACAAGCTATATGCCAAGATCCGGAACGACCTCTGAGGATAGGTGGTCGACGACCTCGAGCCTGACAACAAGGCACTGATAGCGACTCCGACTCATTATCCCCGGAGCCCAAGAAGAAGGGGTGACCCGAAACTACCAGCTCCTCTAAAGAAAGTCCACGTATCAGGCATAAGCGAAGAAGAAACAGTTTAGACGAAGAATACCAGCACGATCCCTTTGTACGACGGATTGCAAGGGCAGTGCTACCTAAGAAATTCAAAGCACCGTCATTCACCTTGTACGACGGTAAATCAGACCCCATCGATCACATCCGCTATTACAAGCAAGCCATGACGCTGCATGCAGACAACGAGGCACTCATGTGCAGAATATTTTCGAGCAGTTTGGGACCACTGGCTGTCAGGAGGTATTATAAACTGGAGCCGGCTTCGATCAAGAGCTTCCACAAACTCCAAAAATCCTTCAAGGTAAGGTTTATCACTAATGAGGTCCAGCCAAAGCAAGCCGATTCCCTCTGGGCAATGCAGATTCAACCGGGGAAAACCCTTCATGCGTATTCGGCGCGGTATTGGGAGTGCTTTAATCTGGTAGATGATGCTTGCAATGACTCCATGGCCATTACCGCCTTCAAGATGGGGCTGCATCTGACAGTGCCCTCGGCAGCTCTTTGACCAGATGGCCCCCCAAAATAGCCTGGTCGTTGATGAAGAAAGTTGAGGAATATTGTAAAGTGGAAAATGACGCCTTGCGGGTTAAAGCCGGAAATGTGACCAACAAGACAGCTCATTCTGAAATTACTCAGCCATTAAATTCTGTACCACCGCAGAGCCCTGAACCACGGCATCGGGCTAAACGAGATAAGAGACAGGATTCTCGCCGATCAAGTGACCAATGCTCCCACCGAGCAAATGAACAATTGCAAGTCGATAGCAGGCGCACAAGGCGCGCCAACAAGAAATATACGAAGTTATCAGAGCCGATCAGCGCGGTCATGTCCAAAATCCAACATCTTCCGTTCTTCAAATGGCCGTCGAAAATGGTGGGACCTCCCGACACGCGAAGACGGGATAGGCGTTGTGAGTATCACAAGGATCATGCCCATGATACTAAGAGTTGTTATGCATTGAAGGATCACCTGGAGGAATTGGTACAAGATGGTCGGCTACAACAGTACGTTCGAAAAGGCAACTTAACCAAAGCAATAACTTTAAGACAAGATTCACCTCCACTCGGTGTGATCCACATGATATACAGCCTGCCAATGTCATCCGCGGTGCATACGATTCAGTCGAATCCCGATCCTCAAAATCAACTCACTCCGTCTAAACGGCCCCATGAAGCTGCAAGCATTACTTTTGATGATTCAAATTTGGCCGGAGTGACACTTCCCCACATTGATCCCTTGGTAATCGAGTTATGCGTAAACTGATTCATCGTTGAGTGCGTACTCATTGACCTAGGAAGCACATCGGAAGTTATGTATTACAAGACATTCCACAAACTCGGCTTCTCCAATCGGATCTCTCTCCAGCTCTTTATCCACTATTCAGCTTCAACGCCAATCCAGAATACCCGTTGGGGAAAATCACACTACCCGTTTGAGCGAGCTCCCAAACAGTGGATGGAGTTCTTAGTCATCAAACTGCCATCGCCGTATAATCTCATCATGGGGCGAACTTGGCTGCATACTATGCAGGCTGTGCCAAGCACCTATCATCAACTGCTATGCTTCCCGATAGAACGCGGCATTGAGCAAATCCATGGCTCCCAGAAGTGGGCACAAGCATGCTATCTCCTTGCCGGAAAGATGCCAAAGGAGTTGCAAGTGAATTCTATCGAGGTGCCGGATCAGGAGAGCCTCGACGATGATTGGCGGCTCCCAAGTGAAAAGGCCACAGAAGCCCTAGATCGAGTTGAAATCGACGGAAACCCAAACAGGTTCTTCAGGGTCGGCGCCTCCCTGAATCAAGCCGACAGACAACAGCTAATTTCCTTCTTGCTCAGAAACCTTGATGTCTTTGCGTGGACTCCATATGAGATGCCGGGTATAGATCTGTCTGTTTCACAGCACCATTTGAATGTTGACCATAAATGCAAGCCGATCATTCAGAAAAGCCGGCGGTCAGCCGCAGAGCATACATCTGCCGTTATTGAAGAGGTCGACAGGTTGCTTGATGCCAGGGCAATCAGGGAAGTGACCTACCCTACATGGCTCTCTAATACTGTGGTTGTGAAGAAGAAAAATGGGACTTGGCGAGTGTGCGTTGATTTCATGGACCTAAACAAAGCCTGCCCCAAGGATTATTTTCCCCTACCCAGAATTGACCATCTTGTAGATGCGACGGCATGCCATCAGCGTATGAGCTTCCTCAATGCTTATAGAGGCTACCATCAAATCACCATGCATCCAAAGGACTAAGACAAAATTGCATTCCTCACCCCAAGAGGAACCTACTGCTATAAGGTTATGCCTTTTAGGCTGAAGAATGCGGGGGCAACTTACCAAAGACTGGTCACTGCCATGTTCAAGGAGCAACTCAGCCACACTGTGGAAGTGTACATTGATGACATGGTGGTCAAGTCCAAAGAAGAGCAAACTCATCTAGCCGATTTGGAAGAGACATTCAGCATTCTATGCAAATACAAAATGAAGCTGAACGCTTCCAAATGTGCGTTTGGGATTGGCTCTGGCAAATTCTTGGGTTACATTGTCAACCACCGTGGAATCGAAGCTAACCTGAGGCAAATCACAGCAATCTTGGAGCTCGGCTCGCCTCGTTCAGTAAAAGAGGTTCAAAAGTTGATGGGGATGGCCGCCGCACTCAACAGGTTCATCAGTCGGTCTACAGATCGCTACCGACAATTCTTCCATACACTACGGCAGGGCAAGGCTTTTGAATGGTCCACCGAGTGCGAAGCCGCTTTCAATGGCTTCAAAACCTACCTCAGATCAGTTCCACTCTTGACAACACCATCGGCTGGCGACCCGCTCATCCTGTATTTGGCAGTTTCTGACTGGGCCGTCAGCGCCGTACTAATAAAGAAAGAGCCGGGGGAGCAGCGGCCAGTGTATTATGTGAGCAAGGCAATGGTTGACGCCGAAACACACTACCTTCCGCTGGAAAAACTCATCCTAGCCCTAGTCATGGCGGAAAGAAAATTGATGCATTACTTCCAGGGGCATAGCATCGGGGTGCTAACAGATTATCCCCTCCGATCAGTACTACGTAGTGCAAAAGCATCAGGACGTGTTTCAAAGTGGGCTCTTGAACTCGGCCAGTATGATATTCAGTTTCTACCTAGAACCTCAATCAAGGGACAGGTGCTTGCCGACTTTGTTGTCAAATTCACTGGGGGTCTTACCGACTTCAAGTCTGATGAAATTCGACCAAAGCCGAACTGGAGAATTTATGTTGGGGAGATTTGGCAGTTGTACTGTGATGGATCATCCAATCAGTGGGGCAGTGGAGCCGGAGTAGTAATCATGGCTCCCAATGGTGCAATAATTGAGCAGGCTGTCAAGCTCAGCTTCGAAGCTTCAAATAACGAAGCCGAATACAAAGCCCTTCTAACCGGTTTGCGGAATGCACATCTTCTGGGTGCTTGGCGTTTGCTTGTATTTTGCGATTCAAAACTGGTGATCAACCAGCTAAAGGGGGAGTATACGGCAAGAAACGACCGTATGGCGGCTTACATGAAAACGGCTAACTCCTTGCTGGCAAAATTTGACCATCATGAATTGATTCAGATAACACGTGATCAGAACACACATGCAGATGCCCTGGCTTGCCTAGCCTCCACCATTAACTCAGAGATTAAACAGACCATCGAAGTAGGTTTCATCCCAGAGCCGAGCATTGGCCCTTCAGAGGAAATCCAGGTCAATGTCATAGAATCTGGACCGAGTTGGATGGATCCCATTGCTACATTCTTGTCTTCCGAACAGCTCCCAGAGGACAAGAAAGAAGTGCACAAGCTGCGAAACAAAGCCCTGCGGTATTACTTGGATCCGCAAGGAAAGCTTTATAAAAAATCCCTTTCTGGTCCATATTTGGAATGTGTGCATCGGGACAAAGTCGAAGAGCTTCTGATTGAAATACATGAAGGCAGTTGTGGCGCCCATTCTGGCGGGCGCTCTTTGGCTCATCGAGCCGTGACACAAGGGTATTACTGGCCGACAATGAGAGTCGATGCCGAATGTTACGTGAAAAAGTGTGAACAGTGCCAGAAGTTCTCTCCCTTGACCCACCTACCTGCTGAAGAGCTAAGCTCCATAACCAGTCCTTGGTCGTTCACCCAATGGGGACTTGACATTATCGGACCATTGTCGAGGGCCCCAGGGAACAAACGATACCTGATTGTCGCGACAGATTACTTTACAAAATGGGTCAAAGCGGAGGCATTAATGCACATTCGAGATGCTGATGTTAAGCACTTTGTATGGAGAAATATCATAACATGATTCGGCATTCCAAAAGCACTAATTCAGACAACGGCACCCAATTTGATTGCGGCGTCTACCGAGATCAATGCAGCAAGTATTGTATCCGGCCTTACTTTTCCACACCGGCTTACCCACAAAGCAATGGTCAAGCTAAAGCCTCTAACAAATCCATCTTGGACGGCATCAAGAAGAGGCTGGAGAAAGCTAAAGGCAAACGGGTAGAAGAATTGCCGAGTGTGTTGTGGGCTCATCAAACTACGCCGAGGCGATCCATTGGCGAAACGTCGTTTGCTTTATGCTTTGGAACCCAGACGATTATACCCCTAGAGATCGGCCTTCCAACCTTGAAGTTGAAAGTTTTTGACATGGGCCAAAACGACATGATGTTGGCCTTGGATTTGACTCTGATTGAAGAACGAAGAGACTGTGCCCTTGCGTCCATGGCACAGTACCAGCAGCAGCTTGCTAAGTCGTATAATCAACGTGTTCAGCTGCGCCGCTACACACCAGGAGAGTTGGTCCTGAAGAAAGTACTCCCAGCTGCCAGAAAACCAGCTAATAGAAAATTGGGCCCAAACTGGGACGGCCCATATCAGGTCGATTCGATCGCTGGAGTAGGGGCATATCGACTCAAAGACAAGTCTGGAAGGAGCCTGCCACGGCCTTGGAATTCAACGCACTTGCGTAAATTTTATCATTAAACCCGACCTGTGGGGAATGATACTAGTTTTGAATGGCTCACCATGTACATATTTCACTCTTGCAATGCAAAGTCTCCCATTTCCTCATCGCGCAATTTAGTTCAAAAGTCTCCAGATTCGGAGCCCCATCGGTGCATGACACCCTTGGGCCGATTAAGCCTCCGGATTCAGAGCGCCCTTCGTGGATATCACGATTGGCCAAATTACGTCTCTGGATTTGGAGCCCCATCGGTGAATGACACCCTTGGGCCGATTAAGCCTCCAGATACGGAGCGCCCTTCGTGGATATCACGATTGGCCAAATTAAGTCTCCGGATTCAGAGCCCCATCAGTGAATGACACCCTTGGGCCGATTAAGCCTCCAAATTCAGAGCGCCCTTCGTGGATATCACGATTGGCCAAACTAAGTCTCCGGATTCAGAGCCCCATCGGTGAATGACACCCTTGGGCTGATTAAGCCTCCGGATTCGGAGCGCCTTTAGTAGATATCACGATTGGCCAAATTAAGTCTCCGGATTCAGAGCCTCATCGGTGAATGACACCCTTGGGCTGATTAAGCCTCCGGATTCGGAGCGCCCTTCGTGGATATCACGATTGGCCAAACTAAGTCTCCGAATTCGGAGCCCCATCGGTGAATGACACCCTTGGGCCGATTAAGCCTCCGGATTCGGAGTGCCCTTCGTGGATATCACGATTGGCCAAATTAAGTCTCCAGTTTCGGAGGCCCATCGGTGAATGACACCCTTGGGCTGATTAAGCCTCCGGACTCAGAGCGGCCTTCGTGGATATCACAACTGGCCAAACTAAGTCTCTGGATTCGGAGCCCCATCGGTGTATGACACCTTTGGGCCGATTAAGCCTCCGGATTAGGAGCCCCACTCGTGCATGGCACTGTAGATACCCCATTTTTGACTATCCTCAAGACTTGGACGTCACCTCTTGAACACTCGGTGATCATCCATGTTTGTGTTCGTTTTGAGTTCCCGGAGGTCTTGGCGAGGCGCCTTGCCTCAGGATCTCTCAACTCAACTGTTTTGTGTTTGATTTTGCACCAAACACTTGTGTTTTTTCTTCTGAGGGTAGATAGTAGCATGTTAGCTACCCCTGACACCCATCGGCCCTGGCCTGAGGCCACCGGCCATGTCCTCTTGCTACCGGCCATTGGTGGAGCATACCATTGGCCGGTCGACCTTTAGTGTGGCGGCGGTTGACCATATGTTTGGCCGATGGCCCCCTTTTCTGGCCGATGCCATCTTTTTGCCTTTTTCAGGCATAATGCATGCCAGCTGTGCCAGCTAGAATGTACGGACACAACCCCCCACGCACGGGTGTGGCTGTTTTGAGCCTTTGACCCTTTTTGACCCAACCTTCTTGCACCCTTTGCTCAAGCTTCTTGAGGAAGCTTGACCCTTTGTCTTAGCTTCCTCAAGAGCTTGCACCTTTGCATTAGCTTCTCTTAGAAGCTTGGTCCCTTGACCGTTTTGTTTAGCTTCTTTGAGAAGCTTAAACACTTTTCCTTGCCTATATAAGGAGAGCCTCTCCTTCCATTGAGGGGGTTCAGTAAAAACTAGAGCAATATACATATATACATCTGATATATACCTTCTCTCTCTATATCTCCCTTTCTCTCTTCATTTGTGTGTGTTTGAGGGCCTAAAAGGGTGATTTGTTCTTAGTTTTGCACTAACACACACTAATACACCATACTTCAACTTTGGGAGGTGTTGAGGGTTTGTTCTTGAGGCTTTGGGCTGGTTTTGACCAGAAGAGGGTGGCTGGACTTGCTGTTCTTCAAGAGTTCTTCAAGGGTAACACTATTGCTTTATTTCCCCCATTCTTGCACTAGCTTTTTACCTGTCTTGCATGCTGTTTTAGACTTTGTGTATAACTGAAAAAAGTTTTGTATTTTCCTGCTTAAGATACTTCATTAAGGTCATTTTGGTGTTGGGGGTTGACCTCCCCCTCTTAGGCCTTGTTTGGCCCTTTTTGTACCTTCTTTTTTAAGCTTTGGTTACCTTTGTGTATTGGCCTTCTCACCATTGAAATCCAGTGGATTTTTAGTGGTGAAGAAGGGGTTTTGAGGTCTTGCATAGGGGAGGGACACCCCCCTCCCTTTGTCTCTCTTTTGGTTTGCATTTTGGCTCATAAGGGTAGCATGCATGATTAGTTGCTTTTGGCTTCATTTCAGAGGTTTTTTGGGTGTTATTGGGCCATGTTATGCCTCTGTTTTTGGTCGAATTAGTGACCCCTTTCATGCTTAATATACTTGCTTGGTATTCCTCTCTTTGGCCAAGAAATGCATAATGCATGTAGCCTACCACGCTCTCATGTTTTGGCCTAACTTTGTGAAATTCTTAGCCATGTCTTACCATGCTTGAGGTCTGTTGGGTGCTGTTTTGCCCATATTTGCCATGTTTGGTATAGCTTCTTTGCATTTGGGCTTGTGAGCCTTGAGGGTGTGAGTCATGAGCATGCTTGAGTTGGGTAGTTTCAGTGATTTGGAGTCATTTCCCATGCTATTTCAGTCCATAATCCATGCTCGTATGATTGCATTTATCATCATCCCTTCATGTCTTGAAGAGTTGTTTTGTTATGCCTTGAAATGAGCATTGTGCATGCTCAAGTGTTTAAATCTTTGGGGCTGCCATACCAGTGGGTTTTGGGGCCCATTTTGCATATTGAAACTCTGTTTTTGGTTGCTTAGCCCATGCCATGTGTAGTTAGGGTAGTTGTAGTAGAATGCTCCTCTCTATGCCTTAGTCTTGGGCCCATTGGCATGCATGTTTGCATGAGCACTTGTCCATCATTTTGGGCACTTTTGGCCATTTTTTTTGGGCTGGACTGAGGTCTGCCCCTTGTAGTTTAGGTCCATCATTGCATGATCATGTTGCATTGCTTTGGTTTCATGCTTGCATTGTATCATACTTGCATGTTCACATAGTGTTTAGCTAGTCGCATCTCATATACTTGTTGCATATTTGGCATGTTTATATTGCATTGACTTAGTTTGCATGTTTAGTTTGCATTGCATTTGGCATGCCTTGCTTACTTAGCATCATGTTGCATATTTGACACATGTTGCATATGTGAGGTACATTGCATACTTGTATTATATTTTGCTTGGTTTGGGGTGTCAAACCAAGCATGAGGAATGGGGTACATTTGTACTTAAAGTGACGTAACGCGCCTCAATCCTCGGTCGCCAATACCTTTGATCTCAACATGATAGGGTGTTAGCATTCATTTGTTTGTTGCATGCATTTACATTGAGTGGCAAACTTGGTATCTTAGGCCATCATGCATTAGGATGCGTGATTGATGGCCCGAGTACCGAGGGCCACACTCCCATGAGTCAATAGCATGATTGGGAGGGTGGCCATGCATGCATTGCTTTGAATTTTCTTGCCATGCACTGTCTGCCCTCTGTTGCTGCCAAAAACAGGATTCTGCAGGAAGCAATGGCCGGCCGGCCATATACAGTGCCGACCGGCCATCAATGGCTGGCCGGTGGTCTAATAGTTGGCCGATTACCACATTCTCATGGCCGGTGGTGCTTCGCATTGGCCGGTGATATTCCAGAGTGATCAGGAAGTGGTTCAGAGGTGCCCCAAGAATTCTCATAGTCTTCAGAGGAGCAAGGCAGTATAAACAGAGGCAATAGTGGCATGGCACGGGTTTCCGGGGCGGGGCAAGTCGAGCATGCATCATCCTAGCATTTCGAGGCGGGGCTGCGGCCATCCTCTTCCTGCATTTGATTTGTTAATTAAATAGAAGATATGTAATATTTAATTAGTTAGAAGAGTTAATTATTTGTTTGTCTTGTAATATTTATTCGGACCCTTCGAGCGAGGGCAATTGTGTAATAAGTGTGCATGAGTGTGTGTATGTCTTCCAACTCCACGTCTTTCTTCCCTTTTATTTACTAGCTTTTGATGGTTAGTTTAGGGCATGTTTCAATTAGCATACTTATGATAGCATGTTTGCATACATTCATTCGTCTTGCATGCACCGGGCTCGGCGCATCATACTAACTGCATTGTATTTTAATTCCAAGTTGAATACGTGTTAGTTGTCGCATTATCATATGCCATCTTAGAATAGCCGAGCCTATCATAGTTGCATCTTGCATGTGTTGCATTAGCCATCTTAACATGAACTAGGATCATGCATATGATTACTAACTAGTTTCTGTTTTGGCTTGGAGTACTCGGTAAGCATTTATGTTTTAGCATCCTTGCATGAGTGTGAGTGTTGCCATGATAGCATGCTTACCATGAGGCTATGTGCTTACGTGATATAACTGCCTGAATGCCTGTGGGTGGAGGTTGGATTGTTTGAGTTGGGACAACTCATTGAAATCCGTGTTTTTTAGCCTACTTACGAGTAGCAAATCTCAAATCATTTTTCAAATGAACGGATATGCAATGCTTTGTTCCAAATTAGGCGATCTAGTCTATACTTGTTTTGCTGTGCGCATCACATAGTAATTCTAGCTAATTAATCGGAATAAGAACGCATGTGTTTGCAAAAACGAGATATCATGGTTAGTAGAGGCGGATCTTCGGATCGGGCGAGCGGGGGTGCTCATAGCTGACCTTCCCCAATCGTACCCAAGTTCTCGAGCCGAGGCAACTTTGGTGATGACGGACACGTGGCCTTAGGCAAATGAGTCAAGGTTTCCTAAATTCCCCATTAAAAATATTTAGGTGGCGACTCTGTATCTGGCAAAGCAGTCCATGTTTGGCACTTCTTTTCTAAAAATCTGTTTTCTCAAAATGATTTGTTGGATTTGGACTCTTTGGTTCAGATTAAGAACTGTGACAAAATCGAGTCCGAACTGTGGGGTGAGGCTTTCACGCGGGGCGCGTCCACAGTTTCTGGCGACTCCGCTGGGGAGTTTAGAGAATTTGACTCGAACTCGTGATATCTTGTTTTGACTACACTTATGTGTTTCTTTGCATTGCATGTGCATTGGTGTGCTTAGGACACCGTGTTGGCCATCTGCTATTCCTGAGCGGTTTGCCGGAGGCTTGACTTTGTCAAAGCATGCCATAAGGCTGACCGGTTGCGGGCTCTGCTAGTATGGGAACACAAACCCCGGTTTTACCGGGGCACCCTTTTCGACCATTCGACCTAGTGCATATTCGGAACCCATAGCGACCATTCCAAACTAGGATAGGTTGCTTACTCGATGTTAGGTTGTTTGAAACCGCTGCGTGCATAGTGAAACCCTAGCTCCTGACAAAATAAGACAGGGAAACCCTACCCCAACATAGGGGTGTTTTGGCTCTCTTTTACTTGCTATGTGCTTCTAGAATGTATCTCTACAGGGAATATGCATGTCAGTTTGCAAGTTTGGGCATCAGGCCTGCGGGCATCAGTGTTTTGAGGATCAGTTATCTGTGGGTATCAGATTCAGACTTGGGGGCAATGATTTGGGAAACAGTGATCAGTGATTGAGGAACAGTGTATTCAGCTTATCAATAGTGTGTTGTGATGCCCAACTGCGTGTTGCGTGTTTATTTTACGCTGTTATGCTGTCCATTTATATGGTTGTTTCATTTCCTTATTATCGCTTTATTTATCTTTTTGCTAGGTAGTTTAGCGCGATTGCTTCTAACCCAGTAGATATTCCCTAAGCACTCTGGACAAGAGGTCGTCAACTCCATCGATCTGAGCATCTGGTAGACGGACAACCAGTGTATCATTCTCTGCCCCCGGTTACTAGACGGAGGGCAGTTAGGCAGAGGATATCAGTTCAACAGACAGTGCAGAGGGCTTCGTCCACCCTGCCTAGATATAGTAAGAATCAGAGTCCTGCTTCTCCCGCAGAGAGGGAACATATGCCGACAATACAGCTAGATCAGAACAGCATGGCAAGTTTAGAGGAGATGGTGTGCCAGCTTCAGGAGAGCATGAAAATTATGCAGCAAGATGCTGTCCGACAGGCGGAGTTCGCCAAACAACAGGCTACAGTTGTGATGGAACAAGCAGAGCTAATCACAAGGCTACAGCAAGCCGGAGCATCTGCTTCACATCAAGCTCCTCCCCCACCAAGGCTTCCGATACCCGAGGAGACACCAAACGTCCAAAATATCCAAGGGGATACAGACGTTCCAATAGGGCCGGCTCTGCCCCCGATCCAACCCCAGATCCTACCACAGTTATCCAAAACACCCACCAACCTACCGGACTCCCCCTTTGAGTTCGAGACAGATCCCACAGCATTGAAATTGAGCAAGCTTGAAAAGTTGTTCAAGAGATCCCAGGGAGTCAAGACCATCCCTGACATTGAAGATGGATATATCGACGCAGCTATGACGTTGCCGGATGAATTCAAGATGCCACATATTGACCAATTTGATGGATCCGGGGACCCCATGGTGCACCTAAGGTTGTTTTCGGATATTTTAAGGCCGACGGGCCTCACTAGACTGCAAAAGCTGTCTCTGTTCGGTCGGACCTTGTCGAGTGTGGCGGCCATCTGGTACGCCAAATTAGAAAACGATGTCAAGAGAAACTGGGACGAGATGGCTGAGGCCTTCATTGCACAATATTCGTATAACACACAAATTGAGATTACGACCCGTGATCTTGAAACAACGAGACAAGAAGCTAAGGAAAGCTTCTCAGAATTTGTGACTCGCTGGAGGGCTAAGGCTTCAATGATGACTTGAGGCCCACTGACAAGGATTAGATTCGGATGATTGTGCGCAATCTCCAACCCAAACTGATGCAGAAAATGATTGTACTCCCCTTTCCTACCTTTTCGGATCTGCACGAAATGGGGGTATAGATCGAGGATGCCTTGAAGCAAGGCTTGATCGATAATGACAGAGAACAACCCCGAAGAACTTTTAACCGTAGCACAATGCAGGCCCGAGCGGCGCTGTAGACACCCCATTTTTGACCGTCCTTAAGACTTGGACGTCACCGTTTGAGCACCCGGTGATCATCCATGTTTGTGTTCGTTTGGAGTTCCCGGAGGTCTCGACTATGTGCCTTGCCTCAGGATCTTCGAACTCGACCGTTTTGTGTCTAGTTTTGCACCAAACACTTGTGTTTTGCCTTGGAAGGGCAAGGAATGCCTTGTGAGGCATCCCCACACATCACCGGCCATGGCTAGAGGCCACCGGCTGGTGTTTTGTTGTCACCGGCAATGTATATTGCCGATCGACACTCTTTGTTGCCGGTCGGCAGTCCATTTTGTCAAAATGGCAATTTTGAGCGGCCGACCACTGTTCATCTACTTTTTGTAGATATTTTGTGCCAGCTGTGATAGCTGGCACCCACCCCATTCCCCTCCATACACGTGTATGGGGGATTTCCCTCTTGGATGGCTTGTTTTGTAATCCTTACAAGAGGGAATTGCCTATATAGGAGAGCTTCTTCTCTTTGGCCAAGGGTTAGACATTTTAGACAGCTTTTGTAAAGCTTGAGTCTAGGGTTAGGGTTAGATACATATTCTATCTCTATAAGTGTGTGTTTTGTCCTACTTTTGCTCACAAACACACACAACACACCATCTCTTGGACTTGAGACCTTTGGAGGGTTGTTTTAGTGTTTTGGAGCTGGATTAAAGCCAAGGAAGGCTGTTGGAGCATTGTTTGTGAAGAAAGGCTTCAAGGGTAAGAAACTTCCCTTTTATTCTCCATTTTTGCATTGCTTTTCTACTATCTTAGAACCGTTTTTGTGTTTAGTGTATAACATAAAAAAGTTCTATTTTTTAGCCCTCTTGATTGTTGTTAAGAGTATTTTGTGGTTTGGGTTTGTTTGACCCCTCCTAGGCCTTGTAAGGCTCCTTTTTGTGCTATTTTGTGCAAGTTTCGAGACTTTGGTGTTTGGGCCTCTTCACACTAAAATCTTGAGGGATTTCAATGGTGAAGATGGTGCCTTAAAGTCTCAAAAAGGGGAGGGCCACCCCTCTCTGTTGTCCTTGAAAAGGACCAACTTTGGCCTCTTAAGGAGCATTGTGTTTAAAGGTTTGTTGATCATGCCATGGCTATATTTTATGCTTATATTGTCATGATTTAACTTTGTATTAAGTTGGTTTTGGTACACCATGCATGCTTAGCATACCTACCATGTAATGCCTTGTTATTGCCTTAATATGCCTTAGGTTGTTAGCCTTTGTTCTAGCATGTTTTAGGTTAACCTTGTGAAGGTTTTGTGCTTATTTTGCCATGTTTAAGGTCTGTCCATAATTGTTTGGGTCGATTTTGGCATGCTTGGTATAGCTCCTTTGTATTTGAGCTTGTTGCTTCAAGTATGAGAATGTGTAGCATGTGTTGCTTGCATCATTTAAGTGGTTTGGCACCATTTGTAACATCATTTCAGTCCCTAAGACATGCTTGTATGCTTGCCTTGGTTGTCTCTTTGTTGCCTCTTGAGCATGTGTTATATGCTCCTTGAAAGTGCATTTGTGCATGCCTCCATATTAGAGCCACTTAGATGCCATCTAAGTAGTCCTTTGGCCTTGTTTTAACATGCCAAAAATCTGTTTTTAGTTGTTTAATGCATGCCATGGTTGTTATGATAAGTGTGTTTCAAAGCTTCATTACCTTGCTTCAAGAATTTGGACTATTTGCACACTAGTATTTGTCTTGTTTAAGTTGGTTTGGCACCTCTTATAACATGATTTTCAGGGCTTATGTTGCATGCCATATGTCCGTGTTAGGCCTCTTTTGAATGTGTTTAAAAGTTGCCTTTATATGCTTAAGCGTTGGACCATAACATGTGCATGTGTGTATGTGTGTTTAGCCTCATATTTGAGCACTTTGGCCACTGTTTTGGGCCTAATTAGAGCTGCCTAATTCATGTTTAAGACCATCATTTGCTTGGTTGCATGCTTACCTTACATGTTTGTACATTGTCCATGTTCATGCTTGCATGCTTGCCCTCATGATCATGTTGCATATAGCTAACAAGCCTAGGATGCATTGTACTTTGCATGCATACCTTGTCCTTGATTTAGTGATAGGGATTGGGCCTTGGTTTGATTGTTTGCATTGCATTTGAAATCAATGTGCACAACTTGGTTCTTTGGGCCATCATGCATGGAAATGCGTGATTGATGGTCCGAGAATCGAGGCACATGCCCCTTTGAGTCACAAACATGATAAGGGGCATGATTGGTGCATACATTGCTTGAATTGTATTGCCATGCAAGTTCTGCCCTCTGCTGCTGTCAATTGCAGGTTCTGCAGGCATTCTTTGCCGACCGGCAATATTTAGTGTCGACCGGCAATATATTGGTGGCCGATAGCCTCATTTCCAGCCGATGGCCATATCTAGCAGCCGGTGGTAATTCTACGCAGCCAGTGGTGTCCCCCAATGTCCAGAGAGATATCCCTGAGGCTTTGGCAGTCTTTGGAGGGGCAGAGCAGGGAAAACAGAGGCAGACCATGCATAGCAGTGCAATTCCGAGCAGGACCCGAGCATGCGTTGCATCAGGCTCTCCTCCTGAGGCGGTTTACTGTTTTTCCTAGTTTAGTTAGTTGTTAACTAATTAGGCAATTTGTAATTATTAATTAGGTTGCATAGTTGGTTAATTTGTATTATTCTTTTGGTCCCTCCGAGCGAGGGCGAATCTGTAATAAGTGTGGGTGCATGTGTGTGCATGTCTTCCAATCCCCACTTCTTTCTTCCCTTTTATTTACCTGCTTATGATGGTAGATTAGGGCACGTTTAAATTAGCATATCTCATGCAATGCATGCGTGCATCCATGCATTTGTCTTGCATGCACCGGGCTCGGTACATCATACAAACTGCATTGTATTTTCAATTCCAAATTGAATACGTGATAGTTGTAGCATTCCACATGCCACTTTAGGGTTTGCCGAGCCCATCCTAATCACATCCTGTATGTGTTGCATTAGCCACTTAACATGAACTAGGACATGCATGTTTGCTAATCAGTTTATTGTTTCGGCACGGAGTACGATGTAAGTATTTATGCTTTAGCATCTCGCATGCGTGTGAATGTTAACATGACAGCATGATTACCATGTGGCTAAGTGCTTATATGAGATAAACTGCCTGATTGCCTGTGGGTGAAGGTTGGATTGTTTGAGTTGGAAAAACTTGTTGAAATTCGTGTTTTAGCCTACTTGCGAATAGCAAATTCCAAAGCATTTTCAAAACAAATGGATATGCAATGCTTATTTCCAAATTAGGCAATCTAGTCTATACTTGTTTGCTGTGTGCATAATATAGTAAATCTAGGCTAATAATCGGAACAAGAACACATAATGTTTTCCAAATCGGATATCATGGTTAGTAGAGGCCGGTCTTCAGACCGGGCGAAAGGGTGTGCTCATAGCTAACCTTCCCCAATCGTACCCAAGCTCCCGAGCCAAGACAACTTTGGTGATGACGGACACGTGGCCTTTGGCACCGAGTCAGGGTTTCCTAAATTTTCCAAAATAAAATATTTAGGTGGCGACTCTGTATCTGGCAAAGCAGTCCATGTTTGGCACTTCTTTCAAAATCTGTTTTCTCAAAACGATTTGCCGGATTTGGACTCTTTAGTTCAGATTTAGAACCGTGACAATTGAGTCCGAACTGTAGTAAACCCGCAAAAACGAACAGAACGGGGGGAGTCATCCTCCCGGGGCGTTCGGGGACGTCTACAGGCGCTATAACTGCAAGAGCCTCCGAAGTGAGCATGGTCACCACCAACCCCCCTCCAAGAACCATGGTAGCCACGCCATTTTTCGGTGCGTCCGAAAGCCATACACAAACAGCCAAATATCCACCCAAAACCAAAGAACCTTCGCACCACTATATATGCCCATGTCCAAAGCTCTGGGGGTTTTAATCAGAAAAGGGCACTTGAAGCCCCTAGAGCCGCGGCCATTACCAGAAAGACTTCCTCCTACCCACAACCCAGCCAAATATTGCGCATTTCACCAATAGCACGGTCATGACACCGACCTATGCTACCGATCACGTCATGAGATTCAAGATCTCATTGATAACGGGGTGATTATGCCTCCCGAAAAACCCAATGTCACCAACAAACCCTCTCCCACCGCACAACCAAGCTCTACCTCCCAAAAGAGTCAACTTCATCGAGACTGGGGTTGTAGCTTACGATCCCAGCATATATATCACTCCCTCCCACCTACCTAAGCCGGAGGTGTTCCTTCCCGATTGCACTAACTTGTGCATGTTGGACATCTCCAGAACCCAACCCAGCCAATGGTAGTGACTGTCGAAGATAGAAGGGAGGAGACTTCAGAGGAGAATAAGATTGTTGAGCCAGAGTTCGAGGAATTTGGGAGTTTTATTGAGAAGGTATACAGTCTAAGTGACTACATTTCGTCAGTAGGCCAGGATGGGCCAAGTGTGGAATTGCCAACAGAGATAGAGCTGTGTGTGATCCAAGGGGACGGATTTGGACAGAGGGCAGACGATTTGACGGCTGTGGAAGAGGACCTTGCCAACCTCCAGTTTTTCAGGGACCAAGATCTAGGAGATGCAGCGGTCAACTGGTTTGATTATGAGGAATCAGCAGAGGCTACCGGCTGGTTGGATGATCAACCGGATGTTATGGAAGAATGCCAACCAGAACAGGGCCCGGCAGGGGCAAGAATAACAGTGGTGGTCGGAAGGACCGGAAATAAGGATACATCGCCGGAGACCGCCGGTGTCGAGAATCTTGCTCAGGATTGGAGCATTCTGAATACAGGGATTGTTGAACAAACAGCTGTAATGACGCAGATGGAACAGGAAAGATTTGGGGATTCTGAAAGAATCAGAAAAGCTAAAGCCCATGTAGGAACTGAAACCGTTGTGTGCATAGGGATAGAGAATGCTGCGAGCATGAGGACGGAGGGTACTGCGAGTACGCAAACAATCATATCGGAGCCGGACAGGTGTCTATCGGCTGCCAATGGAATGTGGTGGGAGGACGATGATCTATGTCTTGCCCACATGGATGAGGATTGGGGGAGTAACCAACCAGATGATACCTGGTACGTTGGTGAAGTCGACCATATGACTAGAAATGGACAGTATTTCAAGCCTCCGCATCTAGATCAGCCAGAGGCGTCTGGGAAAGATAAGGAGGCGGAGAAGCAAAAAGAGAAGCAACTCAAAGAAGAAGCTGTACTGAAGTAGCTGAAAAAGATACAAGCAGACATCTCTATCTGGGGACTACTTATGGCATCGCGGGTGCATCAACAAGCTGTCTTATCGGCCATGGACAAGGCCAAGCTGTCAATAGAAACCACACCAGAGCAGCTGGTGGGATTAGTTTTTCTGGGAGGAGCTACCCCGATGTTAACTTTCTCCGACAAGGAATTGCCACCTGAGGGGGCGAACCACAATAGGCCCCTCTACATCTCTGTAGAATGTAGAGACAAATGGATACCCGTAGTTCTTGTCGACATAGGGTCCGCTATCAATGTGTGCCCGGCAAGAACCGCATACGCGATCGGTCTCAAGATCGCGGACTTTGCACCGACAGCCCAGGTGATTCGGGCGTATGACAACACGAGCAGAGAAGTGATGAGAACAGTAAAAGTTCAGACCAAAGTTGGGCCGGGGCAGCATGAGATAGATTTCCATGTCTTAGAGGTTCCTGCAACTTTCAACTTGCTTTTGGGGCGGCCGTGGCTACATCAAGTGAAGGCAGTATCATCCACCTTACATCAGATGGTGAAATACCCCCATGGGAAGGGAGTAGCCATTGTTTTTAGGAACTCGTCGATCTATCCACCACCAGAAGTATCCACGCCAGTTTTGGAAATTGAGCACGGCATGGAGGATGTGTTCATGTCAGGTTTTACCTTAGCTGAGGCTCTGGTAGTTCAGAACATCATGGCTGTTAATGAGGGGGTGTACGTCAGTGCTCAAGCGGTATACCTCATGAATAAGCTCCAACACATCCCCGGGATAGGATTGGGAAAGAGCGGCCGGAAGGGCGTTGCAACGTTGGCCGAAGTGCCACACAACCCACACACCTTTGGCTTGGGTTATCTGCCCACCAAAGAGGATTGGGTAAGGAGAGGTAAGGAGATAGCTGTGAGAGCCAGAGCGAAACAGATGGGGAAGCCTTTTGAACTAATGCATCGGCCCATCTAGGGTACCCTAAATGGACACTTTGTCTGGGAGGGGGAGGATTTTCCATTTTGTGGCTTCCCAGAGCCGTGGCTGAATGCGGAAAGGAAGCGCGTACCAGTTTTGAGATCTTCTTTGACCTGCAGTTACCTGTGGATGATGTTGCCAAGGAGCAGGTAGACCCATTAGTTGAGGTTGAGCAGAGCAAGGAGATGGAATCTGAGGACGTCGAGATTGAAATGGGGGCAGCACTGGCATGTCTACTTTCAGATCCTCCGATCGAACAGAAGTGCTTGGGGGATAACTTCTCGGTGTCCATGATCAGGAATGAAACGGCTGCGAGCCTACCAGCAAATATTTTGGATGCATCCATTGCACCCTCCCTCATTTGGCAATACGAGGAGGGATTTTTGTCAAGCAACACTGGGTCAGGTAGTGAGCCGAAATCTGATTCCACTGAGTCTTGTGAGTCGAAATCAGGTTCCAGCTCAACTGAGTCTGAGTCCGGTATTCCTGGGGGTGATAACTCGGATGCCACAGTCCTGTCCAGGTCATCTCTTTTTCTTTCTCTTTTGAGTCTGTTGTAACAGAAGAATCGGACGGTTGGATCTGCTTAATGAGAATGATGTGGATGTGGTTTCTGAGTACTTTTTGTGCCTTTGATTTATTGCTTGAATCAGGACTTTCAAAATTTTGATGAAAACGACGAGGAAGAAATTCCTCCGATTTTGCAATGCTTAATTGAGCAAGAGCAGGAAAGATTTGTTAAACCCTTACTAGATGAAATCACTACTGTGAATATTGGTACTGAGAAGGACCCGCGGCTGGTCCAGATCGGGTCCACGTTGTCTTCGGAGGAACGTGAGCACTTAGTCGCTTTATTAAAAGATTTCAAAGATGTTTTCGCGTGGTCCTACGAAGACATGCCTGGGATCGATCTTGAGATTGTACAGCACCGGATCCCTTTTGACCCCGAGGCTCGACCTGTCAAACAGAAACTCAAAAGGATCCGCCCTGACTGGGCCATCAGGATTAAGGAAGAGGTCACTAAATAGATTGATGCAGGTTTCCTGCTGGTATCCGAATACCCGACTTGGTTGGCTAACATTGTTCCGGTACCAAAGAAAGATGGCAGGATCCGGGTGTGCATGGATTTCAGGGATTTGAACAGGGCTAGTCCGAAGGACGACTTTCCCTTGCCACATATTGATGAGTTGGTGGATTTCACAGCGGGGCATGCTTTGCTTTCGTTTATGGATGGCTTCTCAGGCTACAATCAGATAGTGATGGCACCTGAAGACCGGGAAAAGACCGCCTTCACCACCCCGTGGGGGACCTACTGCTACAGAGTGATGCCGTTTGGGTTAAAGAATGCGGGAGCTGCATATCAACGGGCCGCAACCACGATATTGCATGACATGATCCACAAAGAGGTTGAGGTGTACGTAGACGACATGATTGTCAAGTCCAAAGAAAGAGAGGGCCACTACACCGCCTTGCAAACGTTTTTCCAAAGGATCAGAGAATTTCAGTTGTGGCTGAATCCTCAGAAGTGTACGTTTGGTGTTACAGCGGGGAAAATGCTAGGGTTTCTGATTACACAGAGAGGTATCGAAGTTGACCCTTCCAAAATCAAGGCCATCTTAGAAATGCCACCACCAATGACTGAAAAGGAGGTGCGAGGCTTTCTGTGTAAAGTGCAATTCATAAGAAGGTTTATCTCAAAATTAACCTTGACTTGTGAACCACTCTTTGGTCTCCTTAAGAAAGGAAAGAAATTCCAGTGGGATGGCCGATGCCAAGCTGCTTTTGAACAGATCAAAGAATATTTACAGAACCCACCCGTGTTGTCACCACCAGAACCAGGAAGACCGTTGATATTGTACCTTTCGGTAATTGGGACTACAATGGGTTGTATGCTCACGCAAGAATCAAAGGACAAGGTGGAGAGGGCCATCTACTATCTGAGTAAGAAGATGTTGGAGTATGAGACTCGCCACACCGCTGGAGAAGGCTTGCTTAGCCTTGGTATGGGCTACCAGGAAGCTGCGGCACTACCTGTTAGCTCACTCCGTAATGTTGGTTTCACGACTGGATCCCATCAAATATCTTTTCGAGAAACCGGCACTTACGGGTAGGCTAGCTATTGGTTGCTGTTGCTTTCCGAATTCGATTTGATAAAAGTGACACGCAAGTCAGTCAAGGGAAGAGCAGTAGCAGAATTTTAGCCGATCATCCAGTGGAAGGGGGTGAAGCAGTTGAGTACTTATTCCCAGATGAGACCATTTTGCATATCGACAATGAAACTTGGACGATGTACTTTGACAGAGCATCAAACCAGTACGGGTACGGGATAGGGGTGTTACTGATAGCACCCGACAATTCCCGTATCCCTCTAGCCTTCAAACTCCGGTTCAAAGTCTCGAACAACGAAGCAGAATATGAGGCATGCATAGCCGGTCTAGAAGCAGCCCTAGAACTAGGGGCAAAACGGTTGGACGTCATCGGGGACTCGAACCTTGTCGTGTCTCAAGCAAAAGGAGTTTGGAAAGTCAAAGAAGAAAAAATGATAATGTATCACCAGACCTTGGATTTATTAATTCCTCAATTTGAGAAGCTGAACTTCATTCATCTATTAAGAGAGAACAACAGGTTCGCAGATTCACTAGCAACTCTATCTTCCATGATAGACATCCCGTTTGGAGTCCGGATGCGTCCAGTCATTATCAACCAAAAATTTGTACCTACTTACAAGTCGATTGCTGCTATAGATGAAGTTCAAGATGAGAACCCCTGGTATTACGACATTTGGAACTTCTTGGAGAAAGAGGTGTATCCACCGGGGGCAAATGCCAAGGATAAAAGGGCAATCAAAAGAATGGCCATTCAGTTCATCATCTGTGGGGGTAAACTGTATAAGAGGGTCATCTGGGAATGCATAAGCTGTGTGTGGAAGCTGAAGAATCAAAGTGCCTGATGGAGGCCATCCATGGAGGAGAATGCGGTGCACATATGAACGGAGTAATGTTGCCTCAGAAGATCCTCAGACAGGGTTACTATTGGTCCACCATGGAGGAGGATTGTATCGGCTTTGTTCGGCGATGCCACAAATGTCAGATCCATGCAAACTGCATGAACATCCTGCTGTCGAAACTATACAACATGACTTCGCCGTGGCCATTTTCAGTTTGGGGAATCGATGTGATCAAGGCTGTCACTCCAAAGGGATCGAATGGGCATGAGTTCATCTTGGTTGCGATAGATTATTTTACAAAGTGGGTTGAGGCCCAATCTTATGCAGTGTTGAAGGCTTCACATGTCGCAAAATTCATCAAAAACAACATCATCTGTCGTTATGGAGTCCCAAATGAAGTCATTTCAGATAACGGTTCCCACTTCAAGAAAGAAGTGATCGACTTGTTGGAGAAATACAATGTGGCTTTTCATAAGTCATCCACCTACCGGCCGCAAACCAATGGAGCGGTGGAGGCCGCCAACAAGAACATCAAATACATACTGCAGAAGATGGTGGAAACCTGCCGGGATTGACCAAATAAGTTACCGTTTGCTCTATGGGGCTACCGGACTTCAATCAGAACTTCCACTGGAGCAACTCCATATTCACTGGTTTATGGGATGGAGGCCGTTCTGCCTATTGAAATTGAGGTTCCGTCTTTGCGAGTATTGGCCGAGTGTCAGAGAGCTGAAGCAGATTGGCAGCAGAGCAAATTTGAAGAACTCATGCTCTTTGACGATCGCAGATTGAAAGCACTCTACCATGTTCAAGGTTATCAGCGCAGAATTGGCAGGGCTTTTAACAAGAAAGTTAAGTCCAGGAATCTAAAAGAAGGAGATTTGGTACTCAATGACAACCGAGCACCCATCCACGACCCAAGGGGCAAGTTCAGACCCAATTGGACTGGTCCCTATATTATCAAGTCTATTTGGTCAGGTGGAGCTGTGGTTCTAATGGACCTAGATGGCCTAGAGTTCTCCCAACCGATCAATATGGACAAGTTGAAGAAATATTATCCCTGAGAGGCTCGCTGGGCCGAAAACCCAAAAGGGCGACCTAGGCAAAAGTTAGAGCACGAAAAATTTGAAATTATAAAAACTGAGCTCGCAAGGTTGAAAACCCGCAAAGGGCGGCCTTGGCAAAAGTTAGAACGCAAAAGGAGAGTGAAAATACTCGAGTGAACCCAAGCCTGAACTACGTAAGGCTTGATTCCCATCTTTGGGATACGTAGGCAACTTCATCCTGAAGTCCAGCCATAAACTTTTCCCCGATCAACTTTGTCCATTTGATCATTTTGGTCATCTTTGTCTATTCAGCATTCAAGAGTTCGGTTGTGATCTCCAGGGCAGCGCTTTTCAGACTAAGGGCAACTTTCCAATTGCGGGGATCCGATGTTGTGCATCTCAGTGACAGGTCTCAGGCGTGTCCAGTTCTGATCCATATCGAAAATAGTTTTGAAAAGTTTTGATAAAAGTTGACTTTGTTCAAATTAATCTTTTTACAACTAAGACCATTTTTAGACCAAAGTGGAAAATTTTCAATACCCACAACCTTCAATTTCATTGATTTCAATACAGAGTTCTCCTGCTCTTGCATACAAATTGAAGTTGCTTTTTATTACATTCATAAAGAAAACTTGAAAGTACTAATAAAGCAATAAATCCGGGGCATAGTTAAGTCAGGTGTTCCTGCGCCCCCTCCCAGAGCTGGTTGAAGCCTCTGATGCCAAGCTAGGCCCAATCTGTGCCTCCTCATTAAGCCAATCTATGCACTCATCAAACAAAGTGCAACTGAAAGTGGGAGCGGGGGCCAGGAGCTCTCTAGTCCTCCATGCTGTTGCATACCGGGCAAGCTGTGCGCCCCGGATCGAGAATGTAGCCGGATACTCTATCCCCTCTGGTGGGCAAGTCTGATCGTGACTAAACTGGCACTGAAACCGGAATGGGAAGTAGAACACACAATGAGTCAAGCCAATCAGCTTAATCCCGGGTTGGCGGGACATACTATAGCCCATTGCTGGTAGATTAAGCTAAGGGCACCGCCAAGCAATGTGGTCTGCGGACAAGCTGCGCATCCAGTCAAACCACCAACCCTCATCCAGGGCATCGACTCGGCGTTGCCTGAAGAAGTAACCACGAGCTGAGTAAGATGGGCAAGAGTCCACAACCTGCAACTTGTCCATCAACCACACTTGGAGAGGGATGAAAAAAATGAGAGAATAAAGAATAGAGAGATGTACGATGAGAGAAAAAGTAAGAAGAGGGTTTTGTGAGAAAAACCGAGCTTGAGGGCTGAGTGATGTGAGCAAAACATATGTGAGATTGGGTGGGAAACATTACCTGCAGCAATAGTGGACTTCCCGCAAATTTGGTCGTTTCGCGGCGATGGAAGGCGTCCAAGCCCATCAACGTCTCAGCCAGAGTCATGGCGATGCAACTCTTACCCTCCTTCAAACCTTGGGCAACCTCGATCAACCGGACACTAGATCCTCTAGAGCCTGAGGCAAGTAAGAAATAAGATAACATGCACAAACAAAGTGCGTGTTGCTGAAAACCTTGCCAATGATGGTCACCACGGTCACCGGCACCAGAAAAACGGCAAATCAAACTCGGAATATCCAGCATTCCGTCATAAATCAAAGATTGAGCGTCGGGTATTAAAAGCCCACACATTTGTCCTAAGGCTCAGGCATAGCCAAAACAAAGTTGGGGCAAGATCTCTTCATTGCGCTCGGACTCCATTAAAGCTTGGAAATCTTTGAAGGTAGGACATACCTCTTGCCCGCCAAAGCTAAAAACATGTGTCATCGGATTCCAAAACCTTGTCGCGACATGGAGAAACGGAAGGTGCAGCGGAGTACGACTCAGAGTGAATAGTGTGTTTATGCTGAACCCCCGGAAATTCAGCTTTTCCGAGCCGTCCAAGTTGGCAATCCAAGTGTAGACGCGCCCTTGGGCTTCACTCTACAGTTCAGACTCCCTTTTGCTCTCGGTTCTTAATCTGAACCAAAGAGTCCCAATCCGGCAAATCGTTTTGAGAAAAACAGATTTTTTTGAAAGAAGTGCCAAACATGGACTGCTTTGCCAGATACAGAGTCGCCACCTAAATATTTTATTTTGGGAAATTTAGGAAACCCTGACTCGGTGCCAAACGCCACGTATCCGTCATCACCAAAGTTGCCTCGGCTCAGGAACTTGGGTACGATTAGGGAAGGTCAGCTATGAGCACCCCCTCTCGCCCGATCCGAAGATCGGCCTCTACTAACCATGATATCCGATTTTGAAAACGTTATGTGTTCTTATTCCGATTAATTAGCTAGAATTACTATGTGATGCGCACAGCAAAACAAGTATAGACTAGATCGCCTAATTTGAAACAAAGCATTGCATATCCGTGTATACACCCCATTTTTGACCGTCCTCAAGAATTGGACGTCACCGCTTGAACACTCGGTGATTATCCATGTTTGTGTTTGTTTGGAGTTCCCAAAGTTCTCGGCTACGCGCCTTGCCTCAGGATCTCCGAACTCGACTGTTTTGTGTCTGGTTTTGTACCAAACACTTGTGTTTTGCCTTGGAGGGGCAGGGAATGCCTTGTGAGGCCTTCCCACACACCACCGGCACTAGCTAGAGGCCACCGGCTGGTTTTTGTTGCCACCGGCAATATATATTTTCAGCCGGCACTCTTTGTTGCCGGTCGGCAGTCATTTTTGTCAAAATGACATTTTTGGCTACCCGGCTACTGTTCAGCTGCTTTTTCAGATATTTTATTACAGCTGTCTGGCATTGACTTCCCCTCCATACACGTGTATGGAGGGATGCACTTCTTGTCTTGCTTAATGCCTAAGCTTACAAGATTGCCTCCTCTATAAGAGGAGGCCTTGCCCCTTGGCTTTAGGGTTGGCTTTTTGGAGAGAAAACAACTCAGAGAGAGCTCTGGTTTTAGGTCTAGGATTGATACATATTATATCTCTATACCTCTCTCCCTTAAGTGTTCTAGGTGCATTTGTTCATACTATTACACATCAACACCTAGTGTTTCACCTTTCCTTGGTTTCTGAGGTTCCAAGAGGTTGTTCTTGGTGTTCTTGGCTAGATCTGAGCCCAAGGAAGCAACAACATCAACACTTGTGAAGGTGGTCAACAAGGGTGAGAAACTTGCCTTTTATTCCCCATTTTTGCATCCTATTTTTACCTATCTTAAAGCTGTTTTTGTGTTTAGTGTATAACATAAAAAAGTTCTATTTTTAAGCCCTCTTAATTGTTTGTTAAGGGTGTTTTGTGGTTTGGGTGTGTTTGACCACCCTTAGGCCTTGAAAGGCCTCATTTTGTGCCATTTTGTGCAAGTTTCGAGACTTTGGTGTTTGGGCCTCTTCACCACTGAAATCTTGAGGGATTTCAGTGGTGGAGATGGTGCCTTGAAGTCTCCAAGAGGGGAGGGCCACCCCCTCTCCTTGTTGTCCTTGAAAGGGACCATTTTGGGTCTCTTAAGGAGCCTTATGTCCAAGTGTGTGTTGATCATGTCTAGGCCACATTTCATGCTTATTATGCCATAATAGAATCATGTTGTGTGTTGGTTTTGGTGCTCCATTCATGATTAATGTAGTTTCCATGTAATGCCTTGTAATTCCCTTAACATGTCTTAGGTTGTTAGCCTTTGTTCGAGCATGATTTAGGCTTAGACTTATGAATGTTTTGTGCTTATCTTGCCATGCTTTAGGTCTGTCCACAGTCGTTTGGACCGATTTTGGCATGTTTAGTATAGCTCCTTTGTATTTGTGGCTTGCCGGGCTTGTATGCCTCAAGTGTGTGAATGTGTAGCTTGTGTTGCTTGCATCATTTTGGTAGTTTGGAACCATCCAACATATAATTTCAGTCCCTTTGGCATGCTCATATGCTTGCCTAAGTCGCCTCTTTATTGCTTTGAGAGCATGTGTTGTATGCCCTATGTTTTGACCATTGTGCATACCTTTGAATTTGAGCCACTTAGATGCCATCTAAGTAGTCCCTTGGCCTTGCTTTAACATGCTAAAAATCTGTTTTTTAGTTGTTTAGTGCATGCCATGTTTGTTGTGATTAAATGTGCTTCAAAGTTTCATGACTTGCCTCAAGTACTTGGACTATGCTTGCATGCTTATGTTTGCTTCATTTGGCTTGGTTTGGCACCACATTCCAACATGAATTTCAGAGCTTATATTGCATGCTAATTGTCCATGATATCCCCTTTCAAGTGTGCTTGGAAGTTGCTTGTTTAGTGCCTAAGTGTTGGTCCAACTTACTTGCATGTGTGCATGTGTGTTTAGCCCTCATTTTTGGGCATTTTGGCCACTGATTTTAGGCTTAATTAGAGTTGCCTAAGTCATGTTTAAGACCATCATTTGCTTGCTTGCATGCTTACCTCATGTTTGCTTGTATGCTTGCATTGTTTGTTCAGATGCTCATATTGCATCCCTAGCTAACATGATTAGGTTGCAATGCATCTTGCATGCATGCCTTGTCCCTTGATTTGGTGATGGGGATTGGGCTCCTTGATTGTTTAGTTTGCATTTCATTTGACATGAAAATTGCATACTTGATTCTTTAGGCCATCATGCATGAAAATGTGTGATTGGTGGCCCGAGAATCGAGGCACATCCTCCTTTGAGTCACAAACATGATAAGGAATGTGTTTGGTGCATACATTGCTTGAATTGAGTTGCCATGCAAGTTTTGCCCTCCACTGCTGTGAGTTGCAGGTTCTGCAGGAATTCATTGCCGGCCGGCAATGTTTAGTGCCGACCGGCAATCAATTATCAGCCGGTGTATATATTTTGTGCCGATGGCCACATCCTAGTGCCGGTGGTCATTTCCTCTAGCCGGTGGGATTCTCTAGTGTCCATAGAGGCATCCTCGAGACTTTGGCAGTTTTCAAAGGAACAAAGCAGGGAAAACAGAGGCAGGCTAGGCATGGCAGTGCAATTCCGAGCGGCATCCGAACGCGCGCACATTGAGTGATCACCCCGAGGCGGTTTACTGTTTTTCTTAGATTAATTAATTTGTTAATTAATTAATTTGTAATATTTAATTAGCTTGCATAGTTAATTATTTGTATTATTCTTTTGGTCCCTCCGAGCGAGGGCGAATTTGTAATAAGTGTGGGTGTGTGGTGTGTATGTCTTCCAACCCCCATTTCTTTCTCCCTTTTATTTACCTGCTTATGATGGTAGATTAGGGCACGTTTATTTTAAACATACCTTATGCAATGCATGCGTGCATCCATGCATTTGTTGACATGCACCGGGCTCGGTACATCATACTAACTGCATCGTATTTTCAATTCCAAGTTGAATACATGTTATTTGTAGCATCTCATATGCCATCTTAGATTAGCCGAGCCCATTCTAGTTGCATCTTGCCTGTGTCGCATTAGCCATCTTCACATGAGCTAGGATCATGCATTGATTACTAACTAGCTTTTGTTTTGGCTCGGAGTACTAGGTAAGTTTTTATGCTTTAGCATCCCGCATGCGTGTGAATGTTAACATAACAGTAGGCTTACCATGCGGCTAATTGCTTATGTGAGATAAACTGTTTGAATGCCTGTGGGTGGAGGTTGGATTGTTTGAGTTGGAAAAACTCATTGAAATCCGTGTTTTAGCCTACTTGCGAGTAGCAAAACCCGAAACGCTTTTAAAACAAACGGATATGCAATGTTTGTTTCCAAATTAGGCAATCTAGTCTATACTTGTTTGTTGTGTGCATAACATAGTAATTCTAGGCTAATAATTGGAATAAGAGCATGTAATGTTTTCAAAATCGGATATCACGGTTAGTAGAGGCCGGTCTTTCGGACCGGGGCGAAAGGGGTGCTCATAGCTGACCTTCCCCGATCGTACCCAGCTCCGAGCCAAGACACTTTGGTGATGACGGACACGTGGCCTTCGGCACCGAGTCAGGGTTTCCTAAATTTCCCATTTTAAAAATATTTAGGTGGCGACTCTGTATCTGGCAAAGCAGTCCATGTTTGGCACTTCTTTTCAAAAATCTGTTTTTCTCAAAACGATTTGCCAGAGTTGGACTCTTTGGTTCAGATTAAGAACACAAACAACAAAAGGGAGTCCGAACTGTAGGAGTCCCCGGGCGCGTCTACAGTTTCTGGCGACTCTGCTGGGGATTTTAGAGAGCTTGACTCGAACTCGTGATATCCTGTTTTGACTACACTTATGTGTTTCTTTGCATTGCATGTGCATTGGTGCGCCTAGGACACCGTGTTGGCCATCTGCTATTCCTGAGCGGTTTGCTGGAGGCTTGTCTTGTCAAGGCATGACCATAAGGCTGACCGGTTGCGGGCTCTGCCAGTATGGGAACACAAACCCCGGTTTTACCGGGGCACCCTTTTTGACCATTCGACCTAGTGCATATTCGGATCCATAGTGACCATTCCAAACTAGGACAGGTTGCTTACCCGATATAGGTTGTTTGAAACCGCTGTGTGCGTAGTGAAACCCTAGCTCCTGACAAAATAGGACAGGGAAACCCTACCCCAACATAGGGGTGTATTGGCTCTCTTTTACCTGTATGTGCTTTTAGAGTGTATCTCTGCAGGGAACGCATATCAGTTTGCAAGTTTGAGCATCAGGCCTGAGGGCACTAGTATCAGTGTTGTTGAGAATCAGTTGTGTCTGCGGGTATCAGTTCAGTTTTGAAGTGATTCTGGGGAACAGTGATCAGTAGTAGAGTGCAGTTGTTCGGCTACACCCGTGTTTGATCTGTTTGGGGCTGAAATACTGCTTGTTTTCCGTTTCAGTTCAGAGATTCAGAGGTCGATCCAGAACAGCTAGTGTCTTCTCCTTGCTGAGGCAGGACTGCATGACGCAGAATTCAGAAGAGATCGTGGTCATGACGGCCGCGTTGGATCAAGGAATCACCCCACAGGATGAACTACTGTTGACATGCCGCATCCACCCAGGTCGCCGCCGCACACCAGTTTGGACCCCTCAACTATATCAGGCTCGCGAGCCTACTACATTTGAACTAATGGGAATGATAGGTGATCTTCAAAGATCCGTGGCGGATCTTGCCTATGGAATATCTGTTTCGCCACCAGCCGCACCATATGCCGGAGGCTTTGTACCCCAGGAGCCCCCGCTATTGGGACGAATTGTAATTGAACTCAGCCAACCGGAGATGGCCTCCAGCTATGGCAACGACGCATCAAACCAATCTAATCAGGCTGAGGCCAGAGACAAAGGCAAGATGAAGGCAGATGCCGACCCTATCGAACAACTGCTGTGGGCAGTAGAGGCTTTGAAAGCCGGGGAATGAACAAGCAACAGATATCCGCAGTTATGTCAAAAGCTGTGGAGGATGCTTTCCCCACTCCGCCTGAGGGCAGTTCCAGTCAATCAGAGAATCGGGATAGGCCCCGTCATGCCAAAACAGTTCTTCCCCTCCCCCTGCATCCGGAAAGGATCAGAAATCCAAGGCCGCACCCGCCGATCCGTTCGCTAGTGCATCTAGCAAGAGTGCTCAGGCTCCAAAGTACCTGCCCCGAGGGCGCAGGGTCTTCCATGCTCTCTACATGCCATTGTCCAAGGCACTTCAAATCCTTGCCGAGAGGGGACACCTTAAACCCCTGGAGCCTCGGCCTCTCCCGAAGAATCTCCCTGCTACTCATGATGCTGCCGTACTGTGCGTACCACCAGCAGACAGGCCATGCTACCGACAATTGTTTCCGCCTCCGGCATGAGGTGCAAGATTTGATTGACAACGAGGTTATCCTCCCCCCACCTCAGCAAAGTCCGTCACCACCCAGTTGTTGGATTTTGAGGACACAGATACTGCGAGTATGTAATCAGAAGGTGAACCGCCTGTGGGCAGTGCCTGGCATTTTTGGATGTGGCGTTTGGCACGCATTTTTGGGCATCTGTTAATGTTTTTTGTAAATTCTGACTTGGGTGTCGAGTCAGTCTTTTGTTTTGTTTGAGTCTGTCTCTTGTTTGAGTCAGTCTTTTGCTTACAGGGTCTGTCTTGTTGTAATGAGTCAGTCCCTCTTGTATAGAATACCAGGTGATTCGGGGTTGTTGCCTCAAACACCGTTTTGTCTTGTAATTAGTTGTTTTTGCTTTTGAGTCTGTTGCTCTGCCGAGGAGCCAGTTATACCAAAATCTGAATGAAACAGCTGGCTATCACGTTCCGTATTTGTTGCTATTTGAGTCAGCCGTGCCAGAAGTGAATGGAACGACAGTACATACGCCTACTCTCTTGTGCCTTAAACATCGTAATGACCTAAGCTTTTCATAAAACCCTTTTCGAACACTGCGGTGATGAAAAACGAAGAGGAAGTAATTCCTCGGGTTTTGTAAAATTTTGATCATTTTGAGAGAAAGAGAGGCATGCTAAGCTTTTAATGAATGAAATCATGCTTGTCGGCGTGAGTACTGAGAAGGATCCTGGTTTGATCCAGACTGGTTCCACACTATCTTCAGCGCGAGATTTGTCGCTTTCTTAAAAACTTTCAAAAACGAAATGTTTTGCGTCTTGCGAAGACCTGTGTGGAATCGCTCTTGAGATTGTGCAGCCCAGGATCGCTCTCAGCCTCAAGATTCAATTTATCTGTTGCAAACTGGAATCCGTTCAAAAATTCAACAGTGCCATGAAACGCCTGTGTGGCCCATTTTGAGGCAGCCCTCGAGCAAGAGGCACAAAGTCAGATCAAGGAGATCAGATCCCACCAGCAAGGCTCGTGAAGCAACCGTGATGGACTTTTCTGCAAATCAACACAACAGTCATCTCTCTCTGGATACAGAGGCTTCAATCTCAAAACCATTTGGCATGGGCTTGCTACACTTTTACCCTTTGAGAGGCTCGCTGGGCCGAAAACCCGGAAGGGCGACCCAGGCAAAAGTTAGAGCAAGAGAAAAAAGAAAAAAAGAAAAAAAATAAAAATACAAAGAATGGCAAAAGAAAAGAAAGAAAAGAAGTGAAAATGCAAAAGAAAAGAAAAGGAAAAGAAGGAAAAAGAAAAACATAGCTTGCAAGGTCGAAAACCCGCATTGGGCACCTTGGCAAAAGTTAGAGCCTAAACAGTGAAGGTTAAAATACCCAAGTGTACCTTAACCGGAACTACGTAAGGCTTGATTCCCATGTTTGGGATACGTAGGCAACTTCATCTTGAAGTCCAGCCCCCAACGCTTCCATAGCGTCTCAGTCCATGTCATGGTTTTGATCACTTTGCCTCCTGAATCCAATGTCTCGATTGCAGCAACCTGGAACTACGTGATTAACTTCCTCTTGAAGTCCAACCACCAACACCTTCCAGGTGACTGTGTCCATATATTGATTCAAACCGTCTTCGTCTCCTCCGCGTCCGAGGGTCCGATCGTCGTCAACAGGACTGGCTTACAATGCCGCGGCATCATCCAAACAAGGGGCAACTTTCCGTTGCCATACATGCCATAAGTTGCCCTGAGTTACCGTCCAAACCAGGGGCAACTTTCCGTTGCCTTATCCCCCTTTAAGCCAGGGGCAATTTTCCATTGCCTCCGATCCGAGGTTGCATATCTCGAGGGTAAGTTCCGCGCTCGTTGAGCGTTGACTGTTTGCAAAAATAGTTTTTGAAAATTTTCACTGAAGGTTGACTTATTTTCTCGAAAACTATTTCATTTTCAAAATTGGACCATGTTTGGACCCAAAAGGAGAATTTTCAGTGCTCACAGCCTGATTCGCATGATTTTCAAATCAAAAATCGAATAAGTGTGTTAATCCAACTCTCATTTTGATCAAAACTGTTTTAGAAGAAAAAAAAAATGGTCAAAGTGACGAACTAGGGGCACAGTTGAGTCAGGTCTTCTGTCTTTCCCCCGTCAACATACTTGCCAGAAAGGCACTCTATCACCAGAAGAAATAGCCGTGAGCTAACAGTGTTGGGCGTGAACCACTTCTCTATTCATCCATCAATCACCCTGGGGAGGGATGAAAAATGAGAGAATAAAGAATAGAGAGGTGTAAGTTGAGAGAAAAGTAAGAAAAGGGTTTTGAGAGAAAAACCGAGCCTGAGGGCCGAGTGATGTGAGTATCACAAATCAGAAAGGGTGGGAAATAATACCCGGAGGAATTGGCTCCTCGAGATTTGAGGTCTCTTTTGTAAACATGTCCGTGTGTCGTGTCTTTTGATTTGTCGGTCTCGATTTTGCTTTGAGTCTTTTCCGAGTGTCTCGTTGTGTTAGGTCGTGTGCCTTTTGTTTCTTTGTTTGAGTCTGTCTCGCTGTGTTCTGTGGTAGGCTCGATACCCCGGTTGAAAACCCTTCTTTATTTCAAAAAAATCGTTTGTGCTCAGAATGCTGTGCCATTCTCTACATTCGTGCGAAGCAAGAGAAGAAAGGGAAAATTTGGGACATCCGAGTGTGTTTCAACTGCAACCGTGTCAGTTTTGTGATCCGTCTTGTCAGATTGGGTTTTGTTCAGGGTTTGCTGTGTGCAGAATGAACCGAGTGCTGTGTTATGGGCTGTATGCAGATCAATCCCCAGTAGAGTATGGGCTGTATTATTCAGTTTGAGTAGTGGTTTGTATGAGTTGTTTGCTGTTAGTTGGTTGGTTATCCGATTATCATAGTGCAAGTGCTCAATTTTCAGACAACAGATCAATATCATTTACATTTGAGGTGTAATATGATGCAATACAGTGCAAGGTATGAAATATACACAAATGTAAACACTTTTTCAGACAAAAAGTTTGTTTCATTTCATATCATTTTTCAAGTACATAAGTTTTGGAAACAAAATCTGCCTGCGGCAGTACAAAGTACCCTAACTGAACAAAAGGGGAAAATGCAAAAAAGAAAAAAAAAGCAAAATCTGTATCAAATGTCAAAATGGCTCCGGGCCGTCAATCTGTCCTGGTCCTCTTCCTGGACGAAGGTCCAGGAGCGTCATCAACAGGGGCACCACCAGGGGCATCGCCCTGAGCTCGAGTCCGAGCCATCATCGGTCTCCTCCGCCTCTGTCTCTGCCTCAGACTCATCATCCGGAACCGGAGCCCGCGAGCTGCTCCCGACATGAGTGCGCCCCCTCTGGTGCGGGATATGCTCTGCCATCCCGAGTAGAAATGGGAGGTCCAGCTGGAGCGCCACCCACCGGCCGGAGGAATCTGGAAGGGAGGCTGAAAAAGCATGAAAGGCAAGCATCAGAATACTGTAGCAGTATCAGTGCAGAATGCAGTGTATGAGTACAGTGTGTGAATGTGAGCAGTATCAGTGCAGAATGCAGTGTATGAGTACAGTGTGTGAATGCTGTGAGCAGTGAATCAGTGCAGAATAAGTGTGTGAGTACAGTGTATCAGATGCCGTGAGCAGTTTATCAGATGTTGTGTTATGCATCAGATTATGTAAAGCAGTTTGTGTATGGTTTGAGGCTGTGGTCAGAAAACATACCGGAATGCTGTAGAGGGCTAGGAGGTCGAATGTCCGCTGTAGCATCCCCATCATGGAGGCATTCATCTCCAATGACTGCCGGGTGTACTCAGAAGACGCCTGCAAAAGTATCAGATGCATCAATATTCTGTGGAATATCAAATAAACTGAAATGAAATAACAGTGCAAAAATGCAGTAATACATACCGGAGGCAAGTCGGGGACACCGACAAACTCGTGGTCAGCCGGTGGAGGAGCAAAGGGGATCTGATAGGTCGCCCCACCCTGCCCTCGAAAGTCAATGAGCGGGCAGAGCAGGCCAACCGGTCCCTCGCCCCGCTGAACTCCCCCCTGCCACGGACTCGAGCCCTCCTCGGCGCTCCCCCTCCAGCTCCTGCTCCAGCCGCTGGCGCCGCAGGTCTCTCTCTCTCTGCTCGGCGGCCGCCGCTCAGAGGTCGCATGATGAAGGTCCGGACGTACTCCGAGTAATCGCCCTCGCCTCGAAGTCGTCTGCCTCCCAGCCGATGGTGTAGTCCGCCATCTGCTCGGCAGTGAACCTCTCCGTATCCCGCATGTGCTCAGGAGGGTGCACCGGGACTATCTGCTCAGGTAAGCCTAGGGTCTGACGCAAGAAACGCTCACCCAGGTACCAAGCCCGACAGACCGGGCCCTCGAGCAGAATCCGGTAACGTGAGGTCTCATCGGCACCGGCAAACCGATCCCATCATCGCTGGCAGTGGAGCCCACGCGCCAGGTGATCTGAAAATGAAATACAGTTTGTTACCTACTGTTATTGAAATATGCAGTGGAAAGGCGAAGCTTAAATGAACTGCAAGTAAAACATACCTCGGCAGGGGTGATGGTGTCGAAGTAGCGGCGGAAGAAGCTGAAGTCTCCCGGGCCTCCGCGCATCTCCCGTCAAAGCGGCGTGAAAAGGGACGACCAGAGGGGTCTCTGCATCGGGTACAGGAGCGAGCCTAGGAAAGTAGGCGTAAACCCACAACTGCAAGATAAATACCAGTGCATTTATCAGATAAAGCAGAATACAGAATAAAGCAGAAATAGCAGAGCCGTGTTGTGCAGTGTATTGTGCAGAGTGTACAGTGTGAGCAGTGTACAGTCAGTGTAAAGCAGAGTATGTGTGTGCCGTGTGTACAGTATACATCAAGTGTAAAGCAGATTACAGTATGTGCAGTGTGCAGAGTACAGAAAATAAAGAACTGAAATGAAAGGCAGAAAAAGAAATGTACCTCCCAAGCACGCCAGTAACCCCGAGCAACTGTCCACTGCCGCGGGAGGCTGAGCTCATATATCCATAAAGGGTGGCCAGAGCGGCACCACCCCAGTCATAATGCAAATGTCCTGACATCCACCAGTGCGCTGAGAAGGCAGAGAGGCACTGTGTTCGCCTCGGCGAAGATGGTCGTCCCAAATAGGAACATGAGGAAGCCGCGTGCATATCTCTCCACGGCCTCTGGGGTCATCGGAGCTGCATCACGAGGAGGGGCTGGACCCGGAACTACACCTCAAACCAGGAGTACCGGACGAAGCCGGGACGCGCGAGAGGCGGTGCCGCGCCAAGCAAGTAGACCTGAGCTGCGGTCCACTCGTCCATGTCAATGTCAAAGGGGATCGGATCACCCCCTACCCCGATGCCTGTGAGCACCGAGAAATCATAAGGGGTCATCGTCATGTCCCCGATCGCAGACAGGTGAAATGAATCGGTGGTGTCCCACCACCTCTCCACCAGAGCGGCGAGGAGAGGTCTGCATGTCGTGAGCTGGAGAGTCCCTGCAAAAGCGCCAAAGCCGGCCTGGTCTACGATATGGCGAACTGCGTCAGGAAGCTCGCGTACCACTCGCGAGCGACGGTATTCCCATACCCGCGGATGGTATGGGAATCTCCCTGTTTTCAAACAAGTAATTGAAGCAATATAAAATGTACAGTTTTGAAGAAACAGTCAAAATCAGTGCAAATTCGGCATGCGTGCAAGTTTATCAGATTCAAACAGATACCGGGTGCCGGTGTGCTTACAGTGAACTACAACGTTTGATGCGTTAGTATGTTTGAGTGGCTTGGTGCAAATGTGGCATGCTTGCATATTTTCAGATTCAGACAGATATCAGGTGTCGGTGTTTGTAGTGAAATACGGTGTGTGCCGTGGTTTGAGTGGTTCAAGGCTAGTGCAGTGTGTGCGCGTGTGAGTCTTAAACAGATAATCAGTTGCAAACGCGTTTGTAATCAACTACAATATACAGTATATCAGTGTATCAGAACTAAGCGGTTAAAGACTGTAATCAGCTATGGCAGTTGGCAGTTAAAAATTCCACGTCACAGAAAGTAAAACAGAGAAAGAAAGTTACCTCGGAAGCGCCGGAGGATAGATGGGAGACAGGCTCGCGTAGCAGTAGCTCGGGGTCCAACGCCATGTCGAAGCTCCTGAACTGGCGCAGTCCGTCGGGTGGTAGAACGTGAATCGCCGGCCGGTAGGTCGCCGGGTCGAATGGGCGCTCGCTCAACGGGAGGAGCTCGACCTCGGGATCCATCTCGTGATCCGAGGGAGTCCCGCCGCGTGAACGTCGTCGGCCATGTCGAGGATGATGGGAAAACGGTCGAGGGACGAAAATAGGCTCGGAATACGAAGAGTCAACTCGAAAGTCAACCCCCGGGAGGGTGGAAAATGGCCGGAAGGGTCGAGACGGAAAAAGGTATGGAAATGAAGAGGAAATCGAGGGGAACAAGTCCCAAAAAGGGGAAATGGCAAAGGAGCGCCGAAATGAAATTTCAATCGGTCGAAAATGTCCGAAACGCGATGAACTTCGTGAATTGAACGACGAAAAGGCGCGAAAATACAAAGAAATGAGGAAATGAAGAGAGAAAGAGCTCTAGAGAGAGAGGTGTGATTTCGGCTAGAGGGAAATAAAGAAAGGGTTTAAAACCTTATTTTAAAGAACCCAAGGTGAAAAGTCGAATCTGTCCCGACTCAGCAACTTTTTGCCGGTCGGCAAATTTTGTGCCGGCCGGCATAATATTGTGCCGATGGAATTTATTTCAGCCGATGGACAGCCGGTGGCCTCCTAGCCCGGCCGGTGATGTTCCCACAACCTTGTTTAGGCCATGTGAGTGGTTTATGGT
>JAPPVO010000019.1:69724783-69809406 GCA_030407325.1 Camellia japonica | reverse complement strand
AAAATATTGCTCTAAAAAAAGAAAAGAAAAGAAGAATAAATAGAAAAATTAGAATGAAAAACATATCAAAATGTGCTAAATATTGATAAACTGAAAAGGAAAAAAAATATAAAGTTATTTTTCAATTTTTGTAGAGTTTAAGCAAACTATCTTTTATACCGATCAAACTGAAAAACATGCTTTGAAACTGAAAAATTGTTACAGTTTTAAAACATGATTTTACTAAGCATTTATCCTTATTAATTAAACTGAAAAACATGTTATGAAACTATACAAATTTTGCAGTTTTAAAGTATGATTCATTTCAACACCAAAAATTGTAAAATTTTATAATTTTTTCCGCTTATAATTAAAACTCGAATAAATTTGTTCAAAACTTGAAAATTTTCTCCATTAAAACATGAAAAAAGAAATGTGTAGTAGAGAAAAAATAAAAAATTTAAGAGATTGAATGAGAGAGACAGACATAGAGAGATGATTGTACTCTGATAATTATTTTTTGTAAAAAATTATGTTTATTTTTAAAGATGCATTGAAATTGAGGTAGTGCTTGATTTAATGGAATAAATAAAATATTGAGTGTAACGGTATATGGTGTCACAGTCGATAAAACACCGCAAATGGGGTTAGGTGGAAAGTTTTGTCTAACACTCACCTATTAATGTCGTGATTCCTACCATAAATTCAGAATATTACTTGTTGGATGTAATACCGTTACGTAGTATTATCATTATATTAAGGGGTTGTTTGGGTACTACCAAAAAGGTATACTTTTCTATATTTTTATTTTTTTTGTATCACATCACTTCTATACTTTTTTGCACATATTTTTATAAAAAGTAAAAATTATACTTATTTAGCATTTCCCAAACAACCTCTGAATATTTACTCCACTAGAATGAAATGAAATAGGAGTATTATTCTATCAAAATTTTCATTCAAATTTGAAAATAGATAGTAAGTTTTTATTTATTTATTATTATTTATAATTAATGTGTTAAAATTGTATAGTTCTGAATAACAAATTAATTTATTATTATTTTTTTAATTAATGATTTATACGTAAATTACAAAAAATTAAGATTTTAGAGACCAAAATTTAAGGACAAAATTATTTTTTAGGGACAAAATATTTTTGTTGCGAAAAGTGTGATTATTATATTTTTAGCAAGAAAAATTATACATTAGTGATGAATTCTTATCCTTTTGGGACCAAATTTTATCTCAAAGAATAAACCATTTTGAGACCAAATTATTTTGTCCCTAAAAGTCTATTTATTAGTGACATTTTTCAAATTTTATCGCTAAAAGCCTTGTTTTGGACTTTTTAAAACTACTTTTTAGCGACTATTCTCATAACGATAAAAATTGGCCCTTAAATATCTTTTGAAATAAAATTTTCACTTTTAAAGATCAAAACATTTGATTTTTAAAATTCTTATTTATTATAGTGGTAAGTGTCTTCAAAATAGATGGATTGAAAATTGAAAATGGGCACAACAAGACGATCCAGATTTCTCTTTCTCCACTAGATAGAAAGTGAACCATTTATTTTTTTTTTTTTTTGTAAGTATTCATATGAGTTGTTCTGACCTTTCTTTTCATCAATTGATGGACTGTTGTGGTTTGTCATCAAGTCATTAGTGAATAAGAAAGACGGCAAGTTTATTTTGTGCATGTCCAAACAAGCATAGTTATATTTCTGTTTGCGTATTGTTGATTGATAGATAGTAAAGGTCATAGTGAGTTTATTTGATGATTTTATTCATCACATAACATTGTTATAGTGTCTCTTTAAAATTAATACAAAATTATGAACACTAACTATTTCAATTAATAAAAATTATATTAGAATATCATATACATTTGTCCCAAAATCACTATATAATTTTCTATCTAATTGTGCCGGACTTACAAAGTGTTTGAATTTGGCATCGTTATTTAGGTTAGAATAATGACAAATCTAAAAACTGACTTATTATATTTTGAAATCCACATCTAAACTATCAATATATAAATTTGAGTTGTTGTTCTTAAATAATTAATATCCATTACCTTTTATTTCAAATATATTAATCTAAACACGACTTAATGTCATTTTATGAAGTCACTACAACATTTTCTTAGTTTAGTGACATTTGAAAGTGCCACAAAACTATTCTTCTAATATGAGTGTTTAAATAGTGAGATGCATATGAGTGTTTAAATAGTTCAACTGATAAATGAGTTAAACTGGTTTTGGAGCATTTATAATTTTAATTTTGATCTTGATCAATCTTGTTACGAGGTGTTGTTGGAGGAAAGAAAAAAGTTATCTAGATCAGGAAAAATATAAATAAAATTGAAATAACATAATTAGGATTTCAAAATATAAAATTCGAAACATAAATAAAATTCAAAACGACTTCCGACATCAAGGGTTGAAACTACATTCGTAGGATAACAATTTTTCTGGATATGTCGAACTATTAGAAGCAAATAAAAAAGGAATAGATATAAATAGATGTAAATTCTGACATTGTCTGAAAATCTATTATACGTTCCTTAGTTTTTTACTTTATTAAAAAATATATATTATATATATATATTTATTATTCCTTTTGTTCCACATGAATCTGATTTTTTTCAAGCCTATGATGTTAAGGAGATCTAGAAAAGATTGATATAAGCTTTTGAATGAGATTTCTTATTGACATTAATTCATTTTTAGTTTTGATAAAATATTATATGTGAGTACATAAAAATAATTGTATACGTGATTGGTTTAATTTGATTGTATCTAGGGACAATAAATAGTTATAATTAGTAATTTTTTATGTTAAATTGAATGTTGTCAAAAATAATTTAGCTATATTTTGTTGCATGGTATAATACATTTCATTAAAAATGACAATTATTCAAATTGATTATACAAAGGCGGTGTTTGGAAACTTGATTTTTGAGTGTTTTTTTTTTTTTTTTCACTACAAGACAAATGTTTTACAAAATCAAAAAAAAAAAAAAAAAAATTCAAATAAAATATCACATGAAATCTCATAATCATTTTACTTTTTCTCTCACAAACTCACATCCAACTACAAAAAAAATCAACTATCTTCTCAAACACAAAAAAAAATTTCTCCAATAACATCCTACAACTAAAAAAATCTACAAAAAACACTCACTTTCCAAACACCCACAAATATAAGGTGAAATTAAATAAGAAATAAAATTTCAGCAATGCTAGGTATCATGAAAAATCTTTCATGAAAATAATCATGAAAATTTTGTGACCCTTGGATTACACTTAGAATAAAGCACCACACATTAATCAAGGTAATCCAAAAATCATAACTCTTTCATGATCATTTTCATAAAAAAAAATTTCATAATCCCTAACTTTTTCCATAAAATTTTCACTGGCAAAATTCTAACTAGAGTCCCGCTACGTAGCTTGAATATCAGAGGCTTGATTGGCCCGAAACTCCAAAACGGCGTCGTTTTGGTGGTCTATTTTTTTTTTTTTTCCCCCATAACTTACACACAACAACAGAAGGAGAAGAAAAAGGAAGAAGAAAAAGAGAGGAAAGGAGGAACAGAGAGTACCCCCTCAAAACAACGATTAATGACCAAGACCAATCAGACTTTTCATCAACTTACAAAATAAGACAAAGAGTAAACAGACCAATATCATCATCATCATCAATATCATCAAGTACATAATATCTCTCTCAACTTACAAAAAGAAATCAGACCAAGCAACTTGAGGCCACTATCATCTTGAGGCCACTATAGATGAATTTACAAAAAGAAATCAGACCAAGCAACTTGAGAGAGATATTATCTACCAATATCATCATCATCATCAACAACAACACACAACATCATCATCATCATCATTATCAACATCAACATCATCATCTTCAAATCCAGATCCACTAGGGAAAAAAAAAAATAGGTAGAGAAAATAGAGACGAGAGGGATGACAAAAGGTTTTGAAGAGTTTAATCAGCTCCGACTTCTCTACCCAACACAGAGATGAGAGGGATGACAGAGGGTTTTGAAGAGTTTCATCTCTTTAGTTTCTTTACAGGAATGAGAGAGGGATGAGCCAGTTAGAGAGGAGAGAATGTTGGGTCTAGGTCTGAGAAAGAGAGATACAAAATAAGGGGGAAAGAAAGAGTGAGTCATGGAGAGAGAGAGAGAGAGTGTTGTAATTTTCGACCCATTCGGGGCGGAGCATTTCGAGCTACAAAGCATTAGTCTTCTAACTAACCTTCCATGATCATTGGTTTCCTAACATATCATCAACCAACCGCTTTAACGAACCAAACGAAGACCTACCTTCCACAACAGCCTCTCTGCTCTTTTCTCTCATCTCTCTCACTCTCTTCCTCACCAAATTCTCACCATCCATCACACACCTCACTACTCTCTCTATCTCCTCTGCCGCCACCAATTCAACTCTGTCGCCGCTCCCACCAAGTTCATTCATGTAGTCCAATCTCAGCTCCACCGCCAGATCCAAATCCACCACCATCTCAAACGCATTCAACTGTTGCTCTGTATACATTGGCCATGTCACGATTGGAACACCAACCCATAAGCTCTCCAAGATCGAGTTCCACCCTCAGTGCGACACAAACCCTCCCACCACCACGTGCCCCAGCACCGTCGTCTGCGGCGCCCACCCACACACCATTCCCCCGTTTTCTGTCCGTTTCAGAAACCCTTCCGGCAACGATCCGTCGTAATCACCGCCACAATCGGTCTAGGGATGGCAATTTGAAACCGGCCCGACGGGGATCCCCGATCCCGACCCCGATTTAAGCGGGTTTTTCCCGAAAAATACCCCGCGGGACGGGGATGGTATTCAAAATTGAATCCCCGAACAGTTTCGGGCCGGGGACGGGGATAAGTGTCCCAGCCCCGTACCCGGCCCCGGCCCCGTTCCCCGATGTGAAGTTACGGTTTTACCCCTATATATATATATAATTTATAAACCAAACCCTAAATCACTTTCATTCCTCCCTCTCTCACAGAGCCGTGTGACTCTCGTCTCTCGTCTCTCTCTCAGACCTCTCTCTCTCTCACCGTGGCCCTCATCTCTCTCTCCCTCACTCAATGACTCAAATCTCACTCTCCTCTCCCTCTCACTCTCCTCTCCCTCACTCAATGACTCAGATCGAAATAGAGATCTGAACAGATCTGCCGCCGATCGTCCACCACCACCGCCTCCGTCGCCATGGCTTCCTCTTCGCAACACCGCCGATCGTCCACCACCACCGCCTCCATCGCCATGACTCAAATCTCCATCGCCTCGTACACCACCGATCCCGCTGCCACCGCCGTCGTACACTATTACAGTGACGTGACTCACCGATCTCGCTCCCACCTTGGTTTTTTGAACAGATCTATGTTTTTTTTTGAAAAGTTTTGATCAATATATACATATATATATATATATATATATATATATATGTATTCGGATAACAGATCTGTTTTTTTGTAACAGATCTATGATTTTTTCTGATCAATTTAAGATTTTTTTAAAGATTTTTTAAGATGATGATAGATCTGATCAGATTTTTTTTTAAAGATTATTACGAGTATGCCCGTGTATATATATGTAATGTTTGTGTGTGTAATGTTTACAGGTTCAGATTTTGTTTTGTTTTTTTAAGTTGTTGATGAGGATTGATGACGACGATGATGTTGTATACTGAATACAACATGAAATTTTTTTTTGTTGCTTTTGTTGTTGATGTTGTATACTGAATACAACAGGTCGGGGATTTTCGCGGTCAGGGAAACCCGATCCCCGATCGGGGCGGGGGCGGGGGGGCTGATGGGGTCCCCGTCGGGGATCAGGGCCGGGGCCTGGAAATTTCTCACTATCGGGGATCGGGGATGGGGAGGGTGGTCCCCGGCCCCGCCCCGCCCCGTTGCCATTCCTAAATCGGTCGGCATCTCGAACTCGCCTTGTGGCGGCGGCCGTCATATGGACCACAAGAACCGGTGGACGCTCTTCTCTAGTGCCGCCGCGATCTCCGCCAGCTGCGGCGGACCGAAGTACCCTAGGCTTCCGAAGCAGAGAAACACCACCGACGATGGAGGTTGTTCGTCAAGCCATTTCACGATCTCTTTTTGATCGCTCTCCGATCGGGCATCGCCGGCGAGGTCTAGCAACGGTCCGACGGCGTAAACTGGCGGCGATTCCGTCGAGTCTACAAGAGACTTCACCGCACAGGATTCGAGCTCTTTGAAGGTATTTACGATTATGCCCTTGGTCTCTCTGAACCTTCTAGCGTGGTTGAGAAAGCAGGTGTAGCCGCCGTGCTTGTTGAATAGAAAGGCGGGTAGGACCGAGGTAGGGACGGGGTTAGCATAACTAGGGAAGTGAGTGACCGAGTTTGGATCGGAGACAGTGAACTCGGTTCCGATTAGGGAATGGCGTATTGCGAGGTGGAGCTTGAGGCCGAGAAAGGCGGCGCCGGAAGTGAAGAAGAGGTAAGTAGGGGAGGTGAATTCGTTGGCGATGTCGATCATGGGGGTGCAGAAGAAGTCCACCACCAACCCCGCTAGCCTAGTCGTCGCCGGAGAAGAAGACAACACGTGGTTGACGATTGCGTCTCTCACATGCGAGTTATAACTTTCCAGAAAATCGGAGAGACTTTTCTCCGGAGACGTGAGGACTAGTTGTTCGGGAGGCGGTGGCGGTGGCGATGGCGGAGGTGGTTGAGGAGGGAGGTGGACGTAGCGGAATCGGGTGTCAGAGGCGACGAGTGATTCAACGTAGAGATTGTAGAAGGGAGGGTGGAATGGCTTGATGAGGAGGAATGTGATAGAGAAGCGTTGGTCTTGATCGTGTAGGCGTTTGGCAAACTCTACCATGGATACAATGTGGCCCATTCCTGGGGCTGGCATGAACACAAGCTCTGATTTGTTTTCCATTTTGAAAAGGTTCGTTATTTTGGTTCCTTTTGTTTTTCCTTCTTGATGAATCAATCTTTTATAGAGAGTCCAAAGCTTGTACCTCCTAAAAGTATAATGTGTTTGAAATTATGATGTAATATACATTTAACTTGAAAAATTATGTATGGGTGCATTATTATATGGTGACTTAACTTAATATGATTGGTTGAAATTATGAAACTTCACTCAAAATAATTAGTTGAAATTATGAAACTCAATACTTTTGATTAGGTTAGCAAGAGACAACTTGACAAGTGTCAAGTATCTAGTGGTGTGGAGCAATACTCTTACACCACTCAATAATCTCTCCATTTAACTCACTAAATTATTGGAGTTATGATATGATGTGATTGGATAATAATAAATTAATGATAGCATAATCTTACAAATAAATTATATGTTTTTAATGTAATAAATTTATTTATTTATTTATTTATTTTGGTTCAAGTTATTTTGAGAAGTAGATTAAAAACTAGGCTCTGTTTGGTAGAACTTTCTAAAATTAATTCTACCCTTATATTTTAATGCTATGTTTGGTTGAGGTTTTCAAATCATGTTTCTAAAATTAATTTCAAAACACATTTTGAAAACATGTTTCGTAAACCAAACAATTTTTTAATTTTTGGTCTATCCGGTCATTCGCTCGGATGTCCTCTCGTACAATTTTTGAATTTTTGGGTCTACCCAGTCGTCCCCCGACATCCTCCCGGATGTCGGTCGGTTGACCGGAATAGTTTTTTTTTTTTTTTTTTTTAGGGGGAATTGCAAATTGCCACATGTTATTTGGAAATATATATATATTTGTTTTTGATATTTTTTAAATATATAAATTATTTTTTAGACCAAAATGAAAAATTATTTTTTTGAATTGAATTTTAAACAGAGTTTGGTTATCAGTTTTAAATAGAATTTTCAATAGAGTTTTGAGTTGTATGTTTAATTATGAATTATAAGTTTTTGAATTAAGTTTTGAAAACTCTTTTTAAAATTCATAACTAAACAACTTTTATCATTTCATATATCACATCAAAAATTCAAAACTCTTTTCAAAACTCATAACCAAATAAATTTTCTCTTTTCAAATTATAATTTCAAAACTCACAAACTCAAAATAGAACTCTATTATCAGATCATAATTCTAAAATTTTACTAAATGCTACTTAATTTTTGATTTTTTTTAATTTAAAAAACGTGTAAAAAAATAAAAAATAATATAACTCCAAAGAAATTAAAAGTTAAAAAAAATACTTTTAACATATTTAATAAAAGAGACCATAATATATATATATATATATATATAGACTCCCAAAGTGAATGGATTGAATTGAATCATTGAAATCATTGAAATAGGCCTTATAATCGACTTTACAAGAACCCAAACAATATGGTTAAGATTTTTGTCTTATCTAAAAATTAGAGAAAGTGAATCCTCCTTTTTATAATTCATGTGAGTTGTCTTTATCATATAATTTCAAATTGCTAATGTTTTAAAATTTTATCTCCATCTACTACATCTGTTAGTAAAATAATTATAAAATTAATCAATTGGTATAATATTTTTCAAAAAGAAAAGAAAAGGAAAGAAGGGCTAAAACATGGCTGTTCTGGTCCTCTTCTTTTCCATGAATTGATGGATTCTTGTGGTTTGTTATCAAATCTTTACACTATATTTGGTTAATAAATTTAGAAAAAGATTTGAAAAAAAAAAAAAAAAAAGTGCAAAGCATAAGTGAAATGTAGTATATTTTATTTATAATTTACTTTTTATTTTTTATTTTTAATCCTTTTAAATTAAAAAATCAAACACAGTCTTAATAAGTAAGGAAGAAGATAGTAAATTTTTGAGTTAAATACAGCTCAGCAAAGGGTTTGGAAAAAAAAATTAAACATAAATGATAAATTTTATAATTATTAATAATCACTACTACAAAAATAGTTAAAGATCACACTTTGACAAAAAAAACTATCTCACCTTTATTAGAAGTGTGATAAAAAAAATTAGATTGATATTTTAATCACACTTAATTAGATTGAGTATGATAATATTTATTTTTTGTGTCACTTTTTAATTAAGTGTGATTATATATATATATATATATATTAATCACAAATTCAAAATGCAACTCTATTATCAAATCATAATTCTAAAACTCTACTAAATGCTACTTAATTTTTTTGATTTTTTTTTAAAAAACGTGTAAAAAAATAAAAAATAATAATATAATTCGAAAGAGGTTAAAAGTTAAAAAAAATTACTTTTAAGATCTTTAATAAAAGAGACCATAATATATATATATATATATATACACTAGGGATAACCCGTGCCTGAAGGCACGGTCAAGAATTGTTTTGGTACCACACGTGCTACATAATTCAATTGTAATAAATAAATTTAAAATGATATATCACTCCAGTTTAATGCTTCACAAATAAGATGTTGAAATTATTTCTACACAGTAAACTGGCAAAAATATTTATAAATTTCAACTAACAAACTTCAAAATTAAAGTCCAAATAATAAATTTTATATTACAGTGTAACATAAGCAAAGAATAGAATCTAAAAATATTTGCTCAAATTCAAATCCAAACAGAAAATTTTAGAATTCAATCCACATTAAAATGACGCATGTATAGCAAACCTTCAATAAAAGGATGTTACTGAATTAGTATCATTACTGGTAACCTTTTCACTTTATCAAATTGCAATACCTTCAAGAAAAGGTGAATGAATATTTTGGTACAAAAAAGTAATCATCCTTTCTAACTAAAAATAATAATAATTAATCATACAGTTTAGAATGAAAGCTAACCAACTACACACATAGAGAGAAGCAACATAACCCAACGTTTCTAATACGGATCAGCTACCTACAACAAAATCACTCACTTAAATTCACTTTAAAAAACCAATAGCTATGAGAAATCAACAAAATGATTCTTTAAAAGCAACTCTAATTTGACAATAAAATGAAATCATTGCAGTAATAAAAATAATTTGAAGAACAATAAAAAATGCATGAATAGCTTAATAAAATATTATTGAATCAGATGATTTTACGGTTTCAATTTGAACAATACCAAAAAGACTCAGCAAACCCATGTTTAAGAGTGATAATTGCATGTTTCACAATTTTTTGCAATGAGATAGTCATAGCAATGGGACTTGCGGCTTGGTTTAATTTGGTTTGGTTTGGAGATTGTCATAGCAACAAATATTCTTCTTTCAATTTGTTTTGTAATTAATTTCCTTCTTTCAGCACAAAATTCATGTACTTCTCTGATAGCTCTGAATATATCAGTAGTAAGCATAATTTTGACCCCATCATTGGCTGAAACACACATGGAAAATAGCATTGAGCGAAGATTCTAAACATGAATGTAAGAGAGAAGTTTACACAGGTTTTACACAGTGAAACCTATCAATAAAATGATAACTCTTGTATAGAAGTCTTCCTAGTTAAACCGGGGAGCAAATTTCAACAACAACAAAAATATGAATTAGGCAAACCTCTCCAAACACTTTGATCTCAATAATGAATTACTACAATGAAGAAAACATAGAACACGCATTGATGAACTCGCCATTTTTCCAATTATCTAAGCTTTGTAAATAGATCAAATAATAAAAAATAAAATTAAAAGCCCTAAAAAGACACAAACTATTCATCGCAAAATTAAAAAATTTGTGTCATCATTACTGTAAAACACAATATTTTTAATCTTTGAAAGAGATGATAAGGCCACAATTTTATATTCCCAACAATGCATGAAGCAACACGTGACAAATTAATTGAGGGAAAAAAAAAATAGAGATGATATGAAATGCATAGCTTGTATTAGCCACAACAAACACTAAAACTAATTTGGAAGGAAAAAAATGAATCTGAACAATAATCTCGCAAGCAAAAATCAGTTTTTTACTTTGATATAAAGGATCAGTTTTTTACTTTGATATAAAGGACCAATTATCACTTCACAAATAAAATCAAATGTTTTACATAGAAACAAAATGAAGATGCCATCGAAGTTTGAATGAGACATGAGAAATTGCCTTTACTCATAATGACTTCAAAACAATATTTAAGTGATTGCTATCATAAAAAAGAATCTCATGGATGGCTTAATTAGTGCATCAAATCTTTAGTTAGTGTGTGGATACTACTCAGTACAAGTATATCAAATCATTCTCCCATTTTCTAATTTCTTGTATTTTGTCTTCTATGAAATGAATTTCCTTCCTAAACATTTAGAGTTTTCAAGTGCTTTATGTGGTTCAGGCATCCCCAAACCCATCCAGAGAATAAAAAAAATTACCAAGATAAAATGTGGAAAAGTGAACCACAACATAGCTAAAACCAAAGCAAGTAAAACAAGTTAATAAAGATATTCAATCTTCTGATTGTACACCTAAACTGAGACTTTAAGTAGCAAAGGAGCTATACATAACCATAAAGAAAAGGACAATCAAAATACAACTAAATTATGTACAAAGTACAATCCCAAAGACAAAAACCCTCAACAAAATTCACAAAAAAATGTTGGACAATTTTCACTGTATTATGAATAAATTCTATTTGTGTACTCAACAACAAACAGAACACAAAAGAAATAAAGGAAATGAGAGAGATTGTTTAATTACAAAAAACAAACCAGAAAATAAAATAAATAAATAAAAATAGATTTTTATTTTGTTACAAAAACAAAATCAAAATCTAAAATAGAAAAATAATAAAACAGAAAAGTAAATTAATTACTTACCTTATTAATTTGTCGAACAAATTTTTGATCAAGTCCAGTGTTCAACACTGTGTCCTTAAGACAGATTCGTTCTCTCCATAGTACTTTCAGATTGTGGACGTCTGTCTTCTAGGATAAAATGATCAACAACGAATAATAGAAGCACTACAAATTATTCACACAACGAACACACTTTGTGTATACACTCTTTCTCACAGAAAATTAATGTAGCAAAATGTAGAGAGCACTAGCAGAATTTAGAACGAAAAAAATATTGAATTAAAAACCAAATGAAGGACTGCTTATCTATAAATGCAATAGTGTCTTTTTAGTTTGAATTCAACGAGTAGCAAACCTATTTGAACAGATATAGTACCTATTCGACACTGTTTGAACAGATACAACTTGTTTAGTTTGAATTTTGAACAGATAACTGAATCTATTCGATTTATATTGGACATATATGGACTTGTTTGGGTGTAAGAATAATTTGGACACCATTTCGGAATTGTTTTCAAAATTTAAATTCAAAAAAAGGTAAGAATTTAATTTTAGAAAAATAAAAATCCAAAATATTTTTGGCCCAAAAAGATAAGCATTAGGCCAGACAAGCCCAACCCAACCTCACACCACGCACCCCACGCTCGAACCCAGGCCAAGCTAAGCCCGCCTGACCGACTGGATGGACGGCGGCAATGAGGTGCACGCGTATGTGTTTATTTTTAGGTCCAATGAGTCTAGCCCACTTTACCCATAACCTCTCATTTTCTGCAAACTTGGGATGCCCCTCGAGGCCTTCCCCAAGTTGCAAACTCAAGCCTTATAAATCCATAAAAGTTTTTCTACCAAACCAATGTGGGACAAGCCTTTAGTTATAGCGATTTTGGTTTTTGACCCATCACTTACTATATTCTGGGCTTGGGTTGGTATGGTTTTGAATAGTTATTCATATCTCTTTCCCTTGTCTTTCTCTTTATTTTGGTTATCAGGTTGTAGTTGTGCATTTGGGATAGGTTGGTTGCTTGTTTTTCCAAACCTTTGTTGCCCAGATTATGGCTCTTCTGTTCGAGCGGGCATTCTTGCACTCAAGCAGGCTTCACACATTTTGCTCATTCGCTTGAGCGGGATTTGTCAATTCTCAGCACATTTGTAGTTCTGAAAATACTGGGAAAGCGCATTGGACGCTCTAGCGTCTAGTCTCACGCTCGAGCGAGGTCCTTCGTCTGCAAAATTTCTGAAAAAACGTATCCTACGCTCGAGCACCACTTTTCATGCTCGAGTGGACCTTTGTTTCTGAAACTCTTGCATCACTTTTCACACTCGAGTGGACTACGTGTATAACAGTCTGTGAAGATGTCATTTTGAATCACTTTTTCTTCTCGCTCTCTCTCTCTCTCTCTCTCTCTCTCTCTCTCTTTCTAAAACTTCCCAAAAACCTAGATCTACACTTTCTCTCTCTAAAACTCACATTCTCTCTAAGATTTCATCTAGATCTATTGGGATTTCCACCCTAGTGCCTTTGAGAAAAAGGTAGAGCGCTTCAAGATCTTCATTTTGATCCGAATAGAAGTGGGTTTCGGTGTTCTTGGTGTTTCACTCTTGCTTGGCTCATCGTTTCTCTTTGAGGTAGGGATTTTTCTACACTTTCATATGGTTTTTAGCTTAGTTATTTGTTATTGTGTAACAATGGTGGGGTTGGGAGTAGTTGGTCAAGCCTAGGGTTTAGGAGTGAAGTGGAAAAGAGGGGTTTTTGATGAATATGAAATGAATGAGTTTAGAGGTTGAAAATATGTTCATGTTGTGTCAAAATGGTGGATTTTGGTACTTGGGTTGATATTTGGAAAAAGGAGGGGTTTTTCCCTAATTGAATCAAATTGTTATTATTATTATTTTTTTTTATAAATAATGGAAATTGACATCGAAAATGCTAAATTAGATTATCCTCGATATAAATGGTGGAATTGAATATGTGGGTGTTTGGGAAGTGAGTTTTTATGTAGATTTTAGTAGATGTAGGTTTTTATGAGATAAAAAATTTTTAGTGTTTGGGAAGATAGTTGAGTTTTTATGTGGTTGGATGTGATGTTTGTGAGAGAAAAAGTGAAATGATTATGGGGTTGGATGTGATATTTTGTTTGGATGTGTTTTTTTTGGTTTTGCAAAACTTTTGTCTTTTAGTGATTTTTATGAGATAAAAAATTTGGGATGTTGCTTCCCAAACACCACTTATGTATTATTTCACACCTTTGAAAATTTGGAATAAACTATCCGTTTGAGATTGAATATTTGTTTAGATATAACTACATTGGGCTATCGGTCGAGAATAGTTTTGATTGTTATAAAAATTGCATGCAGATTAGGCAAATTGGAACTAATCTTTTGATGGTTGTCATTGAATATGGCCATGTCTATATACATTGTATATGTATGATTATTTGGGAGTGAAAGGGGATGTACTCCATTGTTTGATTTTGTATTCATAAACATTGTATATGTATGAATAATTGTTTAGGAGGAGAAAGGGAATGGACTCCATTATTTGGGAGGAGAAAAGGGATGAACTCTATTATAATTAAGTTGGCCGGAGTGTTCTGGGTGAAAGTCCCAAAATTATACATGGGTACCTAGCTCGTGGACGAAATATCCGTAAAATGGCAATTGTAGTGCTTGTATAGCCTACGTTTACATGGATCCCGTTTGACGACTGCCCCGCGGATGAAATATCTGTGAAAAGGAAGTTTGAAGTGTTTATGCATATGTGTTGTATGATTTGAAAATTATTGAGTTCTAGCCTCAGTTCGGTTGTTGAGAAACAGTTCCCACCAAAGCCCCATTCAACAAACCAAACTACCCCTCCTCTGCCATGCACTGAACCAACTGGCCATAATCTCTAATGAGAGCCAAACCTCCGTCCCGCACCGAAACAACCCTATGCACCACTGATGCCCCGTTCATAGCGCCAATCTTCGAAACCCAACCCTCTCCCTTGGCAAAACCCTCGATGACTAGACCCACACCCTTCCACCTATCCCCAAACTCTGAAGCAAGGATAAAAGTCTGGAACCGCTTACCATCTAATGTGACCACAACTTGAAACGAAGTCCCACCCTCTTCCTCGCTACGGATCCAAACTGCCACACTCCGATGATTCCCATCCAAACGACCCAGAAATGATACGGTTGCAATGAGACTTGAAGCCTCCCGTAACTTCTTCACAATCCAAACTACTTCAAAGCCAACTAATAACACTTCTCGCCGTAAACCTAATCCACGTTCCACAATCCCTAGCCGTCGATGGCCTCGGGAGTCCAGTGATGCCTCCTGAAACTCAAAGGATTGTCCCCCAAGGAAAAGAATCTGTCATCGTGGCCCGTCTTCCCTGCTCGCCGGAAACATTCCAGGTAACTCTCTTAAACCTTCGAAAGTCGCGTCCAATTATGGAAATCACTCACTCTGTGAAAATCGCTCATGGATGTATGATTTGTTGATTCTCTAGGTTTCCATCATTAGATTTTTCGACATAGCATAGGCAAAATTGTGACAAGATTTATTTACCTTTACCCTTTCAAGAGGACTAGGCGAATATATTTCCTTGGAATCTGATATATACAATCCTTATTCTTTTAAGATCTCAATAGATGGTCTCTCAATAGATGGTCTCCAGCTTATGTAATTGATTAAGCATTGAGCTTTACTAGATACATATTATTTGTTTCTTAAAAATTGGCTCTCTTTCATTCCCTCTTCTTATTAGCTTTAATATATTGATGTATGTTGAACCTACTTGTCCAGTTTCCATATCCTTTTAATATTTTCAAAATAAATTGGGAAAACCTGTGAAACTTGTACCTTTACAATAGTAGTACAAAAAATCTTCGTTCCATATGTTTAATTGCTGCGGGCTTGCTCTCCTTTGGATCTAGTTTATTACATTATGATTTGAGTGATATAAATGAGGCTAATCTCCATCAGGAAATTTTCTGGCAACTTGTGCACTATGTTCTGTTCCTATTTTATTTACTATAGATATCCATGTTTTATGTAAATGTACCTTTACCATATCTTATTTATTTATTTGAAAATAATTGAACCTTGAATCAAATCTATTTTGACATCTGGATCATATATCCTTTTAAATCATATTAAATTTTAGATTTCAGTACAATTAGAGACCAAGCTGGAAAGGTATTACATTTCCTAATTTCTGGGGTAATTGTGTTTGTTTGTTCTCTTCAATAGAAATTGGTAGATATGATATATTGCATGTATTTTCTAGTCTAAATGTTCTATAGGTGTTTTTCCGTTGCAGGGATTATTAAATTTTTTTTTTGATAAATAAAATTTTATAAAAAACTAAGCATCAAGGAGATGTAAAAAATACAAATTTGTAGGGATTATTATTTTATTTTTATGATTTTCCATCTTATAGGTAAGAATATCATTACAAATGCCAAATGAGGTCCCTCACATGCGAAAGAGTGTATTCAACTAAACAAAAGCTATACTCTTTCTAGAATGTATCAAAAAAAAAAAAAAAAAAAAAAAAAGGTGCTATACCCCTTCTAGAAAGTATAAGAAAGTACAAATTCCGTAGAGTCTGCTAAGGATAACGAGAATCAGGAAACACTGTTAGTGTATAGAATAATTTTTGTTCTTAGATAGTTGATTCATATGATACAAGGCTTGATATCTAGGAAGCAAGGGGTGCAGGTACGGCTATGGATACGGGTGTAGACACCCCATTTTTGACCGACCTTAAGACTCAGACGCCACCGATTAAGCGCTCGGTGATGTTGCATATTGTGCTTGTTCTGAGGTTTTAGAGTCTCGGCTGTGAGCCTTGCCTCCGGACTTTGGGGTTCTTTTGTGCTTTGCCTCGGTTTGCGAACTAGGTCCTGTTTTCTCTTCCCCAAGGGAGGGAGAGGTCTCGTAGACCATCTCTCAGTGGCCGTAGGCTACGTTTCATGGTCGTAGGCCATTTTTCCCGTTTGGAGGCCAGTTTTCGATTTTCGGTTTTCGGGGCCGTCGGCCGTGTACCTCGGTTCGGGATTGCCTAACTACCTCTGTTTGCTCTGGTTTTTGGCACACACCTTGTTTCCTCTCCTTAGAGGGACACTGTAGCCCGGGAGACCACCTTCGTGGTCATACGCCACCTCCAGTGCTTAACAGCCTATTTTCGGGGCCCTAGGCCGCGCGTTTTGGCCTCTGAACCCTTGTTTTGCATCGGTTAGGGTTCATTTTTGGTGTGGACCTTTGTTTCATTGCTAGAAAGGTGGTAGGATGGTGGGAGACCAGCAATTCTTTTGAAAATTATTTTCTCTCTTCTCCAGCTGATTTTTCTGACAGAAAGCTGGTTTTTCTCACTTTTGAGCCATAATTTCTGGTTTTTCATATCATCATTGTGTTGTGCATACCTGGGAGGCCACTAATATGGGTAGGCCAACCAGTATTTCTTCTTGACCCTTTTGAACCTTGCTAAAAAGATGGTTTTTCTCTCTCCTGGGTCACTTTTTCTGGTTTTCACCATACAGCTGTGTTGCACTCATCTGGGAGACCACCAATCTAGGGTGCCCGACCAGAAATTTTCCTTGACCCTTTTGACCCTTGGTCGGCCGACCAGGGGAGGTGGCCGGCCGACCACCTTAACTGGTCGGCCTGCCATCTGCTTTTTGCTATTTTTGAATGCTTTATAGCTGTGCCAGCTGGGGGCCGTTTAGAGCATCCTCCATACACGTGTAAAGGGGAGGCTGATCTTTGTTTGGAAGGGTTGAACAAATTTGAAGGCTTAGACATCTCTCTCTTCCTATGTCTTTACACTTGAGCCTTCAAACCCTAGTTTTCTTGCACCATTTGCACACCAACCCTTAGTACAACACCTCCATCATCCATTCCAACATCTTGGAGCTGATTTAAAGGGGTTGAAGGTTCACCAACTTGGTCCAAAAGCTGCTGGAAATCTGGTCTTCAAGGGTGAGTCCCTATTTCCCTTTTTCTTGCATTTTTTGCTCCATTGATTAGCCATATTTGCAAGCATTTATGGACTTTTTCAAAAACTGTAAAGTGTCTTATTTTGAGCTTCTCTTGAAGATTGTATAAGGACACTTTTTTGTTTCAGGTCTCCTACATCCTTGTATGCTTTATCCCTTTTTGTAGGCTTATTTTGCATCATATCTTAGTCCTATTTTTGAGCATTTTTGAGATTTTTCATAAACTTAAAAAAGTTTCCTTTTGAGCTTATAAACATGTTTACTTAAGATCACTTCTCTGTTTGGGGTCATCTTCCCCCTTGCATGCTTCATTTCCTCATGTTTTGAGCTATGCATTAGAGCATTTGCATTGGCCTTGGTTTGGCCTCTTAGCCACTGAAATCCAGTGGATTTTCAGTGGCTTAGATGTGCCTTTGAGCTTGAAAATCATAGAGGGGTGACCCTCTCACCCCTTGTTCTCTTTACTAGCACTGTTGGCCTTCCAAAGGGACTCCTTTTTGCATGCATTGAAGTCATGTTTCAGGTCTCATTTTGTGAGTTTTATGGTCTGCCTAGGCTCTGTCAAGAGCCCATTTTTCCATATTTTATGTCTATGTTGAATGTGTAGAGCAATCCCATTCAAGGCCTTTCAAAGGGACCTTTCTTTGCTTGTTTCCTAGACTGATTTTAGGGCCTATTTGATGGGTTTTAGGGCTTTCATAACTCATTTCAAGAGGTGGTTTTTCCCTTTTGTTTGTCTATCATATAGGTGTAGAATACCCCCTTGCATGGCCCTCTAAAGGAACCCCTCATTTTTGCATGCATTGACTGAGTTTCAGTGGTTATTTGGGCATATTTTGGCATGAAATACTTCTATTTTTGGTTGTTTGGGTGAGCCCTCATATGCTTCATATAGTTGTAGAACAACTAATGGTTTACTAGCTTTCTTTGCATGCTTTGTGGACCCTTGATGTTAGCACTTTTTGGCCATGCCTTAAACTAATAATGTGCTTATTTTGGACTACCCTAGCTCTGTTTTTAGGCCTCATGGTCGAATGATGTTTGTTTTGCATGCTTGTAGTTCAATACCTATGCTTAACTTTGAGTTTTGAGGTTCATTGCATGCATGTGCTGAGGTGTGTTCATGTTTTGAGGTCATTTTTCATCTTATTTCAGAGCTGGTTTGAATGCCATATTGCCATGTTTTCATCTCTTTAAGTGTGCTTGAGAGTTGTGCGTGAATGCCTTGTTTACCGACCAATGAATGAGCTTCATTTTCATGCATGTTGAGCCATCATTTAGGGCCAATTTCCCACTATTTCAAACCTACCTAGGGTTTGTTTGGGGTTGGTTTTTCCTTTGGTGCATTGCTTTAGGTACCTCTAGTGTAACGCACTTCACTAGTTTCGGTACCCGGGCCCCCTAGCTTGCATAGTGTGCCATGTTTGCATGATTCGGGACCATTGTTTATCATGCTTTAGAGCTGTATCATATGTGTTTGTATGCCATATTGCATCCTTTGCCATGCTTTGGTAGAGTGGCATTTGTGCCTTAGGATCGGTCCATTGCATCCGTGCATGTTTGCATATGTTTCGGCTGTCTCATTTCTATCATATGGCCACTGATGTGAGTGTGGCTGAGGTCCACTCATGTTGGTGTAAGTCCATCGTGCATTGTGTATGCCATTTCGGTCCATAGCATTGCGTATGCTACGTTGCATGTTAGAGCATTGTGTATGCCATGTTACATCGAGCATTGTGTATGCCATTTCATAGCATTGCGTATGCTAGGTTGTATGTTAGTCGCATTGTGTATGCCATCTCATTTGCATCGTGTTTGGGATAGGAGTTAGCTTAAGCACGGGAAACGAGGGACGTTTCGTACTCCAAGTGATGGAACGTGTCTCAATTCTCGGTCCCCGACACTCCGGATTAACCATGATGGAGTCTAGGTCTTGTTGTGTTTTCATGTGCATTCATTTCACATCAAGTCGTGCAATTCGACTCCTCGGCCATCATGCATCGAGATGCGTGATTGGTGGCACGAGGATCGAGGTGTGCATAGATATGTGAAAATATTTTCCATGCCCCTTTCTTGCTCTCTGTTGCAGTAAATCAGAAATCAGCAGCCTTCTAGAGTTTTGCACAGCATTCCGGCATTAATTGCAAACAGAGGCGAATCGGGGCATCGCAATGGATTTCCGCGCCAGGCAACTCAAGCATGCATCATTCATCATTCGGAACAGAGCTGAGGCGGTCCATAGCTTGCATGCTAATTTACTTGCTTTCCTAGATTAATTTGATTAATTAATTAGGGTTTTGTATCTATTCGGACTGTATTTATTCGGACTGTACACTATTTATTCGGACCCTCCGAGCGAGGGCAATTGTGTAATAAGTGTGTGTGTGTGTGATGTATGTCTTCCAACCCCACGTCTTTCTCCCTTTTATTTACCAGCTTATGATGGTTAGATTAGGGCATGTTTCAATTAGCATACTTATGCTCGCATGTTTGCATCTATTCATCTGTCTTGCATGCACCGGGCTCGGCGCATCATACTAACTGCATTGTATTTCAATTCCGAGTTGGATACTTGTTAGTTGTAGCATTTCACATGTCATGTTTAGAATAGCCGAGCCTATTATAGTTGCATTTTTGCATGTGTTGCATTAGGCATTTCTGTATAGTTAGGATCATGCATGGATTTCTAACATAGCTTCTGTTTTGGCTTGGAGTACTCGGTAAGTACTTATGCTTTAGCATCCTTGCATGTGTGTGAGTGACTGCCATGATAGCATGCTTACCATGAGGCTAACTACTTATGTGATATACCTGCCTGAATGCCTGTGGGTGAAGGTTGGGTTATCTGAATTGGAACAATTCATTAACTGTGAGTTTTAAGCCCATTTGAGAGTGGCAAATCATCTTGTTTTCTAAACCCACTTGAGGGTGGCAAATTCGCATTTTAGCCTACTTGCGAGTAGCAAACCGTTTTCAAAACAAACATGAGATGCTTTCGTTCCAATTCAGGCGATCTAGTTTATACTTGTATGCTGTGCGCATCACATAGTAAATCTAGGCTAATAACCGGAATAAGAATGCATAATGTTTTCAAAACTCGATATCATGGTTAGTAGAGGCCGATCTTTGATCGGACGAGCGGGGGTGCTCACGAAGTGACCTTCCCCAGTCGTACCCAAGTTCCCGAGCCGAGGCAACTTTGGTGATGACGGACACGTGGCCTTAGGCACGAGTCAGGGTTTCCTAAATTCCCCAAAAAACAAATATTTAGGTAGCGACTCTGTATCTGGAAAAGCAGTTCATGTTTGGCACTTCTTTAAAAAAAATATGTTTTCAAAAACGATTTGCCGGATTTGGACTCTTTGATGATTCATCGGTCTTGCATTGCATTCTGCGAGATTAGATACAGGACCGTGACATTGAGTCCTGAACTGTAGTGAGCCAAAATGAACAAAACGGGATTTCCCTCCCGGGACGTTCGGGGACGTCTACAATTTCTGGCGACTCTGCTGGGGAGTTAGAGAACTTGACTTGAACTCATGATATCTGGTTTTGACTACACTTATGTATTTCTTTTCATTGCATTTGCATTGGTGCGCCTAGGACACCGTGTTTGCCGTATGCTATTCCTGAACGGTTTGCCGGAGGCTCGCTTTGCGAAGCGTGCCATAAGGCTGACTGGTTGCGGGCTCTGCCACGATGGAAACACAAACTCGGTTTTACCGGGGCACCCTTTTTGACCATTCAACCTAGTGCATATTCGGAATTCATAGTGACCATTCCAAGCTAGGACAGGTTGCTTACCTGATTATAGGTTGTTTGAAACTGCTGCGTGCGTAGTGAAACCCTAGCTCCTGACAAAATAGGACAGGGAAACCTTACCCTAACATAGGGGTGTTTTGGCTCTCACTTGTTTGTTATGTGCTTTTAGAGTGCGTCTCTATACGAATGCATGTATCAGTTTACAAGTTTGGGCATTAGGCCTGCAGGCACCAGTTCAGTCTTTTGGGTATTAGGCCTGTGGGCACCAGTTCAGCATTTTCAGAATCTGTTATCTGCGGGTATCGGATTCAGTTTTGGGGACAGTAATTGGGGAATAATGACCAGTGTTTGAGGACAGTGTATTTCAGCTTATCAACTGTGCGTTGTGTGTTTATTTTAAGCCGTTATGCTGTCCGTTTATCTGCTTGTTTATTTCCTTATTATTGCTTTATTTATCTTTTTGCTAGGGGTAGTTTAGCACAATTGCTTCAGACCAAGCAGATATTCCCCAAGCACTATGGACAAGAGGTCGTCGACTCCATCGATCTGAGGATCTAGTCGACGGACAACCAGTGTATCATTCCCTACCCCCGGTTATCGGACGGAGGTCGAGAAGACGCAGTGTATCCGAGCAGAGGTTGCCAGAGCAGTGGATTACCCCATCAGTGGACAGTCGGGTTGAGATCCCAATTGTTGCTATAGAAATAGATCTACCGATAGTTCAGACAGATCAGGGCAGTATGTTAGGAATGCCAGGAGTTGAGGAAATGATGCGTCAGATGCAAGAGACCATGAGAGCCATGCAGCAAGACGCTGTTCGCCGGGATGAGTTCGCTAAACAACAGGCCGAGATAATGGCCCAGCAGGCAGAGTTAATTGCTAGGCTGCAACAACAAACCGGGGCATTTGTTTCACAAAAAGTCCCTCCCCCACTAGGAATTCCAGCGCCCGGAGAGGCACCAAATGTCCAGGCAGATACGGACATCCCAACGGGGCCGGCTCCGCCCCCGATTCTACCATAACTATCTAAGGCACCTACGCCTGTCAATCAACCGGACTCTCCCTTTGAGTTCGAGGTGGACCATACAGCATTAAAGTTGAGCAAGCTCGAGAAACTGTTCAAGAAATCGCAGGGGGTAAAGTCCATCCCAAACATCGAGGACAGATATACCGATGTGGCTGTGACGCTGCCAGATAGGTTCAAAATGCCACAAATCGACCGTTTCGACGGATCCGGCGATCCCATGGTCCATCTTCGGTTATTTTCAGATATACTGCGACTAATGGGCCTCACCAGACCGCAGAAGCTTTCACTATTCGGCCAGACCTTGTCAGGTGTGGCCGCTATCTGGTATGCGAAATTAGAGATGATGTAAAGCGGAACTGGGACGAGATAGCCGAGGCCTTCATTGCGCAGTACTCCTATAACACTCAAATCGAGATTACAACCCGTGATCTTGAAACAACAAGGCAGGAGCCTAAAGAGGGCTTTTCAGATTTTGTGGTCCGGTGGAGGGCGAAGGCCTCAATGATGACCCTAAGGCCCACCGATAAAGATCAAATCCGGATGATTGTGCGCAATCTCCAGCCAAAACTGATGCAGAAAATGATTGTGCTCCCCTTTCCTACCTTTTTAGATTTGCACGAGATGGGGGTACAAATTGAGGATGCTATGAAACCAGGTCAGATTGACCAAGACAGAGAGCAACCCCGAAGAACCTTCAACCGCAACAACAACACAGGCACCAGCAATGCCGCAAATGCTAGAGCTTCGGAGGTAAGCATGGTCACCATCATCCCCCTCCAAAACCCATGGCAGCTATACCTTTCTCCGGCGCGTCCGGAAGCAACACACAAACCACCAGATTTCAACCCAGAGGCCAAAGAACCTTTACGCCTTTATATATGCCCCTGTCCAAGGCTCTAGGGGTATTAATCAGGAAAGGGCACTTAAAGCCCCTGGAGCCGAGGCCATTGCCAAATCCACTCCCTCCCTCTCATAACCCAGCCAAATACTGCTCATTCCACCAACAGCACGGTCATGACACCGACCAATGCTACTGATTGCGTCACGAGATTCAGGATCTCGTTGACAAGCAGGTGATTGTGCCTCCAGAAAAACCCAATGTCACAACAAACCCTCTCTCACCGCACAACCAAGCTCCACATCCCAAAAGAATCAACTTTATCCAGACTGGGGTCGTGTCTTACGATCCCAGCATATACATTACCCCAACTCACCTACCCAAGCTGGAGGTGCTCCTTCCTGACTGCACTAACTTGTGCATGCTAGACATCTCTAGAACCTAACTCGAACCATCGGTGGTGTCTGTCGAAGACAAAATAGGGGAGATTTCAAGGGAAAATGGAATTGTTGAGCCAGAATCTGAGGAACCTGGGAGTTTTGCTGAGGGGGTATACAGTCCGAGTGACTACATTCTATCAGTGGGCCAGGTTGGGTCGAACTTTGAATTGCCGGCAGGGGCAGAGCTTTGCATGTTATAGGGGAGTGAACTAGTCAGGGGATAGATGACCTGGCAGCCGTGGAGGGGGGCTTTGCTAACCTCCAATTTTTCAATCAACAAGACCCAGAGGACATGGTGGTCAACTGGTCAGATTTTGAGGAGTCAGCAGAGGTAATCGGGTGGCTTGATGTCTTACCAGATGTTGTCGACGAAGCCCAGTTGGAACGGGACCCGGCAGGGGCAGGAATATCAGTTGTGGCCGGAAGGGCCAAAAATCAGAATGAATCGCCAGAGAGCGCTGGTGCTAAGAATTTCGCTCAGGACTTGGGCATTGTGGATGCAAGAAGTGTTGAACAGCCAGCTGTACTGACGCAGTTGGAGTAAGAAAGGTTTGAGGCTTCTGAGAGAATCAGGAAAGCTAAGAGCCCTGAGGAGACTGAAAGTGTTGTGTACACGAGGACAGAGAATGCTGCGAGCATGTGGATGGAGAGTACTGCAAGTACAATTGTACCGGAGCTAGACAGGTGTCTGTGGGCTGCCGATGGAATGTGGTGGGAGAACGATGATTTATGTCTTGCCCACGCGGATGAGGATTGGGGGAGCAACCAGCCAGACGACACTTGGTACATCGGCGAAGTCGATCATATGACTAGAAGCGGGCGGTCTTTTAAGCCCCCACATCTAGATCAGCCAGAGGCATCTGGGAAAGATAAGGATGTGGAGAAACAGAAAGAGAAGCAACTCGAAGAAGAGGCTATACTGAAGCAGTTGAAAAAGATACAGGCAGACATCTTCATCTGGGGACTGCTTATGGCATCACGAGTGCATCGACAAGCTGTCTTATCGGCCATGGACAAGGCCAAGCTCTTAATAGACACCACGCCCGAACAACTGGTGGGCTTAGTTTTTCCGAGAGGGGCTACCCCGATGTTGACTTTCTTCGATAAGGAATTGCCACCTGAGGGTGCGAATCACAACAAGCCACTCTACATCTCTGTGGAATGTAGAAACAAATGGATTCCGGTGGTTCTTGTCGATACTGGATCCGCCATCAATGTCTGCCCGGCAAGGACAGCATATGCAATCGATTTAAAGACCGCGGACTTTGCGCCGACAGCCCAGGTGATTCAGGTATATGACAACACAAGCAGAGAAGTCATGGGGACTGTGAAAATTCAGACCAAGGTTGGACCAGGACAGCATGAAATAGACTTTCACGTCTTAGAAGTTTCGGCAACTTTCAATATGCTCTTGGGACGGCCGTGGCTGCACCAGGTGAAGGCAGTTTCGTCCACCTTGCATCAGATGGTGAAATACCCCCATAGGAAGGGAGTAGCCATTGTTTTTGGGAATTCATCGATCCATCCACCGCCGGAAATATCTACGCCAGTTTTGGAAATTGAGCACGGTATGGAGGATGTGTTCATGTCGGGTTTTACCCTAGCTGAGGCCCGGGTCGTGCAGAACATCATGGCTGTTAATGAGGGGTTGTATGTCAGTGCTCAGTCAGTATATCTCATGAACAAGCTTCAACACCTCCCCGGGATGAGATTAGGAAAGAGCGGCAGGAAGGGCGTCGCAGCATTGGCTGAAGTGCCACACAACCCACACACCTTTGGCTTGGGTTATTTGCCCACCAAAGAGGATTGGATAAGGAAGGGTAAGGAGATAGCTGGGAGAGCCAGAGCGAAGAAGGCGGGGAAGCCTTTTGACTTAATGCATCGGCCCATTCAAGGTACCCTAAACGGATGCTTCGTCCGGGAGGGGGAGGACTTTCCGTTTTGTGGCTTCCCAGAGCTGTAGCTGAACGCGGAGAGGAAGCGCGTGCCAGGTTTTGAGATTTTCTTTGACCTACAGTTATTCAGGAATGATGTTACTGAAGAGTAGATGGACCCATTAGCTAAGGCTGAGCAAAGCAAGAAAGTGGAGTCTGGGGACACCGAAAGTGAAATGGGGGTAGCGCTGGCGTGTCTATTTTCAGATCCTCCGATCGAACAGAAGTGCTTAGGGGATAACTTCTCAGTATGCGTGATCAGGAATGAAACGGCTGCAGGCCTACCAGCAAACATTTTGGATGCATCTATCGCACCCTCTCTCCATCTCTCATTTGGCAGTATGAGGAGGGATTTTTGTCAAGCAGCACCGGGTCAGGTAGTGAGCCGGAATCTGATTCCTCCGAATTTTTTGAGTCGGAATCAGGTTCCAGCTCGACTGAGTCTGACTCCGGTATTCCAGGGGGTGATAACTTGGATACCACATTCCTGTCTAGGTCGTCTTTATCTTTCTCTTTTGAGTTTGTTGTAACCGAAGAATCGGACGATTTAGATGTGCTTAATGAGAATGATGTGGCTGTGGTTTCTGAGTACTTTTCTGTGCCCTTGATTTATTGCATTAACTCAGAATTTCAAAATTTTAATGAAAACGATGAGGAAGAAATTCCTCTGGTTTTGCAACGCTTAATTGAACAAGAGCAGGAAAGATTTGTTAAACCCTTAATGGATGAAATCACTACTGTGAATATTGGTACTGAGGAGGACCCGCGGCTGGTCCAGATCGGGTCCACGTTGTCTTCGGAGGAACGCGAGCGCTTAGTCGCTTTATTAAAAGATTTCAAAGATGTTTTCGCGTGGTCCTACGAAGACATGCCTGGAATCGATCCTGAAATTGTACAGCATCGGATCCCTCTTGACCCCGAGGCCTGACCCGTTAAACAAAAACTCAAAAGGATCCACCCGGATTGGGCCCTCAAGATCAAAGAAGAGGTCACTAAGAAAATTGATGTAGGGTTCGTTGGTATCCGAATACCCGACTTGGTTGGCCAACATTGTTCTAGTGCCGAAGAAGGATGGCAGGATCCGGGTATGCGTGGATTTCAGGAATTTGAACAGAGCCAGTCCGAAGGACGACTTTCCCTTGCCGCATATTGATGAGTTAGTGGACTTCACAGCAGGGCATGCTTTGCTTTCGTTCATGGATGGCTTCTCAGGCTACAATCAGATAATAATGGCACCCGAAGATCGGGAAAATACTACTTTCACCACCCCGTGGGGAACTTACTGCTACAGGGTGATGCCATTTGGGTTGAAGAATGCGAGAGCTACATATCAATGGGCCGCGACCACGATATTGCATGACATGATCCATAAGAGGTTGAGGTGTATGTGGATGACATGATTGTCAAGTCCAAAGAAAGAGAGGGCCACTACACCGCCTTGCAAAAGTTCTTTCAAAGGATCAGAGAATTTCGGTTGCGGCTAAATCCTCATAAATGTACGTTCGGTGTTACAGCGGGAAAAATAATGGGGTTTCTGATTACACAGAGAGGTATCGAAGTCGTCCCTTCCAAAATCAAGGCCATCTCAGAAATGCCACCACCAAGGACTGAAAAGGAGGTGCGAGGCTTTCTGGGTAAAGTGTAATTCATAAGACGGTTTATCTCAAAATTAACCTTGACTTGTGAACCACTCTTTGGTCTCCTGAAGAAAGGAAAGAAATTCCAATGGGACGGCCGATGCCAAGCTACTTTTGAACAGATCAAGGAATACTTACAGAACCCGCCCGTGTTGTCACCGCCAGAGTCGGGGAGACCGTTGATTTTGTATCTTTCAGTAATTGAGACTACAATGGGCTGTATGCTCGCGCAAGAATCAGAGGACAAAGTGGAGAGAGCCATCTACTACCTGAGCAAGAAGATGTTGGAGTATGAGACTCGCTACACACCGTTAGAAAAGGCTTGTTTAGCCTTAGTATGGGCTACCAGGAAGCTGCGGCACTACCTGTTAGCTAACTCCGTAATGTTGGTTTTGAGATTAGATCCCATCAAATATGTCTTCGAGAAACCAGCACTTACGGGTAGGCTAGCTCGTTGGTTGCTGTTGCTTTTCGAATTCGATCTGAAATATGTGACGCGCAAGTCAGTCAAGGGAAGAGCAGTAGCAGAGTTCTTAGCAGATCATCCAGTGGAAGGAGGTGAAGCAATTGAGTACTTATTCCCAGATGAGGCCATTTTGCATATCGACGACGAGTTTTGGACGATGTACTTTGACGGAGTGTCAAATCAGTATGGGTATGGGATAGGAGTATTGCTTATAGCACCTGACAATTCCCGTATCCCTCTAGCCTTCAAACTCCGATTCAAAGTCTCGAACAACGAAGCAGAATACGAAGCATGCATTGCCGGTCTAGAAGCAGCCCTAGAACTAGGGGCAAAACGGTTGGACGTCATCGGCGACTCGAACCTTGTTGTATCTCAAGCGAAAGGAGACTGGAAAGTCAAAGAAGAAAAGATGATTATGTATCACTAGACCTTGGATTTGTTAATTCCTTGGTTTGAGAAATTAAATTTTACTCATCTGTTAAGAGAGAACAACAGGTTCGCAGATTCACTAGCAACTCTATCTTCCATGATAGACATCCCGTTCGGAGTTCGGATGCATCCAGTCATTATCGACCGAAAATTTGTGCCAGCTTACGAGTCGATTGCTGCTATAGATGAGGTTCAAGATGAGAACCCCTGGTATTACGATATTTGGAACTTCTTGGAGAAAGAGGCGTATCCACCAGGGGCAAATGCCAAGGACAAAAGGGCAATCAGGAGAATGGCCGTTCAGTTCATCATCTGCGGAGATAAATTGTATAAAAGAGGTCATCTGGGAATGCATAAGCTGTGCGTTGAAGCTGAAAAATCAAAACGCCTGATGGAGGCCATCCATGGAGGGGAATGTGGTGCGTATATGAACGGGGTAATGTTAGCTCGGAAGATTCTCAGACAGGGTTACTACTGGTCCACCATGGAGTAGGATTGTATCGGCTTTGTTCGATGATGACACAAATGTCAGATCCATGCAAATCGCATGAACATCCCGCCGTTGAAGCTGTACAACATGACTTCGCCATGGCCATTTTCAGTTTGGGGAATCGATGTGATCGGGGCTGTCACGCCAAAGGGGTCTAATGGGCATGAGTTCATCCTGGTCGCGATAGATTATTTCACAAAGTGGGTTGAGGCCCAATTTTATGCGGTGTTAAAGGCTTCACATGTTGCGAAGTTTATCAGAAACAACATCATCTGCCGTTATGGGGTCTCAAACGAGGTCATTTCAGATAACGGTTCCCACTTTAAGAAAGAAGTGATTGATTTGTTGGAAAAATACAATGTGGCTTTTCATAATTCGTCCACCTATCGGCTGCAGACCAATGGAGCGGTCGAGGCCGCCAACAAGAATATCAAACACATACTATAGAAGATGGTGGAAACCTACCGGGATTGGCTAGATAAGCTTCCGTTTGCTCTGTGGGGTTACCGGACTTCAATTAGAATGTCTACTGGAGCGAATTCGTATTCATTAGTTTATGGGATGGAGGCCGTTCTACCTATTGAAATTGAGGTTCCGTCTTTACGAGTACTGGCTGAGTGTCAGATAGCCGAAGCAGATTGGCAGCAGAGCAGATTTGAAGAACTCATGCTCTTTGACGAGCGCAGACTGAAAGCACTGTACCATGTTCAGGGTTATCAGCACAGAATTGCCAGGGCTTTCAACAAGAAAGTTAAGTCCAGGAATTTGAAGGAAGGAGATTTGGTGCTTAAAGACAACCGAGCTTCCATCCACGACCCAAGGGGCAAGTTCAGACCCAATTGGACTGGTCCCTACATCATTAAGTCTATCTGGTCAGGTGGAGCTGTGGTCCTGATGGACCTAGATGGCCTAGAGTTCTCCCAACCGATCAATATGGACAAGTTGAAGAAATATTACCCCTGAGAGGTTCGTTAGGCCAAAAACCCGAAATGGCGACCTAGGCAAAAGTTAGAGCACAAAAAATTTGAAACAATAAAAACTGAACTCGCAAGATTGAAAACCCGCAAAGGGCGTATAGCGACCCCGGTCTTTTCCCATTCGATGTTTGTATCCGGACTTAGGTTCCGTAGATTCTATCTTTGTGTAATGGTTGTTGTTGTCCTATATTTTCTTATTTGGAGTTATAGGATGTGTTGGGCGGGTTTGGAACAGGTTGGTTGAGCTTAGGAACCAAAACTAGTTGCCAGATTTTGGCTTGTCCGCTCGAGCGGGGGTCTTGGCGCTCGAGCGGGAAAAACACCCTTCCAGTATTTCTTGTGTAGGGTTGGACGCTCGAGCGGAGTTGGGCCTCGAGCGGAGAGTGGTGTGTGTGAGTGCCGCTCGAGCGGGGATTTGACGCTCGAGCGGGGACCTGGTTTGTCGAGATGCTGGGAGTGCGCATCCGCCGCTCGAGCGTGGGATTGTCTGCTCGAGCGGGAGTCTGTGAGTCCGCTCGAGCGGGGGTTTGTCCGCTCGAGCGGGGCGGCTGAGTATAAAATCGTGTTTTAGCATTTTTAAAGCAGTTTTTCATCTTCTTTTCAGATTCTAAACCCTAGTTACGAGTTCTCTCTCTCCCAACTCATCTTCTCTCTTAGGATTGATCTATTTAGAGCGTGTATCTACCCTAGTTCCTTCATTAAAAAGGTAGAGGAGAGTGAGGGCTACATTTTAATCTGAGAAATTGTTGGTTTGGAGCACTTTGGAGTTTTGGGCATCATCTTCATCTTCTCCTTTTTGAGTTATTTCTTCGAGGTAGGGATTTCCTACTCCATTTATACGTTTTAATCCTAAGTAGTGGTATTTTGTATGTGGGGGTAGTTTGGTAATTTTGGAGAAACCTTAGGGTTTTGTCATAGATTAATTTATATAATTAATTTAAGGGAAGATTGTGATAGTGGGTTAAATTCATGAGACTGGGAAAGTTAATGGTTTAATGATGTATTTGGTAGTTTAAATACTTACCTTTGAGAATATCGAAATTACATTTATTGTTATAGTTATTTCTTGCTTAGAAATAATTGTTTTGGGCTATCGGTGGAGGATAGCTATTGATTGTTGTAGACCTTGCATGCGGTTTAGGTATAACTGAAATTGAGTCAATTGTTTGACTGTTGAGTTAATACAGAACATTCGTGTATTAATTATGTGTTGTATATGGCATGTATCGATTATGTTGCATATGCATTTGGTTTTGGAGAAGATAGGGGATGAACTCCACGGTTTAGGGGAAGATAGGGGATGGACCTCTAAACCGGACTTGTTGGGAGGAGATAGGGGATGGACTCCAGTAGCATGACTTATGTGTGTGCTTATTGATAATAGAAATATTTCTATTTGTTGTTGATATGATACATCACCACATTGTGTATCAGTTGGGAAGTATGGAAGTGAAGTTGATTGAGATTGATATAACACCAGCATGTGTGTTTATTATATTATAAGAAAGGTTTAACCTGATTTGTTATCCTTGTTGAGTTGTTTGGCCAGGTTCTGAGCCATGTCTGTGTAAATGGAAAGTAAAAGGTGTCATAGACCATGTGTCATAGACAACGTAGGCATTCGTGTCAATAAATTGTAAATTGATTCTCTTGTGTTAACCATGTATCGGGTACTACTGCTTTAGTTAATTCTTATGCTTGGTTTAGTATTTCTCTACTGGGTTGTGGCTCACCCTATATGGGAACTTCATTTTCAGGTTTAGGTGGTTCACTACCTCCAAAGACTTAGCTTGTGAGGATTTGGACTTGAAGACTTGTTTTATTTGTTTAGTTGTTTTATTTGAATTATGTAAACATTCAAGCCTAGGGCTTTATTTGTTTTGAGTTAGAACTCATGAAATTGTGTCCAAGTGTTGGCTTGGCAAGATGTAAGCCCGTAGGGCATTTATTTTGGATGTTTTATTTCGTAATACTCTGATGATTTAAATAATATAATGCTTTTCTTTTAATAATGCATGCCTTGTTTTATATTTAATGGGTTTAATTTTGAGGGCGTTACAACTTGGTATCAGAGCGTACCGGGTTCGAATACCTTGGGTACGTGGAAAGTGATTAGTATCACAATGGGTTCGTCTCGTTTGATAGAGACTTAGTGTAATGATTACATGCTTATATGATAACATGTTTATGTGATTATGTGGGTATGGAATGTAGTTCCTAGGATGTTGATTGGATCCTTGAGTCTCTGAAAGTCTTGTTGGAAGAACTTGATCAATGTTGTTTCCAACCGGAACTTAGTGGCGCCTCGGGACTATCACTATCCAGGAATGAAATTGGTAGGTGCTTATGTGATTATGTGCTTACGTGGTGTGATTTATTGTTGTCCAATGTATTAGGACGTGAGTGTTATAGTTTTGGCACATTATTTAGAGTGCTAACGTCTTTGTTTCCTTTATTAGGATGTCAGGACGAGGATGAGGTCGTGGTAGGCGTGGTAGGCAGGCCAGGCAGGAAGTGCCTATACCAGAGGAAATTCCGGCAGTTCAGGAGGGTGTTGGCCAGGCCAATGTGGCCGAGCCAGTAGGACAACAGTTTATGGGCGCTTTGGCCCAAGGGATAGCAGGGGCATTTCAGGCGTCAGTTGACATTCTAAGGGCTGCGAATCCAGCCCAGGCTGTTGTTGCTGCAGATACAGGGCCTTCTTTTCTGAAGAGGGAATTCTTCCGGTCTCACCCGGACGATTTTTTAGGTGATCCTAGCGAGCCGCTTAAGGCAGATGAATGGCTCGAACAGACAACGAAAACGTTTGAGATGCTAGGCATCGAAGACGAGGTACTGAAGGTGACCTTGGCATCTTTCCAGCTGAAGGAGGATGCGGGTCAGTGGTGGAAGTTCACCAAGAGTCGTATAGGAGGGACTTGGAAGGCTTTTGTTGATGCTTTTCAGGAGAAGTTCCTGTCTCCAGCTGTTCAGGAGAAGTTGAGAGATCAGTTCCGCCAGCTTAAGCAGAACAGTTCATCAGTGGCCGAGTTTGAGGCTACATTCACTAGTTTGTCCAGGTTTGCACCTGAGTTGGTGGCGTCTGAGGAACGCCGTTGCATTGAGTTTGAGAAGAAGTTGAGGCGTGGCCTCATGCTGAGAATTGTAGGGTCTATGATTCGGGATTTTGGGCGATTAGTTGATGCAGCAGCCCATACTGAGATTATGATGCAGGAAGAGGAGGAAGGGCAGAAAGGCTCCAAGAGGAGTTAGGATGGCCAGAGTGATGGCAGGAGACAGAGGGGTTTCATTCCTCAGCAGTCTCAGGGTAGCTTTTCTAGATCGACTTTTCCTGTACCGAGTGCTAGTTCGGGAAAAGGCAGTCAGGGAGACATCACTTGTTTCAAGTGTGGTCAGCTGGGCCACAAGTCTCCAGTTTGTCCTCAGAGGGGAGGAGTTCAGAGAGCAGCATCTTCTTCGGCTCGATCTCAGAGCCAGAGTCAGAGTAGAGGTCAGCCGCTATCGTGTTATCAGTGTGGTCAACCAGGGCACATGAAGAGGTTTTGCCCACAGTTGAGTGGCACACCTGGTGCATCTGGTTCGAGGCAGACTCAGAGTCAGCTGCCTGCTCAGTCAGTTCAGGCCTCGAGGGCCAATCAGGGGGCTTCATCGTCCCAGTCTGTGCAGCAGTCTTATGCTCCGAGGGGTGAGCAGGTTGATCAGAGGTCGTCTGGGCGCGTGTACGCTGTTACTGCGCAGGATCTTGTATCGGCCCCATCTGTTGTGAGAGGTACCTTCTTGTTTTGCAATTCAGTTGCTAGTGTTTTGATCGATACGGGTGCATCTCATTCTTTTGTGTCTGCTGCATTTGCATCCATTTTGGAGTTGGAGTTAGCTCAGTTAGCATCTCCTATTTGTGTAGTGTCACCTCTTGGGGTGAGTTGATTTTGAAACAAGGTGTTAGGGGTTGTGATATAGAGGTCGATGATCATAGAATCCCTTTTTCTTTTGTGGTTATGCCCATGAAGGGCTTTGATGTTATTTTGGGTATGGACTGGTTATCGTCATACCGAGCAGTTATTGATTACTACCGTCAGAGGGTCACTTGTTGTACCGTGAACGGGGAGTGTTTTCATTTTCTGGGGGACCGGGTTGGTAGTGTTTTGCCACCGGAGTATGATCCGCGAGGGCGGAGTGAGCTTAGTGGTCTACTTGCTAGTCTTTCGATTAGTGAGGGTGATGAGACCCAGATTGTGTTGCCGAGGGTGGTTTGTGAGTATTCAGATGTTTTTCCTGAGGATCTTGTTAGTTTGCCACCTCAGCGAGAGATTGAGTTCTCTATTGATTTAGTGCCCGGCACGGCGCCGATTTCTATGGCACCTTACCGTTTTGCCCCAGCCGAGTTAGTTGAGTTGAAGGTTCAACTCCAGGAGTTGTTAGATAAGGGCTATATCCGTCCTAGTGTTTCGCCGTGGGGAGCACCGGCCCTCTTTGCTAAGAAGAAAGGTGGTGCTTTGAGATTGTGTATCGATTACCGGAAGTTGAATCGGGCTACGGTTAAGAATAAGTGTCCTATGCCCCGTATTGATGATTTGTTTGACCAGTTGAAGGGTTCCCGTTGTTTCTCTAAGACAGATTTGAGATCGGGTTATCATCAGTTGAGAGTCAGGGAGGAGGATATTCCTAAGACGGCATTCCGTACACGGTATGGTCACTATGAGTTTCTGGTGATGCCGTTTGGGCTCACCAATGCACCGGCAGTGTTTATGGATTTGATGAACCGGATCTTCCGGGAATTCTTGGATCGTTTTGTGGTCATCTTCGTGGACGACATTCTGATTTATTCACCTTCAAGGGAGGAGCACGAGGAACACTTGAGAGTGGTGCTTGAGTTACTTAGAGCCCATAAGCTGTATGCTAAGTTCGGGAAGTGTGAGTTCTGGCTAGAAGAGGTGAAGTTGTTAGGCCATGTAGTTTCTGGGGAAGGGGTGTCTGTTGATACATCCAAGACTGAGGCAGTGCAAGATTGGGCACAGCCTAAGAGTGTGTTTGAGATCCGCAGTTTTCTGGGATTAGCAGGGTATTACCGTCGGTTTGTGAAAGATTTCTCCAGGTTAGCTTCACCGTTGACTAGATTGACTCGGAAGGGAGTCAAATTTGTATGGAGTGAGACTTGTGAAAAGTCGTTTCAGGAGTTGAAGGTTAGACTGACCACCGCTCCGGTCTTGATTATTCCGGAGAGAGGGTTGGGTTCTGCAGTCTATTGTGATGCCTCACGAGAGGGTCTGGGTTGTGTGTTGATGCAAGAGGGGAAAGTGGTTGCCTATGGCTCACGTCAGTTGAAAATTCACGAGAAGAATTACCCTACGCATGATTTAGAATTAGCAGCTGTGATCTTTGCCTTGAAACTCTGGAGGCATTACCTGTATGGTGAGAGGTTCGAGGTGTTCTCGGACCACAAGAGTTTAAAGTATCTGTTTACACAGAGAGACTTGAACTTGAGGCAAAGGAGGTGGATGGAGTTTATTGAGGACTATGATTTTGAGTTGCATTATCATCCGGGGAAGGCCAATGTCGTGGCCGATGCCCTTAGTAGGAAATCTGTTGGTGACTTAGCTAGTATAGCCATCCGAGAGTGGGAGATGTTGGGTGCACTTGGCGAGTTTGATTTGCTTTTGGGTGAATCCGTTGAGGCTACGACCTTATTTTCTGTTGTTGCACAGCCTACACTTGTGACTCAAGTGTTAGAGGCTCAGAGGGGTGATCTTGAGGTAGAATCTCTCCGAGAGAAGATTTCCAATGAAAAGGTTGAGAAGGGTTTGACGGTGTATCCCGACCTGAGTGTGAGATTCCAAGACCGTCTGTTTGTGCTGGAGTCTTGCCGAGAGGAGGTACTCCGAGAGTTTCATCATTCGCGCCTTGCGGTGCATCCGGGAGGTACTAAGATGTATCAGGATTTGGGTCGCCAGTTTTGGTGGCGGGGTATGAAGAGAGATGTGGCAGCTTTCGTATCTAAGTGCCTTACTTGTCAGCAAGTGAAGGCCGAACATCAGAGGCCAGCGGGTTTGTTACAACCCTTGCCTATTGCCGAGTGGAAGTGGGAGCATGTCACTATGGACTTCGTTGTGGGTCTTCCGAGGACTCAGCGGGGTAGTGATGCTATTTGGGTGGTTGTAGACCGGTTGACGAAGTCAGCACACTTCATTCCTATTCGTGTTAGAGATTCGGTAGATCATCTTGCCGACTTATATATCCGGGACATAGTGAGGTTGCACGGGGTCCCAGTGACGATTGTCTCTGATAGAGATCCTCGTTTTACTGCCAGGTTGTGGCAGAGTTTGCAGAGTGCTTTAGGCACTAAGTTGACTTTTAGCACGGCTTATCATCCTCAGACTGACGGGCAGTCCGAGCGTACTATTCAGATCCTTGAGGATATGCTTCGGGGTTGTGTTATCGACTTTAGTGGGTCGTGGAGAGACACTTACCATTGGTGGAGTTTGCCTACAACAGTTTCAGTCTAGTATCGGTATGGCACCGTTTGAGGCCTTGTATGGCCGACCGTGTAGATCTCCTGTTTGTTGGGCCGAGGTGGGTGATGCACCTTTGTTGGGTCCGGAGTTGGTGAGGGAAACGACGGAGAAAGTTGAACTTATCCCTAAGAGGCTTGTTACAGCACAGAGTCGTCAGAAATCTTATGCCGACCGTAGGAGGAGACCTTTGGTATTCGAGGTGGGTGATCATGTCTTTCTGAAGATATCACCCAAACGAGGCTTGATGAGGTTTGGGAAGAGCGGGAAGTTGTCCCCTCGGTTTTTGGGCCTTTTGAGATCCTTGAGAGGATTGGCGAGGCTGCTTATCGTTTAGCTTTGCCACCGCAGTTATCCGGAGTTCATGATGTGTTTCATGTGAGTATGCTTCGGAAGTATGAGCCAGATCCGTCACATGTGTTGGATTGGACTGATTTAGTAGTTGCTGAGGATGTCTCTTATGAAGAGAGACCAATTCGGGTCTTGGATAGGCGGGATCAAGTTTTGCGAGGCAAAACCATCCCTTTGGTGAAAGTTTTGTGGAAACATCACGGAGTGGAGGAAGCCACTTGGGAACGTGAGTTGGAAGTCCGTGAGAAATATCCGGATATGTTTATTGATTTGTAATCTTGTATTTAGATCTTTCAATATTGTTGAACTTGAGAATTATATATATGTCTTAAGTTAGAAAACATTGAGAATGTTTGGGTTTGATGTTAGCATTTTGAAACTTGCCTTTTTATGGAAGTGAAATGTAACATTTATATATTGAATGTGTTGTTTATACCATGAGATTGAATATGATATGGAAATTGTTAACATTGAAAGGAATAATGCATAATATTGATGCAGGTTGAAATATATGTTGATTTATACATATTGTGAGATGCCTCTTGATAAGAGATGAAGTGACCGGTATTGGGTCAAGTTATTTATTATTGTTATATCATATCATTGGGAATTGAGGCGAACTTGTTTTTACAAACTTATGTTTAATTTCGGGGACGAAATTCTTTTAAGGGGGGGAGGTTATAGCGACCCCGGTCTTTTCCCATTCGATGTTTGTATCCGGACTTAGGTTCCGTAGATTCTATCTTTGTGTAATGGTTGTTGTTGTCCTATATTTTCTTATTTGGAGTTATAGGATGTGTTGGGCGGGTTTGGAACAGGTTGGTTGAGCTTAGGAACCAAAACTAGTTGCCAGATTTTGGCTTGTCCGCTTGAGCGGGGGTCTTGGCGCTCGAGCGGGAAAAACACCCTTCCAGTATTTCTTGTGTAGGGTTGGACGCTCGAGCGGGAGTTGGGCCGCTCGAGCGGGAGTGTGTGAGTGCCGCTCGAGCGGGGATTTGGACGCTCGAGCGGGGACCTGGTTTGTCGAGATGCTGGGAGTGCGCATCCGCCGCTCGAGCGTGGGATTGTCCGCTCGAGCGGGAGTCTGTGAGTGTCCGCTCGAGCGGGGCGGCTGAGTATAAAATCGTGTTTTAGCATTTTTAAAGCAGTTTTTCATCTTCTTTTCAGATTCTAAACCCTAGGTTACGAGTTCTCTCTCTCCCAACTCATCTTCTCTCTTAGGATTGATCTATTTAGAGCGTGTATCTACCCTAGTTCCTTCATTAAAAAGGTAGAGGAGAGTGAGGGCTACATTTTAATCTGAGAAATTGTTGGTTTGGAGCACTTTGGAGTTTTGGGCATCATCTTCATTTTCTCCTTTTTGAGTTATTTCTTCGAGGTAGGGATTTCCTACTCCATTTATACGTTTTAATCCTAAGTAGTGGTATTTTGGTATGTGGGGGTAGTTTGGTAATTTTGGAAGAAACCTTAGGGTTTTGTCATAGATTAATTTATATAATTAATTTAAGGGAAGATTGTGATAGTGGGTTAAATTCATGAGACTGGGAAAGTTAATGGTTTAATGATGTATTTGGTAGTTTAAATACTTACCTTTGAGAATATCGAAATTACATTTATTGTTATAGTTATTTCTTGCTTAGAAATAATTGTTTTGGGCTATCGGTGGAGAATAGCTATTGATTGTTGTAGACCTTGCATACGGTTTAGGTATAACTGAAATTGAGTCAATTGTTTGACTGTTGAGTTAATACAGAACATTCGTGTATTAATTATGTGTTGTATATGGCATGTATCGATTATGTTGCATATGCATTTGGTTTTGGAGAAGATAGGGGATGAACTCCACGGTTTAGGGGAAGATAGGGGATGGACCTCTAAACCGGACTTGTTGGGAGGAGATAGGGGATGGACTCCAGTAGCATGACTTATGTGTGTGCTTATTGATAATAGAAATATTTCTATTTGTTGTTGATATGATACATCACCACATTGTGTATCAGTTGGGAAGTATGGAAGTGAAGTTGATTGAGATTGATATAACACCAGCATGTGTGTTTATTATATTATAAGAAATGTTTAACCTGATTTGTTATCCTTGTTAAGTTGTTTGGCCAGGTTCTGAGCCATGTCTGTGTAAATGGAAAGTAAAAGGTGTCATAGACCATGTGTCATAGACAACGTAGGCATTCGTGTCAATAAATTGTAAATTGATTCTCTTGTGTTAACCATGTATCGGGTACTACTGCTTTAGTTAATTCTTATGCTTGGTTTAGTATTTCTCTACTGGGTTGTGGCTCACCCTATATGGGAACTTCATTTTCAGGTTCAGGTGGTTCACTACCTCCAAAGACTTAGCTTGTGAGGATTTGGACTTGAAGACTTGTTTTATTTGTTTAGTTGTTTTATTTGAATTATGTAAACATTCAAGCCTAGGGCTTTATTTGTTTTGAGTTAGAACTCATGAAATTGTGTCCAAGTGTTGGCTTGGCAAGATGTAAGCCCGTAGGGCATTTATTTTGGATGTTTTATTTCGTAATACTCTGATGATTTAAATAATATAATGCTTTTCTTTTAATAATGCATGCCTTGTTTTATATTTAATGGGTTTAATTTTGAGGGCGTTACAGGGCGGCCTTGGCAAAAGTTAGAGCGTAAAAGGAGAGTGAAAATACTCGAGTGAACCCGAGCCTGAACTACGTAAGGCTTGATTCCCATCTTTGGGATACGTAGGCAACTTTATCCTGAAGTTCAGCCATAAACTTTTCCCCGATCAACTTTGGCTATTTGATCATCTCATCCATCTTTGTCTATTCAGCATTCAAGAGTTCGGTTATGATCTCCGATGCAATGCTTTTCAAACTAGGGGCAACTTTCCGTTGCTATGTAGTGCTGCGGTACTATTCAGACTAGGGGCAACTTTCCAGTTGCTGGGGTCCAAGGTTGTGCATCTCAGTGACAGATTTCAGGCGTGTCCAGTTCTGATTCATATCGAAAATGGTTTTGAAAAGTTTTAATAAAAGTTGACTTTGCTCAAAATTAATCTTTTTACAACTTAGACCATTTTTGGACCAAAGCGGAAAATTTTCAGTACTCACAACCTTCAATTTCATTGATTTCAATACAGAGTTCTCCTGCTCTTGCATACAAATTGAAGTTGCTTTTTTATTACAATCATAAAGAAAACTTGAAAGTACTAATAAAGCAATAAATTCAGGGCATAGATAAGTCAGGTGTTCCTGCGATCCCTCCCAGAGCTGGTCGAAGCTTCTGATGCCAAAGTGGGCCCTTCCTGTGCCTCTTCATTAAGCCAATCCAAGCACTCATCAGACAAAGTGCAACTGAAAGTGGGAGCGGGGGCCAGGAGCTCTCTAGTCCTCCATGCTGTGGCATACCGGACAAGCTGCGCGCCTCGAACTGGGAATGCAGCAGGGTACTCTATCCCCTCTGGCGGGCAAGTCTGATCATGTCCGAATTGGCGCTAGAACCGGAACAGAAAATAGAAGACACAATGTGTCATGCCAATCAATTGAATCCTAGGTTGACGGGTCATGTTGTAACTCATTGCTGGCAGATTGAGCCAAGGGCAGCGCTAAGCGATGTGGTTTGCAGACACATTGCACATCCAGTTGTACCACCACCCCTCATCCAGGGCACTGACCAGGCATTGTCGGAAAAAAGTAGCCGTGAGCTGAGTATGCGGGACAAGACTCCACAATCTGTAACTTGTCCATTAACCACACCTGGGGAGGGATTGAAAAATGAGAGAATAAAGAATAGAGAAATGTACGATGAGAGAAAAGTAAGAAAAGGGTTTTGTGAGAAAAACCGTGCCTGAGGGCCGAGTGATGTGAGCAATACATATGTGAGATTGGGTGGGAAACATTACCTACAACAGTAGTGGGCTCCCTGCAAGCCTAGCCGTCTCCCGGCAATGAAAGGCGTCTAAGCCCATCAATGTCTCAGCCAATGTCATGGCAATGCAACTCTTGCTCTCCTTCAAACCTTAGGCAATCTTAATCAACCGGACACTGAATCCACCAGATCCCGGGTGTAGACACCCCATTTTTGACCGCCCTTCAGACTTGGACGCGACTGATGGTTTTAGAAGTTGTGCAGTGCAAAGGTTCAATTTCTTCGGCAAGAGGAGAGCCAAATCTCAACTTCATACCCCTTTTTGGACCAAAACAATCTTGATCAAAAGATTTTAGACCTTAAAAACCCTCTCTTTCAAAACGTTTTTGAAATAAAGTTTTTACGATGTTCCGAGGCTCGCATTTTGTCAAGTGTTGCGCTTTTCGGTAAACTGAGCAAGGACAAAGTGGAAATGAATGAAAGAGAAATGAAATCTTTGAAAAATCTTTCAAAACACCTTGTCTAGGGGTTTGGAGTTGAAGAAAAGAGGAGAAGAGAGACGAAAAACTAGTTTGGGAGAGGTTCGGCATGAATCCGGGTAGGACCGAAACTGCGCGACTCCACCGAAAAGGGCATAACTCTTTACACAGGAGGAATTTTGATGTGAGGTTGGTGCCATTGGAAAGCTGACTTCTGGGGCTTCAATGTAGCCACATGTCAAATCAGAAAATCAGATGGCCAACCAGCTTTTTTGGTCAAAAGTGGTTCAGTATGAATCCGAGAAGGAGAGAAAACATCTGCGCGGCTTCACCAAAACGGGCATAACTCTTTTCAATGGAGAAATTAAGATATGAGGCCACCACTGTTGGAAAGCTTACTTCTGGAGCTTCATTTTTCACTCAAGAATCTCCTAAAGCCAAGTCCGGTTGGGGGAGATATGGTTGGTTGAAGTCCAGTTGGACCGAATCTGCGCGGCTTCATCAAAACTGGCATAACTTTTTGTACAGAATGAATTTTAATGCAAGGTTTGTGGCATTGGAAAGCTAACTTCAAGGGATTCATGGATGATCAGCTTTGGGGCTTGAACCTTTTGACCCCTGGTCGGCCGACCATGCAAAGTGGTCGGCCGACCACCTTGGACCTTTTTAACTGGTTGGCCAGCTTTGTCTCAGTAAGTGTATTCCAGCTGTGCCTGCTGTTTGCCATTTGTTGCATCCTCCATACACGTGTATGGAGGATGTTTAACCTAGATTTAAAGCTTCTTTGAGAAGATTTAGCCCCTCTCTTATATAAATGGAGGCCTCTTCTTCCATTGCAAGGGTTCAACATTTTTGGTTAAGAGATATACATACATCCCTCTCTATCTCTCTCTTTTGTGCTCAAAAGTCTATTTTTCTTGCATATTTACACTACATCTCTTAGCCTAACCCCTCCAATACTAACCTAATCTTCTTGGAAGGTCTTGAGAGGTCCTAAGATTTGAGTTTTTGGCCTCAAAAGCTGCTGGAGTCATTGGCTACAAGGGTAACACTCCTATTCCCTCTTTTTGGTCATTATCTTGCTTCATCTATTAGTTATACTTGCAAGCATTTTCGAGTCTTGGTGTAAACTGAAAATAGTCTTATTTTCGGCTCCTCTTCATGTTTTTTTAAGAGCATTTTTCTGTTGGGGGTCATCTACCCCCTTGTATGCTTCATCTCTCTTTTAGGGCTTATTTTGCTTCATTGTTTAGCCTTATTTGAAAGCATTTCTGGGTTTCGAAATAAACTGTAAAGTGTCTTATTTTGAGCCCCTCTTAAATTTTTATTAAGGACATTTTTCTGTTTGAGGTCATCTACCTCCTCGTATCCTCCATCTCTCTTTTAGGGTTTATTTTCCATCATATCTTAGCCTTACTTGTGAGCATTTTCGAGATCTTTCATAAACTGAAAATAGTCTTATTTTGAGTCCCTCTTGAAGTTTTATTAAGGGCATTTTTATGTTTGGGGTTATCTTCCCCTTTGCATGCTTCATTTCCTCATGATTAGGGCTATGCATTAGAGCATTTGCATTGGCCTTGGTTTGGCCTCTTAGCCACTGGAATCCAGTGGATTTTCAGTGGCTTAGATGTATTTTTGAGCCTTAAAATCAGAGGGGGGTGACCCCCTCTCTCCTTGTCTTGTTTGATGCCCTTTTTGGCCTTCCAAAGGGGCCCCTATTTGCAAGCTTCCAAGCTTCATTTCCAGCATTTTTTAGTGGGTTTTAGGACCCCCATAACTCATTTTCAGAGCTGGTTTTGCTATGCTAAGTCTCCTTGGTGCATGTGTAGAGTAACCTCTCTTGTAGCTTATCAAAGGGGCTCATCATTCTTGCATGTGTTGATTGAATTTCAGTGGGTATTTGGGCATTTTTTGACATATTTTATTACTCTTTTTGGCTGGTTTGGTGAGATCTCATATGCTTCATATAGGTGTAGTGTAAACCATGCTTACTAGCCAATGTTGCATGTTGTTTTACCCCTTCATGTTAGCACCTTTTGGCCATGCTTTAAACTGATAATATGCTTATTTTGGACTGCCCTAGCTCTGTTTTTGGGTCTTGTGGTTGAATGATGTTAGTTTTGCATGCTTGTAGTTCAAGGTCTATGCTTAGCTTTGAGTTTTGAGATCCATTCCATGAATATGCTGAGGTGTGTTCATGTTTTGAGCCTATTATTCATCACATTTCAGAGCTTGTTTGACTGCCATGTTTCCATGTTTTCATCTCTTTAAATGCGTTTGAGAGTCGGGCTTGTATGCCCCATTTACTGACCATTGAATGAGCTCCATTTCGTTGCATTCTGAGTCATCATTTTAGGCCAATTTCCCACTGTTTCAGACCAGCCTAGGGTCTGTTTGGGGTTAGTTTCGCCTTTGGTGCATTGCTTTGGGTACCTTTAGTGTAGCGCACTTCACTAGTTTCGGTACCCGGGCCCCCTAGCTTGCATCGTATGCCATATTTGCATGTTTCGGGACCATATTTCATGCTGTTTTAGAGCTATAATTTATGCTATTCCATGTCATGTTTCATCCCTTGCCATGCTTTGGTAGAGTAGCATTTGATGCCTTAGGTTCGGTCCTCGGTATGCGTGCATGTGTGCACGCATTTTGGTTATCTCATTTTCATCTTATGGCCACTGATGTGAGTGTGGCCGAGGTCCACTCACATTGGTATAAGTCCATCTTGCATCGAGCATGCCATGTAGTTCATGTTGTTGCATGTTTAGCCTTTGTATTGTGTATGCTAGGTTGTTAGGAGCATTGTGCATGCCATGCTATGTCATTCCTCGCATTGTGTGTGCTAGGTTGATAGTCACATTGAGTAGGCCTTAGTTCATGAGCATTGCGCATGCCATGTAGTGTTAGCATTGTATATGCTAGGTGCATGTTTGCATTTTATCCCTTGCATGCTTGCATCACTTGGTTGCATTGCACTTAGGATTGCATGCTAGTTGCATTTGCACGTGCCATGCATTGCTTGTTGCATTGTGCTTGGAGTAGGATTTAGTCCAAGCACGGGAAACGAGGGACATTTCGTACTCCAAGTGACGAAACGTGCCTCGATTCTCGGTTGCCAACATTCCGGATTTCCCATGATGGAGTTTAGGCCTTAAGTGTGTATTTGTGCATTCATGTCACATTAAAACGTGTAATTCGACTCCTCAGCCATCATGCATTGAGATGCGTGGTTGATGGCCCGAGGACCGAGGGCCACACTCCCTAGAGCTTGTGCAAGGACGGGGAGGAGTGGTCGCGCACACATATGTTGAAATACCTTGCTTTCTCTCCTTCTTGCCTTTGTTGCAGAAAAACCAGAGTCCAGGGGCAGAAAGTGGTCGGCCGACCACCTTTTTTGGTTTCCACCATAATAGGTGGTCGGCAAGGTTTTTCCAATCCAATACCTGGTCGACAGCCTTCCCAAGGTGGAGCTTTAGCCTTCTGGAGCTTTGTGTAAGTTTCTGAAATCAGTTGCAAGCAAAGGTGAGAAGATGCATCGCAATGGAATTTACCGACAAAAGCGCATCGAGCATGCATGCATCCATTATCATCCAAAATAGAGCCGAGGCAGTCACATTCATTTAATTTATTTGCTTACTTAGCTAATTCGTTAATTAGTTAGTGGTTGTGTAATAATTAATTATGATTCGTTATTCATTCGAACTGTTTTACTTTCGAACTGTATATTATTTATTCGGACCCTCCGAGCGAGGGCACAATTGTAATAAGTGTGCGTGTGTGTGATGTATGTCTTCCAACCCCACGTCTTTCTCCCTTTTATTTACCAGCTTATGATGGTTAGATTAGGGCATGTTTCAATTAGCATACTTATGCTCGCATGTTTGCATCCATTCATCTGTCTTGCATGCATCGGGCTCGGCGTATCATACCAATTGCATTGTATTTCAATTTCAAGTTGAATACGTGTTAGCTGTAGCATCGTCATATGCCATCCTAGAATAGCCGAGCTTATTGTAGTTGCATTTTTGCATGTGTTGCATTAGGCATCTCAGCATAGTTAGGATTCATGCGTGTTTTCTAATCAGCTCTTTGTTTTTGCTTAGAGTACTCGATAAGTTTTATGCTTTAGCATCCTTGTATGCGTGTGAGTGTTGCCATGATAGCATGCTTTACCATGAGGCTATGTGCTTATGTGATATATCTGCCTGAATGCCTGTGGGTGAAGGTTGGGTTACTTGGATTGGAACAATGCACTGACTGTGAGTTTTAAGCCCACTAGATAGTGGCAAAATCATATTTTCTAAGCCCACCTGAGGGTGGCAAATCCACATTTTAGCCTACTTGCGAGTAGCAAACCGTTTTCAAAACAAACATGAGATGTTTCGTTCCAATTCAGGCGATCCAGTCTATACTTGTATGTTGTGCGCATCACATAGTAAATCTAGGCTAATAACCGGAATAAGAACGCATAATGTTTTCAAAACTGGATATCATGGTTAGTAGAGGCCGATCTTTGATCGGGCGAGCGGAGGTGCTCACGAAGTGACCTTCCCCAATCGTACCCAAGTTCCCGAGCCGAGGCAACTTTGGTGATAACGAACACGTGGCCTTAGGCAACGAGTCAGGGTTTCCTAAATTTCTCCAAAAATAAATATTTAGGTGGCGACTCTGTATCTGGCAAAGCAGTCTATGTTTGGCACTTCTTTCTAAAACTTTGTTTTTCAAAACAATTTGCCAGATTTGGACTCTTTGATGATTCATCGGTCTTGCATTGCACTCCGCGAGATTAGATACAGGACCATGACATTGAGTCCTGAACTGTAGTGAGCTCAAATGAACAAAACGGGATTCCTTCCCGGGACGTTCGGGGACGTCTACACCGTGGCAAGCAAGCAATGAGATAGCAAGCATAGGCAAAGCGCGTGTTGTCGATAGCCCTGCCAATGATGGTCGCCGCGGTTACCAGCATCAGAAAACTGGCAAACCAAGCTGGGGATGTCCAACTCCCCGTCATGAACCAATGATTGAGCGTCATGCAAGGTGAGGCAGCACATTTGCCCTAGGGCTTGGACTTGGCCAAATCGGAGTTGAGGCAAGATTTCCTCGTTACACTCGGACTCCATCAAAGCTTAGAAATCTTCAAAAGTAGGACACATCTCTTGCCCACTGAAGCTAAAGACGTGTGTTACCGGATTCCAAAACCTTGCCGCGACATGGAGGAAGGGCAGATGTAGCGGAGTACGGCCCAGCGTGAATAGTGCATTCAAGCGGAAGCCCCGGAAGTTCAACTTTTCTAAGCCATCTAGAGAAGTGATCCAAGCTGTGAGATTTTAGGTGAGGAACGCCTCCATTTTGATGCAAAATTGAGATGAAATGAATGAACCACAAGGCTGGAGCTTTTAAAGAGGATAAGACACTGTTCGGGGAACACGTGTCGAAAATTTGGTGGCTGCCAAGATAGGTGGTTGCCCGACCACCTTTTCTGGTAGGCCGACCACCCCTCTCCCCTTCAATGCAAAAAGCTGGTCGGCCAGCTTCCCTAGGTGGTCGGCCATGGAGAGGAGGGTGGCTTTGGTCTTGTTCTAGCTTCTAGAAGAAAGTTCCTGGCATTTCCATGCATTGAGAGTGTTGAAGGTGCATGTTTTCCTCTATTTCGGATGCGTTCCATCACCCAGATCGTCCGAAATGCATTTGTTTATCGAGTTGTTGTTAAGTCCTGCTTATTGAGTTGTTATTTTGATTATCGAGTTGTTGTTTTGCTTACCGAGTTGTTAAGCTTATCGAGTTGTTAAGTTTTGTCGAGTTGACGAGTTTTGTGTATCGAGTGGTTACTCTTTGTTTAATCAACACTCTTATGTCTTGCTTATCGAGTTGTAAGTTTAATCAACATTGTTGTGTCTTGCTTATCGAGTTGTAAACTTGCTAAGGTTATGTTCTTGCTTAGTAAGTTAGGTTGTCTTGTTTGTTGCGTCGGTTCACTACTTGACTTGGCAATTTTCAATGCACAAATTCCATTCAATCTCATTTTTGTGCAAAATGATGCGATGCGATGCTAAGAATATAAAATACAACACTTTTTGAATAAAAGCTGTTTCATTCCATCATGCTTCCTTTGCTACAACATTTTACAACAAGGGTACAAGTTTTACAGAAAATAAAACTGCCTAATAATGTACAATGTGCTACAACTACTAGTAAAAAAGACAAATAAAGCAGGAACATCTGTGCTCTCAAGTGCAAGAATAAGAGGCCCTCTTCGTCCTCTTTGGCTGAGAAGTCCCTGCACCATCTCCACCAGCACCATCATCTGAACCAGAGCTGCTGTCCTCGGAACCCTCCTCGGCATCACCTCTATCCTCAGAATCGGACTCAGAGTCCTCATCTCTGCCTGCGAATGTCTCTGACTGAGGATGCGCGGACTCTTCCTCCCCGCTAGACTCCTCCTCTATGACATGCGCTCTGCGTCCGCCTCGTCTGTGAGACGACTCCCCTCTCCCAGCTCCTCGAGAGGGCCTAGATGGCCCAGCTCCCCGGGAAGGCCCAGGTGGCCCGGCCTGTGGCCCGGTATATATCGGAGGCATCTGAAAAGAAAGAGTGCAATTTGAATGCATCAGCCAAAGTATGTATATCAGATACAGGTGCAAGGAAACTACATAGAGTGAATGTATGCAGATATAGTACATGAATGTGGTGTGTGTGTCAGATGTGCTCTATACATACAGTCAATCGACGCAGTGAAATGTTCAAGTTCAGCATGTCATCAGAAGTATGATAAATGCAAGAAAACTAAAGAGTACCGGGACACCGATGATGGACAGCTGTGCCTCTCTCCGCAAGACCATCCCTCAAGTGAGGCCACCAATCCGAGCATCCCCTCCATGTACTCTCTGGGTGGCTGCAGATACAAGCTCAAATCACCAGTGAATGAATGAGTACCTAAGTAGCTGAGTGATAAATGAAAAACAGTGGAACATACCGGTGGTGAGTTGGGATCATAGACGTATGGATGACCAGGCATAGGAGGCTTTATCGGGATCGGGTAGGAAGTCCCGTATCGCCATCCCGTCAACTCAGTCGGCATATCTGGCCATCCAGGGTGATGATAAGTCGGAGGAATCGAGGGGACCAGTCCAGCCCCACCTCTAGATGTACCAGCCCTACTGGTCGAAGGAATGTCTCTAGCTCGGGTGCGACTCGAGGATGGCATACCAGCGGATCTCCTCGCGGGAGTACGTATGCCTGCCAATGGAGGCATCAAGTATGTGTGACGGTAGGTCGCGTAATCCCCGTCCTCCAAGTGTAGCAACACGTCAATGCCTAACATGGCGTTGTCGACGCCCTGAGGAGTGAGACTATCAGCAGATCGCATATCATCCGGAGGTGTTGAGGGAACACTCTGCTTGGGGAAGCCCAGAGTCTGGCGCATGAAGCAGTCCCCAGAAACCAGGCCCTACCAGCTGGCCCCTCAAACAAGATCCTATACCGGGAAGCGGCCCATCCTCCGGCAAACTGAAATCGGAGTTCTCCACCCAAAGGCGCCCAAGGCTGCCATGTAATCTGCGGATAACCAATGCATAAGCCGATTAGAAATTGTAGATGTGCAAGATAAATCAAAGGTTGAAGGCATGGAGAACCGAGAGTTCTGAATTACCTTTGTCGGCCGCACTGTGTTGAAGAACTGCCGCAGGTAGGGGAGAGTCTCCCGGGGGCGCGGTCGGTACTGGCCCTCGAAAACGAGCGAATAGGGGGTCATGAGGGGCACCTCCACCTCGAGCTCTGGGGCTAGCGTCGGGAAATATGCAAAAACCCATAACTGTGGAAAACAGGGCAAAAGCCATCAGAATACAGAATGCTGAGTGCAGAATCTGAATACAGAATGCTGAGTGCAGAATCTGAATATAGAATACTGAGGGCAGAATCTGAGTACAGAATGTAAAGTGTGCCGTGTGTGCTATGTACAGATAATGAAAAGCAGAAATGTAAATCGAGAGGGCAGAAAGTACCTCCCAAGCTCTCCAATAGCCGCCGACTATGTTCCCCCGTCCGCGGGAGGTCGCGCTCATGTAGCAATAAAGGGTAGCCAAGCCGATGCCACCCCAATCATACTAACTGATCTGCGATAGGTCTACCAGAGCACTCAGCAGATATAGCCCAACGGTGTTCCCTCTATCGGCAAATAGAGTGGTCTCGAAGAGGAACATAAAAAATCCTCGGGTGTACTGTGCTATCTCCACGGGAGTCTCGGGCTCCCTCTGTCTGAAATATGAGGAAAGCCAGGTATACCGGACTCTGCTTGAGGATCTGTCAACTGGTGGGCAAGCTCCTAACAGATAAATCCAAGCAGCCTCCCACTCGCCCATGTCCTCGTCATAAGGGATCACCCAACCTCCCACGTCAAGGCCTATCAGTACAGCAAAGTCGAACGGGGTCATAGTCATGTCCCCGGTAGCGGAGAAATAGAAGGAGTTGGTGGTGTCCCACTATCTCTCTACAAGGGCACTCATCAACGTTCTGCTAGCAGGATAGCGAGAAATCCCAGTGCAGAAGGGTCCGAACCCTGCCTGGTCAACCCAATCCCGAACAGCCTCTGGGAGCTCTGCATACCACTCCCTCGCAACAATGGAGCTGTATCCTCGTGTAACGCGGGAAGACGCCTGCATTCATAATGAACACATGTATTCAGTTTCAGAATGAAATGAATAAGCTCCATGCAAATGAAATGAGTAAGCTGCGTGCGAATGAAATGAATAAGCTGTGTGCAAATGAAATGAGTAAGCTGCGTGCGAATAAAATGAATAAGCTGCGTGCAAATGAAATGAGTAAGCTGCATGCGAATGAAATGTATAAGCTGCATGCGAATTAAATGTATGAGCTGTGTGTAAACCAAGTGCTGTGTTATGAGCCGTGTGTTCAGATTAAGCAGTGTTGTATGATGGGCTGTGTGTTCATCATCAAAGTTTGGGCTGCGTGTTCACAATAAAATATGGGCTGCGTGTTCATCATCAAAGTTTGGGCTGCGTGTTCAACTTTCAACAAGTGTGTGCTGCGTGTTCACAATCAAATATGGGCTGCGTGTTCATCATCAAAGTTTAGGCTGCGTGTTCAACTTTCAACAAGTGTGTGCTGCGTGTTCACAATCCAATATGGGCTGCGTGTTCATCATCAAAGTTTAGGCTGCATGTTCAACTTTCAACAAGTGTGTGCTGCGGGTTCACAATCAAATATGGGTTGCGTGTTCATCATCAAAGTTTGGGCTGCGTGTTCAACTTTCAACAAGTGTGTGCTGCGTGTTCACAATCAAATATGGGCTGCGTGTTCATCATCAAAGTTTGGGCTGCGTGTTCAACTTTCAACAAGTGTGTGCTGCGTGTTCACAATCAAATATGGGCTGCGTGTTCATCATCAAAGTTTGGGCTGCGTGTTCAACTTTCAATCAGTGTGTGCTGCGTGTTCACAACCAGATATGGGCTGCGTGTTCATCATCAAAGTTTGGGCCGCGTGTTCAACTTTCAACAAGTGTGTGCTACGTGTTCACAATCAAATATGGGCTGCGTGTTCATCATCAAAGTTTGGGCTGCATGTTCAACTTTCAACAAGTGTGTGCTGCGTGTTCATAATCAAATATGGGCTGCGTGTTCATCATCAAAGTTTGGGCTGCGTGTTCAACTTTCAATTAGTGTGTGCTGCGTGTTCACAACCAGATATGGGCTGCGTGTTCATCATCAAAGTTTGGGCCGCGTGTTCAACTTTCAACAAGTGTGTGCTGCGTGTTCACAATCAAATATGGGCTGCGTGTTCATCATCAAAGTTGGGGCTGCGTGTTTAACTTTCAACAAGTGTGTGCTGCGTGTTCACAATCAGATATGGGCTGCGTGTTCATCATCAAAGTTTGGGCTGCGTGTTCAACTTTCAACAAGTGTGTGCTGTGTGTTCACAATCAATACATGGACTGCGGGTTTAGAAATTCAAGTGTTTGGGCTGTGTGTTCAAAATGTGAACAGAATATTACGTTATAAACTAAGTGTTCAGAACAAGCTGTGTGCTAGAATGAGCAGATAAGCGTACATAGCATGAAACGCATGGAAAATGCAGAATATAAGGCGAAAAATGTAAAAAGTGAGGTACATACCTCTCGTGCCTGATGAGAGATGTGGGACTCCAGCTCCCGCAATAACAAATCCACAGGTGCTCGGGCATCAAAGTCGGTGAAATGATAGAAAACTGCCCGATGAAGGACGTGTGTCGGAGGGTCATACCTCTCGGGAATGAATGGCCGAACCCTCGGAGGTAAAGACATGATGTTTGGCTCACCTCCGGCACCTAGAGAACCTTCGCCATGGGGAAAGTGACCCGCCATCTCAAGAAATCTGCAAAAAGAAGCAAAAATGAGCGAAATGAGCCAAAATTGGAAAAAGTCAACAAAAGTCAACCCTCGGGAAATGAAAAAGTCAACAAAAGTCAACTCCCAAGAAAATCTTCCAAATATTGAGACAAACTTACCTCAAGTGGTGAAAATGAGAAAAGAAGCACCGAAATCAAAATTTAATCGGTTCAAAGTGAAGAGAACTGAAAGTTTTCGCGAAACAACTTTGCGTGGGGCGTTGGAAAACGCGTATAGAGCGCAGATCTGAGAGAGAAAATGCTCTAGGAAGGTAGAGGGACTGATTTCGAACTTGGAGTTATGAGCAAAAAGTGTTTGGCTTTGTATATTTAAAGAAATGAGCATGAAAGTACCAAAATGCCCCGGATTTGGGCTAGGTGGTCGACCGGCCACCTTTTCTGGTAGGCCGACCACCTCCTTGCCTCACCCCTGGTCGGTGGCCTCCAGTGGACTCCAAACCTGGTCGTTGGTGTCCCTAAGGTGGTCTCTAAGGTCTCTGCAAATTTTGGTAGTGATCGGAGTCCCCGGCACTCGAGAAAGTACAAAGAAAGTGCACTTTTCGTCGCGAAATCCCTCCTCGGGAACTTCAACTCCAACTTTCAATGCGTGTTTCATCGTCACTCGCTGAGAGCAAGATGTATCCTTTTTGAATATGTTGTGACCCTTCTGGGAGGTAAACCGGAGGTCGCGATTGAGTTGCATTCGTCGAAACTTGCGTTTCTTTGCTCGTTGTTTCATGACAAACATGCATTCGAGTTTGCACTTATCCTGCATTGTTATGCATGTCACTTGCATTCTCATGCATACCACTTGCATTGTTGTGCACGTTTCACGGGTATTGTCATACCCTCATGCTTAACTTGTGTTGTCACGCACATTTCTTCTCGCATTGCAATGCACTGTTCCATCGGCATCATGTCTATCCGCGTTCAATATAGCGTTGAACATGTGTTGCTAACTATGTTGTGCTTGTTAAGTTTCTCTCTTTTGCAAGCATGATATTGTATGTACGGTTCATTTGAAGCTGGTGTGACCAGATGAATCGCGCAGGTATTGTATCTTCTCCGTGTGAGACGTCGCGAGAATTGAATAATTCTCCGCATTCTTAAACTGCATGAAATGTAGTTATTGCTTTGCATTCTTGCTTAAAACTGTTGCGTGTGCGCTTCATTACAGCTTGCTGCTTTGCATGATCATGAGTTACATTCGGTTTGGTGCATATCGTTTTGTATTTTGCCCCCGCCTGCGGGCACATCTCTTTTTATCTCGCCTATTTGTCTAAGTCTTCGGCCTTGTCAAAAATGGGTCGTCTCTGGGCTTTGACATTCACTCTCGTCACGTGTGTTTCGAGTTCGGTCAAAGAGGGGCAACTGTAGACACCCCATTTTTGACCGACCTTAAGACTCAGACGTCACCGATTGAGCGCTCGGTGATGTTGCATGTTGTGCTCGTTCTGAGGTTTCAGAGTCTCGGCTGCGAGCCTTGCCTCCGGACTTCGGGGCTCTTTTGTGCTTTGCCTCGGTTTGTGAACCAGGTCCTGTTTTCTTTGTTTTCTCTTCCCAAGGGAGGGAGAGGTCTCGTAGACCATCTCTCAGTGGCCGTAGGCTACATTTCATGATCGTAGGCCATTTTTCCCGTTTGGAGGCCAGTTTCTGGTTTTCGGGGCCGTCGGCCGTGTGCCTCGGTTCGGGACCACCTAACTACCTCCGTTTGCTTCGGTTTTTGGTACACACCTTGTTTCCTCTTCTTTGAGGGACACTGTGGCCCGGGAGACCACCTTTGTGGTCATACGCCACCTCCGGTGCTTAACAGCCTGTTTTCGGGGCCCCGGGCTGTGCGTTTTGGTCCCCGAACCCTTGTTTTGCATCGGTTAGGGTTCATTTTTGGTGTGGACCTTTGTTTCATTGCTAGGAAGGTGGTAGGATGGTGGGAGACCAGCAATTCTTTTGAAAATTATTTTCTCTCTCCTTCAGCCGATTTTTCTGACAGAAAGCTAGTTTTTCTCACTTTTGAGCCATAATTTCTGGTTTTTCATACCATCATTGTGTTGTGCATACCTGGGAGGCCCCCAATATGGGTAGGCCGACCAGTATTTCTTCTTGACCCTTTTGAACCTTGCTAAAAAGCTGGTTTTTCTCTCTCCTGGGTCACTTTTTCTAGTTTTTCACCATACAGCTGTGTTGCACTCATCTGGGAGACCACCAATTTGGGGTGGCCGACCAGAAATTTTCCTTGACCTTTTTGACCCTTGGTCGGCCGACCAGGGGGGTGGCCGGCCGACCACCTTAACTGGTCGGCCTGCCATCTGCTTTTTGCTCTCTTTGAATGCTTTATAGCTGTGCCAGCTGGGGGCCATTTGGAGCATCCTCCATACACGTGTATGAAGGATATTTGAGGCTTCTTGGAGAAGCTTTAGAGCCTCTCCTCTATAAAGGGGAGGCTGATCTTTGTTTGGAAGGGTTGAACAAATTTGAAGGCTTAGACATCTCTTTCTTCCTATATCTTTACACTTGAGCCTCCAAACCCTAGTTTTCTTGCACCATTTGCACACCAACCCTTAGTACAACACCTCCATCATCCATTCCAGCATCTTGGAGCTGATTTGAAGGGGTTGAAGGTTCACCAACTTGGTCCAAAAGTTGCTGGAAATCTGCTCTTCAAGGGCGAGTCCCTATTTCCCTTTTTCTTGCATTTTTTTCTCCATCGATTAGCCTTATTTTCAAGCATTTTTGGACTTTGTTATAAACTATAAAGTGTCTTATTTTGAGCTCCTCTTGAAGATTGTATAAGGACACTTTTCTGTTTGAGGTCTCCTACATCCTTGTATGCTTTATCCCTCTTTGTAGGCTTATTTTGCATCATAGCTTAGTCCTATTTTTGAGCATTTTCGAGATTTGTCATAAACTTAAAAAAGTTTCCTTTTGAGCTTATAAACATGTTTACTTAAGGTCACTTCTCTGTTTGGGGTCATCTTCCCCCTTGCATGCTTCATTTCCTCATGTTTTGAGCTATGCATTAGAGCATTTGCATTGGCCTTGGTTTGGCCTCTTAGCCACTAAAATCCAGTGGATTTTTAGTGGCTTAGATGTATCTTTGAGCTTCAAAATCATAGAGGGGTGACCCTCTCACCCCTTGTTCTCTTTACTAGCACTGTTGGCCTTCCAAAGGGACTCCTTTTTGCATGCATTGAAGTCATGTTTCAGGCATCATTTTATGAGTTTTAAGGTCTGCCTAGGCTCTATCAAGAGCCCATTTTGCCATATTTTATGTCTATGTTGCATGTGTAGAGCAATCCCATTCAAGGCCTTTCAAAGGGACCTTTCTTTGCTTGTTTCCTAGACTGATTTTAGGGCCTATTTGGTTGGTTTTAGGGCTTTCATAACTCATTTCAAGAGGTGGTTTTTCCCTTTTGTTTATCTATCATATAGGTGTAGAATACCCCCTTGCATGGCCCTCCAAAGGAACCCCTCATTTTTGCATGCATTGACTGAGTTTCAGTGGTTATTTGGGCATATTTTGGCATGAAATACTTCTATTTTGGTTTTTTGGGTGGGCCCTCATATGCTTCATACAGTTGTAGAACAACTAATGGTTTACTAGCTTTCTTTGCATGCTTTGTGGACCCTTGATGTTAGCACTTTTTGGCCACACCTTAAACTGATAATGTGCTTATTTTGGACTACCCTAGCTCTATTTTTAGGCCTCATGGTCGAATGATGTTTGTTTTGCATGCTTGTAGTTCAATACCTATGCTCAACTTTGAGTTTTGAGGTTCATTGCATGCATGTGCTGAGGTGTGTTCATGTTTTGAGGTCATTTTTCATCTTATTTCAGAGCTGGTTTGAATGCCATATTGCCATGTTTTCATCTCTTTAAGTGTGCTTGAGAGTTGTGCGTGAATGCCTTGTTTACCGACCAATGAATGAGCTTCATTTTCATGCATGTTGAGCCATCATTTAGGGCCAATTTCCCACTATTTCAAACCTACCTAGGGTTTGTTTGGGGTTGGTTTTTCCTTTGGTGCATTGCTTTAGGTACCTCTAGTGTAACGCACTTCACTAGTTTCGGTACCCGGGCCCTCTAGCTTGCATAGTGTGCCATGTTTGCATGATTCGGGACCATTGTTTATCATGCCTCAGAGCTGTATCATATGTGTTTGTATGCCATATGGCATCCTTTGCCATGCTTTGGTAGAGTGGCATTTGTGCCTTAGGATCGGTCCATTGCATCCGTTCATGTTTGTATGTGTTTCGGTTGTCTCATTTCTATCATATGGTCACTGATGTGAGTGTGGCTGAGGTCCACTCATGTTGGTGTAAGTCCATCGTGCATTGTGTATGCCATTTCGGTCCATAGCATTGCGTATGCTACGTTGCATGTTAGAGCATTGTGTATGCCATGTTACATCGAGCATTGTGTATGCCATTTCATAGCATTGCGTATGCTAGGTTGTATGTTAGGCGCATTGTGTATGCCATCTCATTTGCATCGTGTTTGGGATAGGAGTTAGCCTAAGCACGGGAAACGAGGGACGTTTCGTACTCCAAGTGATGGAACGTGTCTCAATTCCCGGTCGCCGACACTCCGGATTAACCATGATGGAGTCTAGGTCTTGTTGTGTTTTCATGTGTATTCATTTCACATCGAGTCGTGCAATTCGACTCCTCGGCCATCATGCATCGAGATGCATGATTGGTGGCACGAGGATTGAGGTGTGCATACATATGTGAAAATATTTTGCCATGCCCCTTTCTTGCGCTCTGTTGCAGTAAATCAGAAATCAGCAGCCTTCTAGAGTTTTGCACAGCATTCCGGCATTAATTGCAAACAGAGGCGAATCGGGGCATCGCAATGGATTTCTGCGCCAGGCAACTTAAGCATGCATCATTCATCATTCAGAACAGAGCTGAGGCGGTCCATAGCTTGCATGCTAATTTACTTGCTTTCCTAGATTAATTTGATTAATTAATTAGGGTTTTGTATCTATTCGGACTGTATTTATTCGGACTGTACACTATTTATTCGGACCCTCCGAGTGAGGGAAATTGTGTAATAAGTGTGCGTGTGTGTGATGTATGTCTTCCAACCCCACGTCTTTCTCCCTTTTATTTACCAGCTTATGATGGTTAGATTAGGGCATGTTTCAATTAGCATACTTATGCTCGCATGTTTGCATCCATTCATCTGTCTTGCATGCACCGGGCTCGGCGCATCATACTAACTGCATTGTATTTCAATTCCGAGTTGGATACTTGTTAGTTGTAGTATTTCACATGTCATGTTTAGAATAGCCGAGCCTATTATAGTTGTATTTTTGCATGTGTTGCATTAGGCATTTCTGTATAGTTAGGATCATGCATGGATTTCTAACATAGCTTCTGTTTTGGCTTGAAGTACTCGGTAAGTACTTATGCTTTAGCATCCTTGCATACGTGTAAGTGACTGCCATGATAGCATGCTTACCATGAGGCTAACTGCTTATGCGATATACCTGCCTGAATGCCTGTGAGTAAAGGTTGGGTTATCTGAATTGGACCAATTCATTGACTGTGAGTTTTAAGCCCACTTGAGAGTGGCAAATCATCTTGTTTTCTAAGCCCACCGGAGGGTGGCAAATTCGCATTTTAGCCTACTTGCGAGTAGCAAACCGTTTTCAAAAACAAAACATGAGAGTTTTTTCGTTCCAATTCAGGTAATCACAGTCTATACTTGTATGCTGTGCGCATCACATAGTAAATCTAGGTTAATAACCGGAATAAGAATGCATAATGTTTTCAAAACTAAACTCGATCATGGTTAGTAGAGGCCGATCTTTGATCGGGTGAGCGGTGGTGCTCACGAAGTGACCTTCCCCAATCGTATCCAAGTCCCCGGCAGAGGCAACTTTGGTGATGACGGACACGTGGCCTTAGGCACGAGTTAGGGTTTCCTAAATTCCCCAAAAAACAAATATTTAGGTGGCGACTCTATATCTAGCAAAGCAGTCCATGTTTGGCACTTCTTTCAAAAAAATCTGTTTTCAAAAACGATTTGCCGGATTTGCACTCTTTGATGATTTATCGGTCTTGCATTGCACTCTGCGAGATTAGATACAGGACCGTGACATTGAGTCCTGAACTGTAGTGAGCCCAAATGAACAAAACGAGATTTCCCTCCCGGGACGTTCGGGGACGTCTACAACGGGTACGATACAAACACGTCGATATGGCAAATTCTTTAAAAAGTAGGGTACGGGTATGACTTGGGTACGCCAATTATTTATTTATTTATTATTTATTATAATTTATAGTTAAACATCCAACATACAAATCAAAATTTAATATCATAATTAAAAAGAGAAATTACAAAATCAAAATAAATTGTGAATTCTTTCATTTCATTCAAGTATATAAATTTTCAAATATTAAAATAATAAATTAAAACCATCAATATTATGAAAGTAATTACAATGAAACAAATACATCAAAATCAGTTTATGAACCCAATTTTTTTGTTTTTTTGATAACTTATGAACCCTAAATTTAAATTTTTCTTTCTTTTGTCTTCGTAGATTTTAAATTTTTCTATCTTTTATTTTATATAATTTTGATTGTGTTTACTACAGAACTATATCAGAAAAAAAATAAAAATAAAATATTAGATGTTGGGAAGATCAGAAAAAACGATAGTCAAAGAAGAGTAGATTGGCTATGTATGAAAAAAAAGAAAAAAAAGAAGAAAAAAGAAGAAGAAGAAGAGTAGATTGGCTACAAGAGGAGGTAAGAAAACTCACCAGAAACAAGAAAAATTAGATATTGGACAGATCTGCTTGTTTACTGCGAAAAAAAAAGAGAGAAAATTTGGGGAAAAAAAAATCAAAGAAAGAGGAAGAGAAGGAAGAATTGAAGCAGAGGAACTAAGAGAAACTCACTGAAATATCGAGTTTTGCCGTTGACCAACATTGGAATATCGAGTTTTGCCGTCGACCAGTATCGTCATTTTCGAAGAAGAGTTCAATTGCCGACTGTGTTCTTTCTTCGAACTCGTCAACTATGCTCTTCACCAGAGAGAATTGAATCAAAACAATAAACCTAATTTCAATTTGTGTTATGTTTTTATTATTACAAAAGAACCCTAAAGTTATTTAATTTTTTAAAATTAACAAGAAAAAATTACTCCGGTACTCTTGTAATTGTTGAAAATCTTGTTTTTTACCCCGCATACCCAACAACTAACCCATGGAGTACCCATGGCATACCAGGCATCTACAAATCATATAAAATGTATCCGGTGTGTTTTTGTCGTACCCGATACGCATACGCGTACCCGATAAGTATCCGGTACTTGTATGGCAACAGCTTTAGAGTATCCATGCTTCATAGCTTGATATCTATACTAATATGTAAGCGAGCACCTTTTCTATTTGGCCAGAACCACAAAAAAATGCCAATTTTCTTCAACACAACTGTTTGGTCTTCTCTAGCTTTGAGGGCAAAAATTGGAACCATGTTTTTTGTGTTAACCCCACATCCAATTAGTTAGAATGTAAAATGAAGAAATTTAAGGTTAGGAAGAAGAAGAGATAAGAGAAGAGGAAGGAATTTTTTATATATCTTATAATGTTGTGCTCAACCCTACATTAGTACATTAGCAAAATATATATACAGACGCTAATATCGCAATATGACCATTGTACCCTCCACTTCAGTAAATATTAACAATAGAATAGAAATAACTATTCTAACACAATCCAATTCAAAAGCTACTTGATTATTGGTAGGAAATGTTTTTCTTGACAAGGCAACACAGTGAGGAAAAAAAAAATTTATGGATAAAATTATGAATTGTTTGGGTTATGTTTTGGTCACTCCTGCTTTACACTTGTATTGCTTTGGAGTCTGGTTTCAAGAAGCTAGACAGTGTTTTGCTGATTCCAAACTCTGGATAGTGTGATTGGTCTCTCCTTGATTGAAGGATGATTTTTTTGGTTTTTTTTTTGGCATTTGGTCATTGGTTCTAGTCATCATTATTCATTATTAGTTTGTTTCTTTTGAGAGTTTAAAAGTGCGAGTCTGACAAACATTGTGAAAGAAAGTTGCATGTACAATGGAAATGTAGAAGATGAATTGTCTTTTGTAGAAAAATTTTATTAATGAAGGCAATGAAGAAGTATAGACAAGACGGATGAGCTATACCTTTCACCGATGAAAAGAAAGGTGCAATGCTACAATATTGAAGTTAGCTACCACCTGATGGCCTCTCCACACACCCATCCATGCACACATGCATGCTTGTTGCCTAGAACAGAATAGGAAAAACACTAAAAAACAATGAGAAAGAAGCTCGGGTAAATATGGGCCCTTACAAAACTAATTAAGAAAACCTTGCTCATGTCTCATTGGTTGAATCTTTCTAATTGTCCTCCTTTAGGTGTCTAGACGCCTTCCATAGGATGCTTAGTAGCTCTAGTAAGTCCATAGCTAATATTTGCATGTGTGTTACTTGGAACATGGGCCGTTCTAGTAGCGGGAATGAGAACAAAAACTTGGTATGCCACAGGCTTTAAAATGTGCTATGATATTAGGGGTAGTAGGCTTGTACTAATTGCACCGTTAGAATTTGGCTACTTGTTAATGTGTTGAGTAAATTGATCATGTAAAACATAATTCTGGAAGTTTTATGACCTTCCAAAACTCCACTCTATGGAGACTTAGTTCATTATATTTGATGTTTTCCTCCTATTAGATTAAGAGAATAGGAATAAATTTTTGAATCTCTTTGGATGGCTGAATCCAGCATTTTGTAGAACAGAAGTGTATCATATTTCAGAAAGTGTGTTCCAAAATGTAAATTGGTAGAACATTGGCCTTGTCTGGTAATACTAATATGCATTAAAAAAGATGACGAAGCTAAAATCCATCTAAGTAGGTGCCATACTATAAAGTGGTTTATGAATGGATATCTAACCCATTCCATTTCTACGTCAAATCTTCCTTAATGAAACAATGCCTCAGGTTTCAAGGTGCCGTCATTCCTTTTAAAAGGGTTTAGATCTGAGAGACTCCATCGTAGAGGCAGTGCCTTTTTCAAATCTGTCATCTTTTCCAAGTTTAATGGCAGACTGCATCTCAAAGATATTACACTACAAGAAAATGAGCTATTTGAGTCCCATTATTTGTGACAGAAACATTTGCTGACTCAAAAATGTATTATTAGCGTTGGCAAAGTAGGACCGTCTAAAAAAAAATTCACTTAGTGTTATTATTTGAGTCGACAGACTATGCCGTCACAAAAAAAATTTATTTGCGTTGGCCAAATTTTTACCGTCTCAAACAAAAATTACATAATTTTTTTTTTCACTTTTTTGGCTCCAAAAATTGCGTCGCGCGTCCTTTTTAACGCCATTTCAGGTCACTTTTGCGTCTGTATTATGTGTCGTCACAAAAAGTAATTGAAAAAAATTAAAACGACATAGTTTTTAGAACCTGATATATATACCCTTCCTCTTTATTTTTTTTTCTTTTCTCTTTTTGCCCTAAATTCAATCTTGGTTCATCACTAAACACAAACTCTTCATTGACACCACTGATTCTCCTCTCTACTGGCACCGCCGATTCTCCATCTCCACTGGCACCACCGACTCTCCTCCCCTCCACCAACACCGCCGACTGTCCTCTTGCGGGTAAGTGCTGTCTCTCTCTCTCTCTCTCTATATATATATATGTATGTTATATATCAGTCCTCTCTAAGAATTGAAATAGTAGATGATTTGAGTGTTCAATTGGTGTTCTTTCCACCTCTCGTTAATTCTGAACTTTCTCTGGAATCAAACTGGGGAAAAATGGTGTATGCATTTGTAATCTTTCGGCCCTGTTCTTTCACCGAATGGGTTTGGCTTGATATGTATCCAAAAAATGTTCTCTGTTTTTGAGCTTTCTATATATAAGGGATTAATGGTGTATACTTTTGTAATCTACTAGCAGAATTTTAATTGGGTAATATTGTGTTGTCCCCACTAAGAAATTATAGAAGTTAGTTTTCCATTTATGTTCTTGACATTGTTTCCCATTTAGTTTAGAGGTAATTTTTATCAAAAAAAAAAAAAAAAAAAACTTGAAAACATTTGTTGTAGTTGCAAGTCATTGATTGAACTTGCCTGAGAGGTGCATGTTCAGATGTTTGGAGTCGATATTCATGCATGATCCAATCAGATTTCCTTCCATTGGGTGTGTGGCCCTTGTAGAGCACTAGGGTCTTTCTCATCCCTATTATTCTGTTCTTTGAAAGCACAGCCTTGTCTCTCCTTGTTGCCTTCCAGAATCCAGCAGCAGTGGCTCTGTTAGTCCTCATTCCCGTTGGATACTTCTTGTCCTTGTGACTGAAGAAATACCACTCACTTTGTTCTTCATATCCCAATCTACACCTATCTGTATTTCACATCATCATAATTTAATCAAACCTAAGTACTACATGGTAATTTTGGTTGGTCAATTGGTCTAAGTAATAGGAAAAAATTTGAAAAGAAAGCCAATTTACCTTGGATGTCCCATGGTTCAATTCTGTAGAGATCAATGTCGACAATGACATCTAAATCAATTTTCAATGAGTTAATCTTTCGCTTGAGATAATATCCCATGAGTTCTTCCTCCGTTGGGTGAAATCTAAAGCCAAGAGGACACATGATTCCATCTCCATTGATTTTTCTACTAAAATATAAAGACAATATATTAGTAAGAGAGAGAGAAAATATAATATATATATATATATGTTACACATACAGAAGAAAAAAAAAATATATATATATATATATATGCAGTTAAATTTAAACTTGATCATTTTAAAATAAATGACTACTTTAATAATAAAACTATCACCACCATATATATATGATATATCATTCTGGTGAAGAATTTATATAAAAAAATTGTAAGAACATAAGGTGAAGAATTTATATAAAAAAGTTGTAAGAATATAATTTTGTTTTCATTGCTAATGTCTCATCATAATAATTAACAAATTCATCCTTGTGATTTTTTTTAATTTTTTTTTTTTTATATATTTTAGATCAGCTCATCCTTAAGTTTTTTTTACCCTAACACCACAAGAGACTTCGGAAGGCAAGACATGTTTGTTTTGTATACGATGATCATGAATAGTGATGTACATTGTTGAACATCAGGTTATGACGATCTGTACCCATCAAATGGTCCTATATGTGTGATTCAACTGTGGTTGTCATTGAAGAAATGGCAGACCAACTAGGGTACCCACCAAACAAGACAGATATATTATATGGCCTAAACATGGCCATTTGCCTCATTGAAAGTACTTATAGGCAAGTTTATTGAACAGAGCCGAAAGATTGAGATGACTTATAGACACAAGCATGCTTAATATATGAATATGTATGTTCCTTTGAGTGCAGTCCACTCCATTGCTCATGCTGGTGGAAAATATTTTCAACAACAACCCTTAGAACTCAACTTCGTGAGTAGATATTTATTCAAAGAAAATAACTTGCTACTAGTGTTAAACAATTACTACTCTGTCGCTCTCACTCTCACTCTCTTGAATGTAACTTCCCATCCTACTAGTGTTAAATGCATACTCTCTCTCTCTCTCTCTCTCTCCATATATATATATATATACATATTTGCGTATGCTATTTAAATAAATAAATAATTTATTATATATTGTGTGCCATTCAAATGATAAAAATATTATTCCTTAGACTTAAGGTCTTAAATTTTAATCCTCATACCCTCAGACATTAAGGGAAGCCTTTTTATTTTATTTTATTACTTAGAGAAATGAGACATTTGACATAAATATATATATATATACATATAGTATAGATATGTGGGCTTGAACAAATATTTAGTATAATATTGATATCATCTTATATAGTGTTATTAATCAATAACCGATCGAATTGAATAGACATAACTTCTTTTTTTACAGCAAAATAAAAATTTCATTAAAGATATTAATTAAAAGTACAAGAAGATGAAATGTATCAAGAAGGATTCAGAAAGTATAATCTACCCTTACTATTACTGCTCGCGCATTACACAATCACCTCCTCAGCCTCATGATTTTAATTAATAAAAAAGAAAGAAAAACAAAAAATACAAAGAAAATTATATATTATATTATAGTTATGAAGATCTTCACACCTTGAAGAGACATAACTTACCTCCTAGTAACTTGATTATGTAGTTCTAATTACCATATTATTAAATTTTTTTATTGACTGATGATACAATCACATGATATTACTATTATATTTAATATTTATTTGTGGCCCTAGAATACGTGTGCATGTGGTGCTGGAGGAATTTCCCAATTAATTTCACGATTTATTTTTTGTCCTTAGCAGCAGTCAAGAATCTTCTAATGGTTTATTGTAGTTATACACATGTTCTAACTTCATAATTTAGGAATGCATAAATATATATTGTAGTTTGTAGCTCACTGTTTTAAATTGTAAACCTTTAGCAATTAATGTGATGTGATTTTCACAGGCAAAGTTAAGAAAAGTGGGACGATGGATAAAAGTTGGATTGATTTAAGAACTAGGATGTCAAGGGAGTACTTGGATGGGATTGATACATTCCTAAAGTTTGCATACACTAATAGGACTGAAGGTTCATATATTAGTTGTCCTTGTAGGAATTGTGAGAATCGCTATAATTTTTCATGAGAAGTTGTGAAGGATCATCTTTACAGTAATGACTTCTTTAAGAAGTATAAAAATTGGACTAATCATGGTGAATCATATGTTCCTTTGCATGGTAATGAGGATATGGAAACTTTGGTGGATTCAAATGTTAGGGATGATATGATTGGAATGCTAAACGATACTCTAAGAAATCCACATGTACATGTAAATGTTGAGGATGATGATCTAAGTACAAATGAGGCTTGCATAGGTCCAAATGAAGAAACTATAAAGTATTTCAAACTTCTACAAGATGCACAAAGTGAACTGTATCCAAGCTGTAAGAAATTCACATCATTGTCATTCATTGTTAGACTTTTGCATATGAAGGTGCTCAATAAATGGACAGACAAATCTGCTGACATGCTACTTGAGTTATTGAATGAGGCTTTTCCTAAAGGTGTGAAACTTCCAAGTTCATACTATGAGGCTCAGAAAGTAACTGAGGATTTGGGCTTCACATATGAGACTTGGGATGCATGCTCTAATAGTTGTATGTTGTTCTGAAATGATCATGCAAGTCTTGATGAATGTGTTGTTTGCAAGAGTTGTAGATGGAAATCGAATGATGGTAAAAGACATGGTAAACGTAAAGCTGCAAAACAAATGAGATATTTTCCTTTGAAGCCAAGGTTGCAAAGATTGTTTATGTCATCCAAAACGGCAAAGCTCATGAGATGGCATCAAGAGGAACGAATTGATGATAGTGTGTTAAGGCATCCCGCTACTGACTCCCTTGCATGGAAAGATTTTGATCGACAAAATAGTGTCTTGCTAGTGATAGTCGAAGTGTAAGGCTTGGGTTAGCATCTGATGGATTCAATCCATTCAGATCAATGCACATAGTTCATAGCACTTGGCCGGTCGTGTTAATTCCTTACAACTTACCCCCGTGGATGTGCATGAAGCAACCATTTTTCATTTTGTCTGTACTTATCGATGGCCCAAAAGGACCTGGAGACAAGATTGATGTATATTTACAACCATTAATTGAGGAGTTGAAGGAATTGTGGAATGAAGGAGTTGCCACATTTGATGCATTAACCAATCAAATGTTTTAAATGCATGCAACTTTGCTATGGACAATTAATGATTTCCCAGCTTATGCCAACTTATCAGGTTGGAGTACCAAAGGTGAATATGCTTGTCCTTGTTGTAACACAAAAAAGGTATCATGTTGGTTGAAACATGGTAAAAAGCATTCCTACATTGGGCATCGTCGGTTCTTGCCTAGCAATCATAAATTTCAAAAGGATAGAGTATCATTTGATGGCAAACGAGAATGGGGAAGCAAATCTAAATTGTTGTCTGGATCTGAGTTATTGCATCAGTTGGATTCAGAAGATATCTTGACCCATACAAGATTGATGACCTTAAGAAAAGGCAACAGAGACAAAGAGAGAGGAGAACTTCCAAATCTCAAAGCCATAATTGGAAGAAGAAGAGTATATTTTATGAACTACCGTACTGGAAGCATAACCTAATTCGGCACAATCTTGATGTGATGCATATAGAGAAAAATGTATGTGATAATGTCTTGTGGACATTACTTGGAGTTGTGGGAAAATCTAAAGACAATGTGAGTGCTCGACGTGATTTGCAAGAGATGAATATTAGAAGACCACTACATGTGCAATCAAAAGGGTCCAACAAAGTGTACTTACCTCCTGCACAATTTACAATGAGTAAGAATGAAAAAATATATTTCTCAAAGTACTAAAAGGAGTGAAAGTGCCAGATGGGTATGCATCAAATATTTCAAGACGTGTGCATTTAGAAGATAGAAGCATTGGAGGTCTTAAGAGTCACGATAGTCATATTTTGATGCAACAACTTATACTATTGGCTATTCGCAAATCCTTGCCCAAGAATGTGGTTCAACCCTTGATTGAATTGTGCAATTTTTTTCGGCAATTGTGCTCCAAGTAGAATCGTGCGGCTAATTTGGAATACATTTAAAATCGCATTAGTGTAACACTTTGCCATCTTGAGAAAATATTTCCACCTGCATTCTTTGATATAATGGAACATTTGCCTATACATTTAGCTGATGAAGCTTTGATTGGTGGAGCAGTGCAATTCAGGTGGATATATCCAATTGTAAGGTTTCTCTTACGTTGAAGCAGTATGTGCATAACCGAGCTTATCCAGAAGGTTCAATTGCTAAAGGTTACTTGATGGAAAAGTGCATGGAATTTTGTGCACGGTATTTGGATGATGTTGAAACTAGAAGTAACCGACCGGTGAGGAACTACGATGGTGGTGATAACATGGGTCGTGCTATTGGGGAGAGCACTATATTTTATCTTGATAATAATGCATGGACACAAGCTCATCGATATATCTTATTCAATACAAGTTCAGTTGCTCCATTTATAATGTAAGTTGCATCATCCATTATTATTATTCCCTCCCTCTCTCCTTTCTCCTCCCCTTCCTTTCCCTATGAAACAAGGAAATTATCTAACATATCTTTCAATTTACATAGCAAGCACCTGAAGTGCAGATGATCATCAAATTCAACGTGAACATTTTCAAACATTCCACACTTGGTTTGTGGATCATGTATGTATATTTAAATATATCATCTATATTACATAGTGTTTATTTATATTAACATTTTTTTTATTTATATTGAATTTTGATTATTTTTTAATAGGTCCAAACTTTACGAGTGACAAATGCCACAATTTCTGAAGAAATCAATAAATTGGCAAATGGTCATACTAACTTGGCAAGGAGATTTAATGGCTATAATATCAATGGTTGTGGATTTCGTATTAACACCATTGATAACAATCGAACAACTCAAAATAGTGGTGTGTTGTTTGAAGGCAAATACAATGAGTTATGCTAGCCGGAAGGACAAAAATCCTCGTGTGGGAGCTGTTTATTATTACGGACGATTGATTGACATTATCGAAGTCTGGTACAGTAATGACACAAAATATGTGTGTGTTAAGTGTGATTGGATTGACAATATTCGCAGGATGAAAGAAGATGTCTTTAAATTCAAGTTGGTCAACTTTAAGCACTTGTTATATCGAGATGACCATCAAAATCATGAGCCTTTCATCTTGGCATCCCAAGCAGAGCAAGTTTGGTATGTCCCAGACCCTTTGGAACCAGATTGGAATGTTGTTGTGAAGATGTCTCAAAGAGGATTATGGTATGCAATCTAATGATCCTCAAGCTGAGCCTTATATGGATCAACAATTGGAAGAAAATGTTATGCTCCGGGATGAAGAAGTGGGCTGGGTGAGGGAAGGAACAGAAGGAGAGACATTTGATGTGTAATGAATATTTGTAGTTGTATGATGATCTGAAAGTACTCTTTTTTTGTATTAATTATTTCTATTATCAATCCAATTAGTAATGCATTACAACTTGAGAATCTATTAGTTTATGTTTCTTATATCTACTTGTATATTGTATTATCAATATATGAGTTCTGGTTCGCTAGGTGGACTACTATAGCTCTGCTGGTTTTGCTGTGTTGTTTTGCCATTACAGGTGCTGTTTTGCTTTTTTTGTTTTCTAGTTTGTTAGGTTTCCTGAGGTATGCCTTTTGTACATTGTATATTTTCTTGTCTCATTTTATAACTTACTTACCGAACAAAAATATATAATTTCAGGTACTTATGGGAAAAGAAAATATGTTGCTGCTACTATGGGTGAGCATTATTACAGATGCATGAATATGATTCAGATGGCATTGAAACCTCTCATCATCACATACGTCTATGTGTCGACCAAGAGATGTGACACCATCATTGGAGCTACAACCGCAAAGAAGTCAACCATCACTAGTGCCCACTGTTGTATTAGAGTCACGTGACTCCGGTATATATTTTTTGTCTTATGATATGTTTTGTATTAAATTTTTTTTTTAAATAAATTTTTTATTTAGGTAGGTCTTCTTCGCGGAGGCATGGTCGTGGTCGTGCTAAGGGAATCAAGGAATGGGGTACAGGAGCAAAGCTAAATGTAGAGTTCAATGCCATGTTTCAGCCACTTAATAAACTAGGACGGTCATTTAAGGGGCAGTTGGGTCAGATTGTGCGCAATCCACACCGAGTTCCTCTAACTTATCTTAGTTGGGGCTCAGTACCTGAAGATATTGTGGAAGGCATTTGGAAGGAGGTTCAGGTATAAATTTATTTGTTTGTACATTCCATTTGTCTTGTTTATAATGCTTAATAATTTTATTTCAAATGTCTTATACATTTATAATGTTTGCTATTTTATTTCCACTGTATTAATTTAATGTTTGCTAATCTTATTTCCATTACCTTGTGTTGTGTAGGATAACTTGTTATATGCTCCAGAAGGGTTGAAGCAAGTGGTCATAGACTCATGTAACAAATTATGGAAGGATCACAAACATAAGACAAAGACCAATCACTACAAGCCTTTTAAAGATGATCCAAATATCAATGAAAAAGTGCCTTTGGACATTTTGCTAGAACAATGGAGGGTGATGGTGGAGTATTGGAGTAGTAAAGATGCAGTGGTATACAAATATATTCATGTATCTCTTGTATGACATTTAATTAATAGTTTTGTAAAATGTGAATGCTTTACTTTTACAGAAGATTGCTAACCGTAATTCTAAAAATCGGGAGTTGCGTGGTCCAGTGCATAGGATCGGGAGAACACCCTTTGCCGATGTACGACATAAGGTAATGATTTGTATTAACAATTATATAAAAATTAACTAAATGCTAACTCTTATCTGTTTGGCAATTTTAGATGATGACTGATGGAGAGAGCACTAACAAAATGAGTGTCTTCATGAAGACACGCATGATAACTGATCCAGATGTGAAATTATTTTTGCTATGGGCCTTTGCATATTGGTTTAATATTTTTTTTAACTGTGCTATTTGTATACTAATATTTTTTGAGTATAATGAGCAACTCTCAATGATAGACGAGCCCCTCAGGATAGAAGAGGTACAAGATAAGATTTTCCATAACCTAGAAGGAAAGGATGGACACGGATATTGCAAGACTTATGGGATAGGTGTGCCTCGAAGTGCAGTGTACAAAAAAGATGTCAGTCCATCACAAGCATCCTCATCATCAACTGTTGAGGAGATCACTCAACAAGTATGCCAAACAGTTACTGAAGAGATCAAGCAAAGGCTAACGGTTGAGATTGAGCAAAGGGTCACTGAGAAGTTGAAGGCAGAGTTCGAGCAAGTTAGAGCTTGGATGGACTTCATAAGGTCCCAAGGTGCCTAAGTGGTATACAGGGGAGTAAAAATGACTAACTGAATAACTTGGGCAATTTGTTTGTTTTTCTTTTCTTTCTTTCTTTCTTTTCTTTCTTTTATTTCTATGTATCATATTTAATAAAATGGTATTAGTGTTGGTTATATAGCTTCCAAATGCCTCTAGTGGACGTCAACAAGTCAGGAAGTCTGTAGGAGATCATGATAGTCAAGATGATGAGTTGTTGGGTTCTCCTGTGCAGGTATCTCTATTACATAATGTAATATTCACAATCACACGCAATTGAGGTTAAGGGTTAGCCTACTGAAAACCCGATTTAGTGTTATTGTTGCTGTTGAACCTATTTTCCTGATGTTGAACCTAAAGTAAGACTGATTAGTGTTGAACCTATTTTGCATTTCTTAATAGTGTTGAACCTATTTTGCATTCCTTTTGAGCAGCCATCAACATTTAATTTCAGCTTTCCTACAGGTGGACAAAACCATTTGATTAGTCTAGGATGGGAGGGATTCGGGTGGAGGATAGATTGGAAGGCCTCATCAATCTCATGGACATAATTTCTCATGTTCTTAAGACTGATTTGAATTTGGCTTTCAAAAACAAATTTGTTTCAATCTTTCCATAATTGCCAAAGGGCAACAATGAAAATAGTATATCATTGTTTACCAAAAAACTCAGTTTTATTTTTCAAATTCTCAGTAACCCATTCACAAAGTGGCTGACCACATCCATCCTCCCACCATTTAGTGTCCTTTATTTGAACCCAAATGTATTTAGAGGAGTTGCACTCTCTGAGGAGATGATTCATGTCTTTACTAGCTAATCCACATCTGGAGCACAAGTCAATTGAGGCCATATTCCTTATGAGTATCATATGAGCAACCTTCCCTTAAGAATAAGCCAGATGAAATTCTAGATCCAATTCCAATCCCCACTGCTCATGTCCTGATTAGCAATTTATAGTTAGCAGCAGTGAACTTACCACTAGTGGAACCAACCTAAAAAGGAGCATTTGTAAAGGTCACAAATCTGGGCCTATTTTATTTTGAGAATTTCTAGTATGGTTCAAGAGCACACCTAGTTTTCCAGCACTTCAATGTCCCAAATTGCCTTCACTGTCCAGCACTGAGCCAGACAATTTGATTATAATCTAGACAATTTGATTATATTCATTGAGGCCTAATAGTACTAGCTAGGGAGTGTTCTGCTAAAATTGAGTTTATGACTTGGTGAAGCTATATATATTATATAACCTAATATTTGATTTAATTTGTTTTTGTTTTGGTTTTTGTTTTCAAGTTTTGCATGAAGATTGATGGATGAATTAATGGTGGCATGGAAGCTAATTTTATTTTTGAACATATTATATTATGGTTTGAGATGTCAAGCTTTTTGTAGTTAATATTTATAACATATTGCTACCATACTATTTGTATTGATGTAACAAATTTTTTGTTAATATTTTGATGTCAATGAAGCTAAGATGATGACTGAATTTGTATAAACATTTTTGGTTTTTGAATGAATGAATGAATGTCTATTGATTGAATGCATTTTTTTTATTAGATTTCAACGAACATAATACAGGTATTAATTACAAAAAAGAAATAACTTTTTTATGAAATATATATATATATATATATGTATATTTTTGTGACGGCAACTAACAGTCTCAAAAAACATATGCAATGTACATGTGAATTTTATTAGAGTCGGCACATTGCAGACACAAAAAAACCTATAACGACGGTAATGTACCGACATAAATAATAGTATTAGAGATTTTTTGGTCTTTTTTGCGACAGCAGTACACCGTCTCAATTAATACACTTTGCCGTCGCAAATATTCTGTGACGACACAGTTGCTGACTCAAAAGTTTTAGGGACCCCCGTACTCTCGTCCCTCACCATGCCGTCGAAAGGCCGTCGCAAAAACTTTTTGCTACTGCAATTATGTTTTTTGCGACAGCAACCTGCCAACTCAAAAGGTATGTTCTCTTGTAGTGTTACTTGCGCCATTTAGTGTTGTATAGTAAAAGTGTAAGTGTATTGTAACACAATGGGTAGGTTGACAACTATGCGACTAGGGAAATGCTCAACTGAGCATGTTATTTGAAGTGGTGAGATTTATTTTTTATTTTATTTTATTTATTTTGGGAGGAGAATCCTTTGCTTAATCTATTGTGCTGTTAGTCAAGGTTACAGTACTTGACATGTGCATTTCTCTAATTTCTTTCCTTTCTTGGAATTTTGGTTAGGACCTTTCCTCTCTTCTCAATCTTGTTGCACGTCTCTCTCTCTCTCTCTATATATATATATATAGTGCATTAACACTAGATGCTACTCCATGGTGAATTCACTTGCAAAGCCTTTTGCCAATCCGCTATCTTTTGAGAAGCACCATGTGATTTAACCAAAATTAGGGGTATGATGTCATTAGAGAGAGAGTCCCAAATTGGGATACAAAGTGCTAAAGCTCTAATCACAATATGAAAATTTCTTTAAGACCAATTATTGAAGGACCTAACTGCCTATTTATAAGCCAAGAGAAAAGATTGTATGTATATAACAAGTGAAAAGATTTATAAATTATATTTGTTGTATATGATATGTATAAAAATATATATATTCATTTGCTGTACCCTGCTTTGTTGTATCTGGGATTTTTGGAAATTGTGTGCCTACAATCTGTATTGTGTTATATCTGTGTCGTGTTTCTGTTTTCATGCTTATGTCCGTGCTTCCTAGACTTCGTAGTAATCATAGTTCTAAATATCGGCCGGTACATACCGTACCGGCCGATTCGTACCGGAAAATCAAACCACCGGTTCGGATATAGACCGGTATAACGGGGAGAATGAAATTCGCAGCCGTAGCAGCCAAGTCCTGGTATGTAGCAGCCTGAATTTGATACAGAGGGCGATATAGGCCGGTTGTCGTCGGTACGGATGAAAATCAGCGCAGAAAACTGCTAGTGGCTCCGATGCTGTTTTTGGTTTTGGATTGCTAGTCTTCGCTAAAGTGAGAGTGCAGCTATGAGGTTCATGAGGAGGTTGTGCTATCCTTCGGCGGCTTCCGATGTGTTTCAGAATGCTTTTCTGGTCGTGCGTTGTTGAGCAAAGCTTTAAGGCTACAAGAAGCTAGGTATGATACAGCATATGGGGCGCAGTGTATATCTTTTATATTTATATTTTATATAAATGTATATTCATAGTTTTGGGCCAAGACGTTTTGTTGAAGATAGTGGGTTGTTTTGAGTAATCTTGGGTCCATATGTTTCTTTAACCAACTCATGGGTCTAGTTGGTGTACTGCTATGGATTTATTTTAAATTGTAGATAATTAAAATTTATAATTGAGACTAAAATAAATATATATTATTTAGTTGAAAATGAGTCAAAAGTATTCATACATATCAAAATTTTGATTAAAATGTGACAAATTAAGGCTAAAAGAGTCAAAAAAAAAAAAATGCATAAAATTGAGTTTCAGAGGATTATTAATGATTTTTAAATTTCACGGCCGTGACACCCGATTCCCGATACGTACCGGCCGATACTACCGATACCAATACTCCGCGATCGATATCGTTACGTTACCCGATACTGCGATTTAGAACTATGGTAGTAATCCTCTTCTTTTGCTGTTAACGTTTGTCGTATCGGCCTTGTTGTACTTGAGATTTTTGGAAATTGACGTGTTGGCATGTCTGTATTATGTTATATCTGTGTCCTATTTGTGTTTTCGAGCTCGTCCATGCTTCTTAGACTATCCTCAATTCTTAGTAATCCTCTTCTTTCACTGCAAAGTTTATGTGATAATCTGAATTATCCCACTTAGGAGAAATGATTGGATTCTAGCTCATGGAAGGTGCAGCCTCCTCAGGAACTGCTCTCCATTTTGTGTTTTCAAAAGGGATGAAGATTTTACCTATTCTTTTGCATTATCTGTTGACTCATACATTGTTGCAAATGATGTTTGGCTTTGTGAAGGTTAGTTGGTTGCCTGAATATGGATCCTTTGCAATGTTCTTTTTCATCTTTGGCAAAGTAAAATTGGAAAGTTCTGTCACAATGTGTCATTGTTTTAGCCATTATATGGTTACATGTGGGTGGGAAGGATTGGAAGAAATTTTTAAGAGAGTAGCAATGAAGAATTGTAGTTTCATCTTCTTTGGTTTTGAGTGTTGTTTGGATGTAGCTGATTGCTAAAGCTTAGAGATCTGGTGGTCAATTATGTAAAATGGGTGAGTGGTGGGTAATTGTGTGGTTATATATATATATATATATTCATGACAGGTAGTGGATGTTAACTAAATCTTTTTTCAGAAAATGTATATTGTGAGTATGTAGGGATATAGGGAGGTTGTATTGATATGGAAATTGCCAAAATAAAGCCTTCTGCGTGAAATGTTTTAACGCTATGCTAGATCAGGTAGTTGTTGTGAAGTTCCGCTATTGGTCTGTTTAGAGGACTTCTGTTTCTTTGATTCTGGACTTTCTTTTTAGCTAAATATTAGTTATTTTTCATTTAGTAAGCTGAGGATTGTTCTTCCAATTGAAATGCATGTTCAAAAGAGAGAGATTGGGCTTGTGAAATGTCTTTCATTTAAATTCTTTTTAAGTAGAGAATTTGGTAACAATTTGAAAGTTTGGTAACAATTTCAATTTAATTTGATTAATTAAATTCTAGAAAAAAACAAATAGCTGAATTTTGAGAATGTCAAGAGATTCGGCTAGTCGAGAGGTTTTCGACGGTATAGAATATCTCTAAACAGGTTTGTTTTGGGAGAAAATTGAGTAAAATAGTTTCAATTTTTCTATATAATGGTCTTATTTCTGAGCTTGCTTATAATTGTGTTGCATTATCACATGGTGGTATAGCTTGGTATTGTAGAACTCTTATTCATTCTATTTATTTTTGGTTATATCAATTGTGAGTTCTTTCATGCCTTGATAGGTTATCAAGGACATTACTCCAAAAGATTTTTGTATTCATGGAATGATAAGTGGGAGTTTAACTCCATTGTTATATATATTTGCTCATAGTTGCATGGTTGGATTGCCAACATTATAACCATAATATTCCTTTACATATAATTGATTTATAGCCGTGCAACTCATGACATTCTTGTAACAGCAATGCATTTATAGCCTTTAAATTACACATTGCGAGTTATAATTAAAATTACTTGTGTAATATTCACTTTATTGGTTCATTGACTCATCATGTATCCATGTGTGTATATGAAATGGAGATTTAGCGGCAACGAGGATACAATTTTGTAATGTGTTTTATACAAAGATAAGCATTACAAGTGGAGAAGTATGTTCTTCGCTAAACAGACGATTCTGGATGCAACCATGAACTCCGTTTTGCAGATTTAGACAATTTGTAATTGCAACAATTGCATTTCCATTTGCATTTCCATTTATAGTGTTTTTAATTTTAATTTGTAATAGTTTTACCATAGTGAAAGGAAATGAGGAATGGGAGAAATTATAAGACTTCGGGTTTAAAGAAAGTCTTTGGGATTAATTTTTTTATTCCAAAAAGTGTTTTGGTTTTCTGCAATAGAAACCAAAGTTTAGCTTAGGCTAAAGAGTATTTCTGATTTGTTCAGAAATGCCAACTAAGATGGATTTGATTTCAAACCTTTGTGGTTAGAGGAAGTCTTTGGTTATAATTTGATTATTTTCAAAGTGTTTTGTTTTGGGGAAAGAAACCAAATTTTAGCATTAGCTAAAATATTTCTGATTTTGTTCAGAAATAATGGGTTCAGTTCCGGAAGTACCGGTTAACTTTTATGAGTGGTGTAATTCTGATAGCAATTTTTAATACCTTATAAGTTTTGTAAACTTGTTTGTTTTAACCTAGTTTATTCCCTAAAAAACTTAAATCTAAATTTGTTTCTCATAGACTAGGAGTCAACATGCTCTTGAAAGTTTTGTCTATGGTTAACTGGGTCTTAAGCGGGACCGATGTGACCCCTCCAGTCTTTCTAGAAACTTTTCTGACCATGTTCGATTCTAGGATAAGTGGTGAGATCAGTTTTGAATTAAATTTCAAACTTTGGGATTTTCTAGTGTTAAGTTTAGTTTTTGGAAAAACAGAATAATGAAATTCTGTAGTGATTTTTTAAAAATGATTTCAAAAGGTGACAACCGAAAATGCTGTTCCACCTGACAACCTTAACCCTTGCGAAGTTCTTAAAGGAAGATCTAGAGAGATCAAGTGTGATTAAAGGAAATCATAAGATTGCATGATAATATCTCTGAATTAATCAGAGGCAATTAGTATGTTATCCTTGTGTCAATTATAGCATGTATGATTGCTATGTGACTTTGCTTGAAAGCAAAGATGAGACAACCCGTTAGGGTGGGTGAATATATTTTTGAATTTTTTAAATTCCAAATATATTCTTATATTGGTGGCTCCTAGTGAGTACTAGATCACTGATTACAGAGATAGAAAATTGGTGGTTCCTAGGAGGTGTTAGACCACTGGCTACACAGTTATGAGATTATGGTTTCTAGTAGTGAACAGATTACTGATCACATGTCAAGACATGACGGTTCCTAGTAGTGGAGAGGCTACTGATCATATGTCAAGACATGATGATTCCTAGTAATAAAAGTGACTATTGATCACATTTAAAACATTGTGGTTCCTAGTAATAGAAAGTCTACTGATCACATGATGAGAAATTAATGATTCCTAGTGATAAGACTATTGGCCATGTTATGAAGTTCCGAATAGTAGAATATTGATCACTAGGTTTGTGATTCCAAATAGTAAGGCTATTGACTTCAGAGTGACATGTAGGACCAAATTTGGTGCCTTGAATTCGGAAGAGACCTAATTCGGTTGATGACGGTCTGAGAATGTATTTTCTGTGATATGATTATGAGAGTCTCATAATCATTGTGACACAAGGAATTGTTTAAAGACCCTACATGAATTTTTGGAAAGGCCGAAAGCCTTCGTATAAATTCTACAAATTTGGGGGTGTCATGCAAAAGGTGACAATACCTAAACTCAAGCGGGTAGAATAGCCTTAAAAATCCGTTGACTTTGTGTTCAACGGTTATGCACAATATAGTAATGCATATTAGTTTTCTTGTGGATAAATTTGATATTCAAATTTACACAAGAATGCCATTATGAAATTGAGGAAGCGATTTTCATGAGAAAAGAGATGAGCCTAAAAGATGTTAATATGCTACGAATTTAAAGTTCTTCTATCTAAATCTTCTTAAACCTATACGGTGGCTAGTGAGGCTAAAAGCTTCTTTGAAGCTGTGATTTCTCTAGAAAATTTAATTTTTTCTTACATAGGTAGTAAGCCTTGGGATGCAAGTGAATGAAAGCCGATGAGATAGGCTTGTTATCAAAGGATGCCAGCAAAGAGAAGGCATGTATTACTTTGATACGTGATCACCAATTATAGTAAGTGTGATCGCAATTGTGTGGCATCTGGAAATACATCAAGATGGATGTTTAGATAGCTTTCTTATATGAAGATTTAGTTGAATAAATCTTTAAGGTTTGAATACTTGAGAAGATATTCAATACTACCAAGTGGATGTTGTATTCTAAGTTTGATATGAAAGATATAGGCCTTGCAGATGTGATTCTGGATATTAAGATTACTAGAACACCTGGTAGTATTGTACTTTCATTGTCTTATTACGTTGATAAAATACTTGAGAAATTTAGTAAATCAAATACAAGTGTGTCGAGGATATTGGTAGACTTATGTCTACATTTGGCCATGAATAATAGTGAAAATATATTTCAACTATTATATTCTTGGGTCATTGAAGTTTAAAGTATCTAATGAGTTGTACAAGGTCAGGTATAGCCTACTCAGGTAGCAGGTTTAGTAGATACACGAGTAATCCTAATACTACTTATTGGAAGGGCATTATTCGGGTATTGAATTATTTACACTACACCCAGGATTATGGATTGCATAACACTTGATATCTAGTTGTACTAGAAGGGTACAAAGGTGCCTACTAGATATCTGATACAAAGACTATGAATCCATTAGTGGATATGCTTTCTCTAATTAGAGTTGCAACCATGTCTTGGAGATCTTCCAAGCAAGTGTGTATCACGAGGTTAATGATGGAATTGGAATTCAGTGCTTTAGATAAAGCTACTAAAGTAACTGAATGGCTTTGTCATTTTCTTGAGGATATTTCATGTTAATCAAAACTTGTGCTAGCAATTTTATATATTTTGTGACAACCAATCTAGTATTAGTAGGGCATAGATGGAAGGTCTAGACATTTTCTTCGAAGACATTATTCCATACGACGGCTACTCTCGTGTTGTAACAACCCCGACCCATAGTTAATGTTAATCCATGTTTAATTATACCTGAAAAGAAATTAAAGTGAAATTTTGCATCATACATTGCATTATATGTGTTTATATCTGTTTAACGTAGAAAGATCTGTTCATGTTTCCATTTCAGATTACGAATTGAAGGCCTTATTGGCATCTGATTCAGAAATTGACTTGATTTATGTGTTAACTAGAATTTTTAAAATTTTATGGTAGGTTTAATTGAAATTCGGTTCGAAACAATTAAATTAAAATAATTTAATGTCTACTTGATTAATAAATAATTACACTTTTGCCCAAGCCTATATAAGGCAAATTGTTGATTCAAGACTATTAAGAATACAATTTCAATCCCTCATCTTATGACTCAAACCTGAGAGAGTAGTTAGAGACTAAGGAAGGGTTTGGGATCAAGTAAGAAAGGGAAAACTTGCAAGAATTGTTGAGAGATTGAAGAGAATTTGAGAGTTACAACTTCAACACTTGTGAACTCAAGTCTCTAGGTAAGAATTTCATCCTTAAGCCTTGAAATATAGACTATAATGCATGAACATAAGAGAATTATGTTGATTAAAGAATTGAGTTAGAAAGAAAAAGTATTTTGCCATACCATGCATGTATGCATATTTTCTCATATTTTGAGTTTAATTGCCAAGAATTTCCTCATGCATGTCTTGAATTCACCTTAATTTTGGAAAATCATCAAGTTTCATATTGTTTTGTAGCATTTGATCATGTTTTGAAAAGCTTAAGTTTAAAGAAATTCATGCATGTCATGTTCATGGAACATTCATAAATTTTAAGTTGAAATTTTTGCACAATTGGCAAGTTATTGGCCATGATTTCTTGAAATGATCCTTAATTCATGATGTTTTGTGAGTTTCTAAGTGTTTCCTCAAGTTTTGGCCCAGAAAAATCAAGTTTTGATGCTTTAAGATTGAGTTTTGGACCTTGGAAGCAAATTTGGAAATTCCAGAATTTGCACCCTCCGCTCGAATTATACACTCAAGCGACTACCTTTGTTTTTGCACTTCCGTTCGAGCGACCAGAAGTTCGCTTGAGCGTGAAATACATGCTCCCAGAAGTTAGTGTGCTTTTGCAGATCGCTCGAGCTACAAAAGTCACATTCGAGCGAAGGTCTGAGTCTCACGCTCGAGCGAGAATCGAGCGAGCATCGAGCGGGAATTTCACACAACCAGTACTTTTTCAAAAGTTTGCAAACTGCTGGAGCGAAGGAAGTTGCACTCGAGCAGACCCTCACATTTTGCATGTCCACTCGAGCGAGGAAAGCCATGCTCAAGCGTGGACCCTATTTCCAGCAAGTTTTGGAAAATGTTTTCAAGTACATTTTTGCATCCTCATTTCATCCTAGGCATTCCTAGGCCAAGATGAAGACACTATGATGAGTATAAAGGTTAGAAACACACTAAGAACAAATGAAATAAGTTACGTAGATCACGCACCTCAAGTTAAGCAAATTGCCTACTCTACTCGTCTATTTGGAGCCATCAGTTATCTGTGACTGTAGACACTCCATTTTTGACTGCCCTTAAGACTTGGGCACTACTAATGGTTTACTCGGTGATGAAGGTGTGCAGGGCAAAGGTTCAGTTTCTTCGGCAATGAGAGAGTCAAATCTCAACTTCATACCCCTTTTGGACCAAAACAATCTTGATCAAAATATTTTAGACCTTGAAACCCTCTCTTTCAAAATGTTTTGAAAATAAAGTTCCTACGATGTTTTGACGCTCGCATTTCGTTAAATGTTGTGCTTTTCGGTAAATCGAGCAAGGACAAAGTAGAAATGAATGAAAGATAGATGAAATCTTGGAAAGGAGAGAAGAAACCTAGTTTGGGAGAAGTTCGGCACGAATTCGGGTAGGACCAAAACTGTGCGGCTTCACTGAAACAGGCATAACTTTTTTCACAGTTAGAATTTTGATGCAAGTCTGGTTCCATTGGAAAGATTACTTCCGGGGCTTCAATTTGGATACAAGAATGACCTGAAAAGGAGTTCAGATGAAGGATTTATGGCCATTTGAAGTTGGACCTGAAAAGCAGAATTTTCCTACCGACCAGAAAAACTAGCTGGCCGACCACTTCCTCCTAAAAAAGTGGTCGGCCGACCAGAAAAAGTGGTCGACCGACCAAAAAAGTGGTCTGCAGGTCCCAAACTCAGATATTTATCCTCCAGCTGTCTTCCACAACCTCCAGCTGTCCCATAGACAGATATTTTCGAGCCAACTCTCATTTTTGCTATATATGAGGCTATATCTCTCATTTTCAAGGGACAACCTTCTTGGAGAAGCTTGGGAGCTTCTTACTCTAAAAAGTCTCTCTCTCCCTACAACTTCTAGGGCTGAATCTCTGCCCCTCTCTCTATATACTCCACTCTCTTGCCCATTTTGTGCATAGAAGTGCTTGAAAGTGAAGAAATGCTTCTAGTTTGCCTAGGCATCCTTCATCAAAGTTAACCACCATTGGGCTGAGGTTCTTTGAGGATCATTTTGAGCTTCAAAAGCTGGTCTTGGCTCAGATTTTGGGCTGGTTTTGCAGTGCTTCAAGGGTAACACACTTTTTCCCTCTTTTAAGCTTTATTTTGATCCATCTCTTAGCCTTATTTGCATGCATATTTGAGCTTTGTTGTCAACTGAAAAAGTCTTTTTTTGAGGTCCTTTTGATGTTTGTTTAAGGTCATTTTGTTGTTGGGGGTCATCTATCCCCTTGCATGCTTCATTTTGCATTGTTTTGAGCCATGCCCTAAGGCCTTTGTGTTGACCTTTGCTTGGAATTTTAACCACTGAAATCTAGTAGATTTTCAGTGGTTAACATGTATTTTTGAGAGCCAAAATCAGAGAGGGGTGACCCTCTCCCTCCTTGTCTTGTTCACTAGCATTTTTGGCCTTACAAAGGAGCCTTCATTTGCACACCTCCAAGCCTTGTTTCAGGCCCTTTTCAGTGAATTTTAGGGCCTTCCTAGGCTCTTTCCAGAGTTTGTTTCGTCACCTTGGGTGTGTCTCTTGCATGTGTAGAATAACCCCTCTTATAGCCTATCAAAGGAGCATGTCATTCTTGCATGCATTGATCATGTTTCAGTGGGTTTTTGGGCTTTATTTGGCATGTCATGTCTGTAAATTTTTCTGGTTTAGTGGCCTCTTGAATGCTTCATATGCTTGTAGTGTAATCCATGTTCACTAGCTCACATTGCATGTTGTTTTGGCCCTTGATTCTAGCATACTTTGGCCATGTTCTAAACTGATTTTATTCATGATTTGGGCTGCCTTAGCTCTTTTTTGAGGTCCCATGGTGGAATGATGCTTGCCATGCATGCTTGTAGTGTAATACCCTTGCCTAGCTTCGAGTTTTGAAGCCTCTTGCATGCTTAACTTGAGTTGTTTTCATGTTTTGGCATCATTGAACATGTTATTTTAGAGCTTATACCTGTGTCATATTCCCATGTTTTCCACTTTTTAAATGCGTTTGAGAGTTGTGCTTGTATGCCTCATGTTTGGGCTATTACATGAACTTCATTTTTGTGCATTGCAAGCCATCATTTTAGTCCATTTTGCCACTGTTTTGGGTCTGCATAGGGACTGTTTGGGGTTGGTTTTTTCATTTGGGCATCACTTTGCATACCTCTAGTGTAATGCACTTCACTAGTTTCGATAATTGTGCCATCCAACATGCATCGGATGAGTTATTTGCATGATTCGGGACCATCTTGTATGTCATTTTAGAGCTGGAACATGTGTCATTGTATGCCATATTTCATCCTTGTCATGCTTTGGTAGAGTTGCACTTTGTTCCTTAGGTTTGGTCCCTTACATTTCTGCATATTTGCATGTACCTTGTTGCCTCATTTTCATCATATTGGCCACTGATTTGGGTGTGGCTGAGGCCCATTCATTTTGGTTTAAGTCCATTTTTGCATTGAGTATGCCATTGTATTCCATAAAATTGAGTATGCCACATTGTCGCATGATTGATCATTGCATTGTGCATGCCTTGTTCATCTTATTGTGTATGTTAGTTCTTAGGTGCATTGTGTATGCTAAGTACCATGTGCATTGAGTATGCCATTGTTAGCTCATAGCATTGCATATGCTAGTTGCATGTTTGCATGTCATCCTTTGCATGTTTGCATCACACATAGCATTTTGGTTGCATACTTAGAGTCGCATTGTGCATGCCATTGTTTGTTGCATTGTGTTCGGAATAGGAGTTAGTTCGAACATGGGAAACGAGGGACATTTCGTACTCAAAGTGGCGAAATGTGCCTCGATTCCCGGTCGCTGACACTCTTGACTACCCATGACGGAGTTGTTGGCTTTAGGTGCTTGTATGTGCATTCATTTCACATTGAGTCGTGCAATTCGACTCCTCGGCCAGCATGCATCGAGATGCGCAACCGGTGGCCCGAGGGTCGAGGACTACACTCCCTAGAGCTTATGCAATGACGGGGAGAGTGGTCATGCACACTTGTTGCAAATACCTTGTCGTGCCTCTCTCTTTCTCTTTGTTGCAAAAAATAGAATCCAGGAAAAGAAATTGGTCGGCCAACCAGGTTTTCTGGCAGGTCGACCACCTTCTTTGGTTTCCACCACAAAAGGTGGTTGGTAGTCGGTCTCCCATGCCTATAAGCTGGTCGGCAGCCTTCCCACAGTTTCTCGGGGTGGAGTTTCATCTCTCTGGAGCTTTGTGCAAATTTCTGAAATCAATTGCAAACAAAGGCAAGCCGGGGCATCGCGATGGATTTCCCGACAAGGCGACTCGAGCATGCATGCATCCTTTATCATTCAAGGCAGAGCTGAGGCAGTTCACATTCATGTAGTTTGCATGCTAGTTTAATTGCTTACTTAGTTTGTTTGTTAATTAATTAGAGTTGTGTAATAATTAGTTGTAATTTATTATTCATTTTGGTTGTGTAATAACTAGCTTAATTAGATTAGCTTAGATTAGCTAGTTGGTGTTGTATTATTTATTCGGACCCTCCGTCAAGAGGGCACAACTGTTGTAATAAGTGTGCGTGTGTGATGCATGTCTTCCAACCCTACGTCTTTCTCCCTTTTATTTACCAGCTTACGATGGTTAGTTTTAGGGCATGTTTCAATTAGCATCCTTATGCTTCGCATGTTTGCATTCATTCATCTGTCTTGCATGCACCGGGCTCGGCGCATCATACTAACTGCATTGTATTTCAATTTCGAGTTGAATACATGTTATTTGTAGCATCTCATATGCCATCTTGGAATAGCCGAGCCTATCTTAGTTGCATTTTGCATGTGTCGCATTAGCCATCTTAACATGAACTAGGATCATGCACTGATTACTAACTAGTTTCTGTTTTGGCTTGGAGTACTTGGTAAACATTTATGCTTTAGCATCCTTGCATGTGTGTGAGTGACTGCCATGATAGCATGCTTGCCATGAGGCTATGTGCTTATGTGATATAACTGCCCGAATGCCTGTGAGTAAAGGTTGGGTTGCTTGAGTTGGAATAATTTGTCGAAACCCGTGTTTTAGCCTACTTGCGAGTAGCAAACTTCAATCCATTTTCAAAGTAAACGGATATGCGATACGTTGTTCCAAATTAGGCAATCCAATCTATACTTGTATGATGTGCGCATCACATAGTAATTCTAGGCTAATAAACCGGAATAAGAGCACATGTGTTTTCAAAAACTCGATATCATGCTTAGTAGTGGCCGATCTTCGATCGGGCGAGCGGGGGTGCTCATGAAATGACCTTCCCCAATCATACCCAAGTTCCGAGCCGAGGCAACTTTGGTGATGACGGACACGTGGCCTTAGGCACGAGTCAAGGTTTCCTAAATTCCCCCAAAACAAAATATTTAGGTGACGACTCTGTATCTGGCAAAGCAGTCCATGTTTGGCACTTCTTTCTAAAAATCTATTTTTCAAAACGATTTTCCGGATTTGGACTCTTTGGTGATTTATCGGTCTCGCATTGCACTTTGCGGGATTAGATTCAAAACTGTGACATTTGAGTCCGAACTGTAGTAAGCCCAATGAACAAAACGGGATTTCTCCTGGGACGTTCAGGGACGTCTACAGTGACTAATAACTTAGTAATGCTATGTTCAAGTTAAATTATTTTCTATATATGAAATAAGATCTGTTTTATGAAATGTTATGTTCTGTACTATGAATGATTGTCCAACTTTGACAAATGTTGTGATCTTTGTGCTATAATTCAAGTGTGCTATTTGTACCCGAACTGGAGGTTCCTTAATTTAACTGGCAAGTTATCTATACCTGGCTGGAGGTTCCTTTATGGAACTGACAAGTTATCCGTACCCAGTCCGGAGGTTCCTTTATGGAACTGGCAAGTTATTCATACCCGGCCGAAGGTTCCTTTATGGAACTGACAAGTATGATCTATGATGTTCTATATATGATCTATTAGTGCTAACGGATGAACCATGAATGATCAAACATGATTCCTGAATTCTGTATACGCGTTGAATGAGAACATGAATACGAATCGGTTCTATGTACGGACTCAATTACGGGACATCATTTATTTAACCCTTTACTATGTTGTTATTCACTGGGCTTTTGCTCACTATTTATATTATGTATGTAGGTGATCAAGCATGTGACCAGGCTCTGAGTTGAGGACCTGGTGCCTCAGTTGTTTTGTCAGCCAGCCCTTATGCCTCCCGAGGAGGTTCCGATTTAAGTCAAGCCTCGTGGTTGTGTTTTGTGGATGTATAAGTTTTTATTCCTTCTAATTTACGAACAAGTTTTCTGTTGAATTTACATGTAGTGGCATAATTGATGTATTTTTGTTTTGATCACCTGCATGATTATGAAAGTTTAAGATTATCTATCCCATGCATTTCTTCATTGCTCGATAGACTATGTATATTTCATGTATTTGCTTCCGCAGCCCCTATTTATATGTTATTTTGTTAAGAGGCCTTTGGTAATCCAAGGATTACTTGCTGGTTACAACACTAAACTTATAAAGGCGGGTTTAGGTCGTGACACGTGTGCTATATGCAGTATAAGGACAATATTACAAATCTATTAACCAGAGGGTTAAATCGAGAGTTAGTAGG